>BTHU01000023.1:92533192-93015089 GCA_036184795.1 Tokudaia tokunoshimensis
GGTAAAGATCATTTCCCAGTTAGTTGGTTGCCGCTTTGTCTTTTTGACAGTGTCTTTTGCCTTGCAAAAACTTTGTAATTTAATGAGGTCCCATTTGTCTATTCTTGATCTTAGAGCATAAGCTATTGGAGTTCTGTTCAGGAAATTCTCCCCTGTGCCCATATGTTCAAGGTTCTTCCCTAGTTTCCCTTCTATTAGTTTCAGTGTGTCTGGTTTTATGTGGAGATCTTTGATCCACTTAGAATTGAGCTTAGTGCAAGGAGATAAGAATGGGTCAATTTGCATTCTTCTGCATGTTGACCTCCAGCTGAGCCAGCACCATTTGTTGAAAAGGCTATCTTTTTTCCACTGGATGGTTTTAGCTCCTTTGTCAAAGATCAAGTGACCATAGGAGTGTGGATTCATTTCTGGGTCTTCAATTCTGTTCCATTGATCTGCATGTCTGTTACTGTACCAATACCATGCAGTTTTTAACACTATTGCTCTGTAGTACAGCTTGAGGTCCGGGATACTGATTCCCCAGAGGTTCTTTTACTCTTGAGAATAGTTTTAGCTATTCTGGGTTTTCTGTTATTCCAGATGAATTTTTGAATTGCTCTTTCTAACTCTATGAAGAATTGAGTTGGGATTTTGATGGGGATTGCATTGAATCTGTGTATTACTTTTGGTAAGATGCTCATTTTTACTATATTAATCCTGCCAATCCATGAGCATGGCAGGTTTTTCCGTCTTCTGAGGTCTTCTTCACTTTCTTTGTTCAGAGACTTGAAGTTCTTGTCATACAGATCTTTCACTTGTTTGGTTAGAGTCACGCCAAGATACTTAATATGATTTCTGGCTATCGTGAAGGGTATTATTTCTCTTACTTCTTTCTCAGCCTGCTTATCCTTTGAGTATAGGAAGGCTTCTGACTTGCTTGAGTTGATTTTATATCCGGCCACTTTGCTGAAGTCGTTTATCAGCTGTAGGAGTTCTCTGGTGGAGTTCTTTGGGTCGCTTATGTATACTATCATATCGTCTGCAAATAGTGATAGTTTGACTTCTTCCTTTCCGATTTGTATCCCTTTGACCTCTTTTTGTTGTCTAATTGCTCTAGCTAGAACTTCAAGTACTATATTGAAAAGATATGGAGAGAGAGGGCAGCCTTGTCTAGTCCCTGATTTTAGTGGGATTGCTTCAAGTTTCTCTCCATTTAGATTGATGCTGGCTACCGGTCTGCTGTAAATTGCTTTTACTATGTTTAGATATGGGCCTTGAATTCCTGATCTTTCCAAGACCTTTAGCATGAAAGGATGCTGAATTTTGTCAAATGCTTTCTCAGCATCTAATGAGATGACCATGTGGTTTTTTCTTTGAGATTGTTTATGTAGTGGATTACATTGATGGATTTCCTTATATTGAACCATCCCTGCATCCCTGGTCTGAAGCCTACTTGATCGTGGTGAATGATCGTTTTGATGTGTTCTTGGATTCAGTTGGCAAGAATTTTAATTATTTTTGCATCGATATTCATAAGAGAGATTGGCCTGAGATTCTCTTTCTTTGTCGGATCTTTGTGTGCTTTTGGTATTAGTGTAATTGTGGCTTCATAGAACGAGTTGGGTAGTGTTCCTTCTGTTTCTATTTTGTGGAACAGTTTGAAGAGTATTGGTGTTAGGTCTTCTTTGAAGGTCTGATAGAATTCTGCACTAAAACCATCTGGACCTGTGCTTTTTTTGGTTGGAAGACTTCCAATGACAACTTCTATTTCTTCAGGGCTTATAGGATGGTTTAGATGGTCTATTTGATCCTGACTTAATTTTGGTACTTGGTATCTGTCAAGGAAATTGTCCATTTCCTCAAGATTTTCTAGTTGTGTTGAATACAGGTTTTTGTAGTAGGATCTGATGATTTTTTGAATTTCCTCAGTTTCTGTTGTTATCTCTCCCTTTTCGTTTCTGATTTTATTAATTTGGATACTATCTCTGTGCCCTCTGGTTAGTCTGGCTAAGGGCTTATCTATCTTGTTGATTTTCTCAAAGAACCAACTCCTCGTTTTGTTGATTCTTTGTATGGTTTTATTTGTTTCTACTTGATTGATTTCAGCCCTGAGTTTGATGATTTCCTGCCTTCTACTCCTCTTTGGTGTATTTGCTTCTTTTTGTTCCAGGGCTTTCAGGTGTGCCATTAAGCTGTTAGTGTATGCTGTCTCCCGATTCTTTTTGGCGGCACTCAGGGCTATGAATTTTCCTCTTAGCACTGCTTTCATTGTGTCCCATAAATTAGAGTATGTTGTGCCTTCATTTTCATTAACTTTCAAAAAGTCTTTGATTTCTTTCTTTATTTCCACCTTGACCAAGTTATCATTGAGTAGAGCATTGTTCAGCCTCCATGTGTACGTGGGTTTTCTTTTGTTTTTGTTGCCATTGAAGACCACCCTTATTCCATAGTGATCTGATAGGAGGCATGGGATTATTTCTATCTTCTTGTATCTGTTGAGGTCTGATTTGTGACCAATTATATGGTCAATTTTGGAGAAGGTACCATGAGGAGCTGAGAAGAAGGTGTATTCTTTAGCTCTAGGATGAAATGTTCTATATATATCTGTTAGTTCCATTTGGTCCAAGGCTTCAATTAGATTCACTGTGTCCCTGTTTAGTTTCTGCTTTCCTGAACGATCCATTTCAGAGAGCAGGGTGTTGAAGTCACCCACTATTATTGTGTGCAGTGCGATGTGTGCTTTGAGTTTTAGTAAAGTTTCTTTTACGAATGAGGGTGCCCTTGCATTTGGAGCATAGATATTCAGAATTGAGAGTTCTTGATGGTGGATTTTTCCCTTGATCAGTATGTAGTGTCCTTCTGTGTCTTTTTTGATGACTTTAGGTTGAAAATCAATTTTATCTGATATTAGGATGGCTACTCCACCTCGTTTCTTGGGGCCATTTGCTTGTAAAATTGTTTTCCAGCCTTTTACTCTGAGGTAGTGTTTGTCTTTGACACTGAGGTGCGTTTCCTGCATGCAGCAAAATGCTGGGTCCTGTTTACGTATCCAGTCTGCTAGTCTATGTCTTTTAATTGGGGAATTGAGACCATTGATATTAAGAGAGATTAAGGCATAGTGATTATTGCCATCTGCCATTCTTGACGCTATCTTTATGTTTGAGTGGTTATCTACTTTTGGGTTTGATTCAAGAAAGTTATTATCTCATTTTTTCCAGGGTGTTGTTTCTCTCCCTGTATTGGAGGTTTCCACCTATTATCCGTTGCAGGGCTGGATTTGTGGAAAGATATTGTGAAAATTTGGTTTTATCATGGAATATCTTGGTCTCTCCATCTATGGTGATTGAGAGTTTTGCTGGGTAGAGTAGTCTAGGCTGGCATTTGTGCTGTCTTAGTGTCTGCATGAGATCTGCCCAGGATCTTCTGGCTTTCATAGTCTCTGGTGAGAAGTCTGATGTGATTCGGATAGGTCTTCCTTTGTATGTTACTTGGCCCTTTTCTCTTACTGCTTTTAGTATTTTTTCTTTGTTTAGAACATTCGGTGTTTTGATTATTATGTGACGGGAGGTATTTCTGTTCTGGTCCAGTCTGTTTGGAGTTCTGTAGGCTTCTTGTACGTTCATCGGCATCTCTCTCTTTAGGTTAGGGAAGTTTTCCTCCATAATTTTGTTGAAGATGTTTACTGGCCCTTTAGGTTGCAAATCTTCACTCTCATCTATACCTATAATCCTTAGGTTTGGTCTTCTCATTGTGTCCTGGATTTCCTGGATGTTTTGGGTTACACGTTTTTTGCATTTTGCATTTTCTTTGACTGTTGAGTTGATGCTTTCTATGGAATCTTCAGCACCTGAGATTCTTTCTTCCATCTCTTGTATTCTATTGTTGATGTTTGCATCTATGACTCCTGATTTCTTCCCAAGGTTTTCTATCTCCAAAGTTGTCTCCCTTTGTGATTTCTTAGTTGTTTCTACTTCCTTTTTTAGTTCCTGGATGGATTTGCTGAGATCCTTCACTTGTTTGTTTGTATTTTCCTGTATTTCTTTAAGGTATTTTTGCATTACCTCTTTCAGGATTTCTTCCTGATGACCCACGTTCTCCTGCATTTCTCTGAGTGATTTTTGTGTTTCCTCCTCATGGGAATCCATCTGTTGATCCATCGTCTCCTGCATTTCTTTAAGCAGTTCTCGTGTTTCCTTTGTAAGGGCATCTAACCGTTGATTCATTTCTTTAAGCAATTTTTGTGTTGCCTCCTTATGGGCATCCGTCTGTTGACCCATATTCTTCTGCAATTTCTTTATGCAATTTTTGTGATTCCTTTGTGAGTGCATCTACCCGTTGATTCATCTCGTTAAGCGATTTTTGTGTTGTCTCCTTGTGCGCCTCCATCTTTTGATCCATGTTCTCCCGCATTTCTCTAAGCGATTTTTGTGTTTCCTTTGTAAGGGCTTCTAACCGTTGATTCATGGTCTCCTGTAACTCTTTATGAGATTTATTTGTGTCCTTCTTGTGATCCTCTAATAGCATCATGAGAAGTGATTTTAAATCCAGATCTTGTCTTTCGGGTGTGGTGGGGTATCCAGGACTTGCTGCTGTTGGAGAGTTGGGTTCGGATGGTCCCATATTACTTTGATTTCTGTTAGTAACATTCCTACGTTTGCCTTTTGCCATCTGGATACCTCTGATGTTAGTTGGTCCTGCTGCCACTGGCTGTTGGTTGGACCTCCTGTGAGCCTGCAAAGCTATTTCTGCCCCCCCCCCCTGGATTACCAGGATTCCCCTGGCACCGATTTCTGGGGCCTGCCTGCTCCTGAGTGACTTTGGAGCCCTAATGTGCCTTGCCCCAAGTGATCTTATATTGGGGAGGCCTTGCACATCCAAAGGCTCAGCCTAATGGATTCCTGGAGCAGAGGTCTCCAAAGGGAGGCTGGTAGGTTCCTGCCCTGTGCAGGGGTGTGTGATCTCTCCTGGGGGGCGGGGGAGGGGGCGTCCCTCTGCCAGGCAGAAGTCCCACAGCAGAGCTAGCACGCTGGTTACTGCAGATCCGCCCAGCTCTTGGGAGCCACGTGCACACAATCCGCCCAAGACCCAAGTGATATTATGCCTGTCTGTCTCAGAACCTGGCTGTCCCAACTTCCCAGCCACTGGAGCAAAAGCGAAACCACAGCCTCTTATAGGTGGCCATCCTCGGCTGCTAAAGGCCTCACCCAATTCCTTTAGCATCTATAGGTCTTGAGATAAAAAGATAAAAGACTAGCCTGGAGAGTGAGTCTTCTGGAAAGAGTATCTTAGATGTGCCATAACCCCAATGCCTTTGCCATGTGCTTTTGATGAAAACCAAGTAATGAGTTCTGCCTATGCTAAAGGGGAGAGGATTGCACAAAAGCAAGATTGCCAGGCAGTGATGGCGCACTTGGGAGGCAGAGGCAGGGGGATTTCTGAGTTCAAGGCCAGCCTGGTCTACAGAGTGAGTTCTAGGACAGCCAGGGCTACACAGAGAAACCCTGTCTCAAAAAAACCAAGATCAGCAGGCAGAGATTAGGAGAGCTGCCCCCGAGAGCCTTAGAATCTACCTGCCATGATTGTCCATCTGTGTCATTATCTATGTTACTTCTTGCTTTCACTATGCACCACGCCCTTCTAGTACTTCTAAATAATAGGTAATAGCAGCAGCTGCTGCCCCTGCCCACCATCACCTAAACCTCCCCTCAACAAACCAAGGGACACTGCTCTCTCCTAACGGAAGATCCAAGTCTCTAGCAGTTACTTGAATCCATCCATGGCTGATGTTTGCTCCTCTTTAATCATTCTCCATCTGATCTTGATATCCTACAATGTGTAAATTAAATTATAAGTAATTAATATCACCTGATATAAAACAGAGGAGAGACTATTGAAGAAAATTGATATTATATATGAATATATACTTAAGAAGGATGGAGAAACTGGGTGTCTCCTGCAGTCCTCATTTATACAACTGATCATTGTGGTGTGGAGGGTTCGCACCACATCATAAACTAATTTTTTATGGTATGTGCAATTTTTTATGGTATGTGCATCTGTGGATCTTAACACGTGTATACTTGTATCACAACAAGAATACAGAATAGTTTCTTTGCCCAGAAAACAAAGTCCCTCATGTTATCTATTTATGTATTCTCTCACATGCCTCGCCAGCCACAGATCAGTTATGTACCTTATAAAACAGCAGGTGAGTGATTTCCCAGCATCCTTACCCCTTCTAACCTTGTAACTAAGGAATGGTCAATCAGACATGAGTTCCCAGAATTTTTGAATGATTGGCAAGCCATAGGAAAGGCAGGGATCACAGTGCATTCTGGAAATGGAGGTCTCTGGTTCTGGAGTAGGGGTTAAAGGGATTTTTGAATGCCCGCAATTTATCCCCCACCATTTTTAATTGGAACGTATTGGTATTTCAGTACTTTCCCTTTTGGTTTTCATCAGCTATATTCTGTTTGAGGGCTTGAAGTAGAAATCCAGATGACACTGATGCCCTGTGCCACTGAATCTCTGAAGACAAAGCAAATTATTCCAGCAACTTCATTCCCAGGCACACAATCAATCATCAGGAAAAGCACATTATGCTACAGTTTCTATTTCTGCCATTAGAACTACATTCTTGCAACCATCTCATCCATCAAGAGACACCCATCTCCCTTTGCAGCTATCATCTTTTTGTGATTAATTGTAAAATTGTTTTAATTTTTATTTTTTAATTATGTGTATGTGTGAGGTGAGTGCATCCATATGAATATAGGTATCTTTGGAGTCCAGAAGGCATCAGAACTGAAACTGGAGTCATGGGCCATTTGTGAGCCACCTGATACGAGCGGGGAGACCAATTAAATTCCAGTACAAAAGCAACAAAATGTTCCTGCTTTGAAGACATGTTTTTTTATTAGATATATTATCTATTTACATTTCAAAAGTCCCCTTTCCTAGTCCCCCCCTGAAAATCCCATAAGCCATCTCCCCTCCCCCTGTTCCCCAATCAACCCCCTCCTGCTTCCCTGTCCTGGTATCCCCTACACTGCAGCATCAAGCCTTTCCAGGACCAGGGGCCTCTCCTCCCTTTGATGTCCAACAAGGCCATCCTCTGCTGCCCATGTGTCTGGAGCAATGGGTAACTCCATGTACACTCTTTGGTTGATGTTTTTGTCCCTGGGAGCTCTGGGGGTACTAGGTGGTTCATATTGTTGTTCCTCCTATGGTGCTGCAAAACCCCTTCAGCTCCTTTGGTCCTTTTGACATGTTTTTAAAGAGCTATTTAGTTTAATTTTATGTGCATGAGTGTTTGCCTATGTATGTGCACCGCATTCATGTTTTGTGCCCATTGAAGCCTGAGAGGGGGTCGGATCCCCTGGATCTGGAGTTACAGATGGTTGTGAGCCACCATGTGGGTGTTGGGAACTGACCTTGGGTCCTCTGGAAGAGTACCAAGTGCTCTTAACCAGTGAGTCATGCGTCAACCCTCATGCTTTTAAGATCTTGATCTTTCCAGTGGTCTGCAGTTTCTTATGGTTCATCTGGCTTTTAAACATATTCATTTTATTTGGTGTATGGGTTTTTTGCCTACATGTATATTTGTACCTGGTGCTCACAGAGGCCAGAAGGTGGCACCAGACCCTCCCTGGAATTGGAGTTACAGATGGTTGTGAGCTGCCATGTGGGTGCTGGAAACCGAACCTGGGTCTGCTGGAAGCACCCAGTGCTCTTTAACCACTAGCCGTCTCTCCAGCTCAATTGTGTTTGTTGTTCAAATTGTTCGAGAACAGGAAGAAAGATGAATGGTAAGCCATGGCCTTCCTCTAGTGAAGACTATGTTTTTCTCAATTCCAGAATCACAGGAAGCCCCAAATTGGTCGAGTTATTCTGTCTCTGTTCTCATGTTTCTTTGGATCATTTTCTGCTTCTAAATATTCTCCGGCTTTAAAAGACTTCTGTCTTAATTGGGGTTAACCAATACTCTACCCCTTCACCACCTTCTTAATAGAAATAAAGCCACATTAAGAATAGGATTTTTTTTCCCTTACAATTTGTCAGGTCTTACAATAAAATGGTCACATCAAGGAGCACATGAGCATCTTCCATCTCCACATCTTTGGCAATGTTTATCTTTAGTCTTTTTGATAACAGCTATTCTAACTGGTGGGAAGTAATAACTCATGGAAGTTACAATTTGTACTTTCTGTGTAGTTACCAATGCTGAGTTGTTGTGGGGTTTTGTTTTTGGTTTTGTTGTTGTTGTTGTTTTGTTAACTGTACTTACACATTCATTATTTATCTTATTTTAGAAATATCTTTTCAGGCCTTTGTTTACTGGTGAAGTTTGAATGTCCATGTCTCTCCTTGCCAAGTTCACATATTGAAACATAATCCCCAACACAAAATATTATTAAGAGGACAAAGTAAAAGTTAATTAGGGACCTAGAGAGATGGCTCAGCAGTTAAGAGCACTGGCTGCTCTTCCAAAGGATCTGATTTCAACTCCCAGCACCCACATGACAGCTTACAACTATCTATAACTCCAGTTCCAGGTGATCCCACATCTTCACACAGACATACATATTGGCAAAGTACCAATGCAAATAAAATAAAATCATTAAAATGTTAATTAGGTCACAAGGCATTAGTATTCTTGCACAAAAGACCTGAGAGAGCTGTCTTTTGTGCCTGGTGAAGACAGAAAGAAGTGTACCATCTATGAAGCAGCTTGCCTCTTGGTCTTTGACTTTCCCAGTCTCCAAAACTGTAAGCAATAGGTATGTGTTCTTTATAAGGTAAACGTTTTGTTACAGCAAGCAAAACAGATGAAGAAACTCATTTTAAGCAGGTTTCTCTAGCTAATGAACTCGCTTCTTACCTGTTTTGGATATTGGCCTTTTATCAGATGAATAGATTGCAAGCGCTTTCTCCCAATCCGTGGGTTTCTCTTTAAAAAACAAATGGGCAAAAAGCAGAAAACAAACCAGAATAAAAAAACTACAAGATATAGGCACACCAAAAAAGAAAAGAAAACATAAAAATACAAAGTTGGAAACCATAATATAAAAACAGAGAACCAGTAAGACAAAACATGCCCAAACAAAGCAACATGAAACAGTCTATAGAAATGCCATTGAGTTCGTTTTGTGTTGGCCATTTACTGCTGGGCATCAGGCCCATTCTCAAGTGTGGTAAATATAACCAGTGAGTCTCCATTGAAGAAAACTATTTTTAACTTTGCAAGCAGTTGTCAATTGGAGACAGATTCTTGGTTAGTCATGAGAGCTCATGTCTATTTCCTCTTGTCAAAACTGATGCCCCAGGGTAGAGGAATGCTAGGGCAGTGGGTGGGTGGGGGAGCACCCTCATAGAAGCAGGGTAAGAGGGGATGGGATAGGGGGTTTGCAGAGGGGAAACCAGGAAAGGGGATAACATTTGAAATGTAAATAAATAAAATATCTAATTAAAAAATAAAGTATAAAGACACAAAATGGAAAAAAGTCCAAGTTAAAAAAACAAAACAAAACTAGGACCAAGTCACAGTCTCTGGAAATTTTAGGTGAATTATTTTGCTATGTGAACCCTAAACACACAGTTCAATGGATGAAGTCTTGTCAAGTGAACATATACCCCAGGGAGCATTCTAGAGCTACTGCCCCCTGCTGGGCCTTAACTCTTCTGCTTCTCTCCAGAGATAGCAATACTGATTTTTTTAATTAGATATTTTCTTTATTTACATTTCAAATGTTATCCCCTCAAAACTCACAAATTTGTTTTGTCCAGTTTTGAAAATTATATACATGGAATCTTACATTTGTGATGAAATATGTATTCTTTTGTCTTTAGCCTCCTTGAGTCAGCATTATGCTCATGAAATGCACTTATATGGTATCTCAATCCTTGGTTCCCTCTGATTGTGCTCTGATTGAATAGCTACAGTTTAAAGATTCATTCTACTTTTGATGGAGATTTTGCTGTCCAATTTGGGAGTATTATAAATAATGTGTCTGTAAGGATTATTGTATTTGGATTTTTGTGCCCATATTTATGCATTTCTTTAAAGTATTTATATATCTAGAAATAGAATTACTGAGGCAAATGGTAACTCCTCATTGAATATTTTAAGGCACTGACAGATTGTTCTCTAAAGTGCTTGGACTGTTTTACATTTTCGGTAGTACTGGATCAGGTTTCCACTTTCTCTGCATCCTTGCTAACACCTGTTAGTTTCTGTCTTTTTATTACAGCTGTCTTAATATGTAGTAATATCTCACTGCAGGTTTTCATTCATAGTAGCATGACACTTAACTATTGAACAGCGTTTTATGATCTTTATAGTTACTATAAAATGATATGTATCCACCTCAATTTCAGATATTGAAGTCTAATTCCCATTACCTCATAACATGAATTTGGAAACAGGGATTTTAAAGAGATGATTAAATAAAAAATAAGGTCTTGTCCCAGTAAGAGTCAGTAGTTCTCCAAGGAGGGATGACACCCCATGAGCTCCCTCCTTCATAAGGAATGGAAGGGAGAAAGGAGGGAGAGGAGATAAGAATCATCAGAATATATTACATACATGTATGGGATCATCAAAGGATATATTGGGGCCTTTAGGTTGGGGTATTAGTCCAGCATGTTAAGAAAAGACAGACCTGCACAATATTGTATATATGAAATTATCTGAAAACAAATTTAATTAATAAACAATTTCCAGCATGCATAGGAAAGGAGCTCACAAGGCTCCAGTCCTACCAGGGGGGCAATTACCAGTGGATGGCTTGGTGGAAGAACAGTCATGTTCTTTAGGGGTGTGCTCACTGGTAGGTTGTCTAGGCCCCAATGGATGGCCCCACAGTCACATGCATATGAGCATCAGTAATCGGATTCAGTGGGATAGAGAGAGAGAGAGAGAGACAGAGACAGAGACAGACAGAGACAGAGAGAGACAGAGAAGAAGAAGAAGAAGAAGAAGAAGAAGAAGAAGAAGAAGAAGAAGAAGAAGAAGAAGAAGAAGAGGAAGAAGAAGAAGAAGAACAAGAACAAGAAGAACAAGAACAAGAACAACAGGAAGAAGAAGAGGAAGAAGGAAGAAGGAAGAGGAAGACGAAGAAGAAGGAAGAAGAAGAATTGGGAGGCATTGGAGAGTAGTGAGAGTTGGAATGGGGAGTGAGGAGTGAATATGATCAATGTATTCTATACTTACACAAAAGTTTAAAGAGCAAGTACAAATATAATTTTGTAAAAAAAAAAAGGTAGACACCAGGGGTAGGTGTGTGCACTGAGGAATACTGACATGGAGAAGCCATGAGAATGCTCATCTACAACCTAGGAGAGAGGCTTCAGAAACCAGTGTTGCTGACATCATGGGCTTGGCCCTTGAGTCACCAGAATTGTAAGAAATTTATTATTATTACTATTGTTGTTGTTGTTGAACTCATACAGCCTGGGCTATTTTGTTATGGCAGGGCCTAGGAATTGAATGTAACTGATAACTCTGGCCACCTTCCCATGTGCTGGTTTGTCACCTGTATATCCTCATGGTCACATGGTTGTCCCATGCCCTTTGTCCCTTTCCTGGCTGATGTGCACATCTACTTTTCTTCTGCTTGTTTTGTTTTTGCTGTTGTGTTTTGAGGACTCTATAATCTAGATGTCTTTGTCCTTTGTGGCTTGTAGTTAATGACTCAAAGGATCTTTAACAGAACACTAGTTGTTATTTAAATGAGGTCCAGATTATCAGTTTTTCCTTTGTAGTAAGGGAAGTTTGATGTTGCCTTGGCACTCTTCGCCTGCTTGGGATTCTCAAAGATTTTCTGCTTTTGAATTGGTCTAGGATCCATTTTTTTAAATTCTATGTCTTTATTGTATTATGTGTGCCGTGCATTTATTGTATATGTGTAAGTGCAAGCACACACATGCCATGACACAAGTATGTAAGTCAGAGGACATCTTTGGGCCCTCTGTTTGCACTATGTAGGTGTGGGGAATTGAACTCAGGTCATCACATAAAGTACCTTTATCTGTTAAACCATCTTGCCAGCCCTGTAGTACATTTTGAGGTTTTGGTTTTAGTTTAACTTTTTATTTGAATTTATTTTATTTATCTATCCTGAGTGTGTGTGTGTGTGTGTGTGTGTGTGTGTGTGTGTGTGTGTGTGTATGTGTGTGTGTGTGTAGCAAGTGAAGTTCTGAGTAAGTGTGTACTGTTTGACCTGAGCATTGACATGTCAGAGACCTAAGTTCTTCGGACCCATAGGAGTGGAATAGCCTTCCTCAAGCAGGGTTCAGAGGTGTGGCAGAGCCTTCTTTGGGACTGTGTGTGAATATAAACAGTGTGTACAGCAAACATCCACTATAGTTTTCTCTCAACCTTAGCTGTTTAGGGCCTGAAAAAGGCTGCCTTACTAAGCCAGATTCCTTGTTCAACTGCAACAGCCCATCTCCCTGGTCAATCGAATATACTAAACAGGCTGCACCTTGGGATTCTGTGGCTTCTCCAGGGGAGCGTCCAGCTGATTGTATCTCAGCTTTTATGGAATGTGTCTGTCTTTTCCTCGTCCCCTCATCTCCCCCAGTGGGTCAGGATTCTGGTACTCGTGTGTGCTTTGTTTTATTGCTAAGAGATTTTGTTGTCGTTGTTTAATCTTAAATTGTCTTTAAAAATCACAAATAAGGGCTGGAGAGATGGGTCAGCGGTTAAGAGCACCGACTGCTCTTCCGAAGGTCCTGAGTTCAAATCCCAGCAACCACACGGTGGTTCACAACCATCCGTAATGAGATCTTACGCCCTCTTCTGGAGTGTCTGAAGACAGCTACAGTGTACTCACATATAATAAACAAATAAATCTTTTTTTAAAAAAAATTCACAGATAAAATTATGTCATGATTTTCTAAAGTATTTCTGCATTGTGGAATAACCAAATCTCCCCAGTTAGCAGACAGATTACCTTTACATAGTTCTAATTTTTTGTGCTGGAAATATTTAACCTCCTGTCCCTTACTTTGTAAAGAGACAAGAGTTTTACTATGTAGCCCTGGCTGGCTTGGAATTCACAAGCTATCTCAGTATATTTTAAGCTTGTAGCTGTCCTCCTGTCTCAGCCTCCCAGGTACTGGTATCGGGTGGTGGCATAAGGTACCATGCTTGGCTCTGTCAACATTTCCAAAACTGCAACCTTTTGTCAATAGCCATAGTCATCATAATGTGCCGCCGTGGTCCTTCTTACAGCATCCACAATAACTCATAAACAAACAACAGATGAATGGCTCTGTTAACATTGTTCAAAACTGCAATGTATTGTCAATAACCATAGTCATTTTGTATCCTTTCCCCAGTGTCTCTCCAACTTCCTTTCTTTGTGCTCTAACCTCTGACCTGAGCAACCATCCTCTGATTTTTAGGAGGTAAACATTAGGAGATGAAATCTGTATATCGAAGAGATATTTGTGCTCCCATGGTCCTTCTAGTACTATACACAATAACTTAAGTAAACAGCTGGTGAATGGATGAAGACAAGATGGTATGCATGCCCAATGGAATACTGTAAAAAGAAAGCAGTCCTGCCACTTGAGATATGAATGACTGAAGGGCACTATGATCTTAAGTGAAGCCATCTACAGAGAGACAAATGCGAGATGATCTCACTTATATGCACAATGTGAAAGCGTTGATCCACTTTGGATTTTTAAATGAAGTATGAGGTGTATTCGAGCTTCTGTGTTTTGTGCCTCTGCCTGTGCAGTTGGTCCAGTACAGGTTTTTGTCTTTGTTTATTGTTTCCAGACTTTACAGGAATATCCTATTGTCTTTGGCTTTTATGGGTTCCATGCAGCTACCAGTCCTATTGTGCCCTTTTGAGGCTAACGTATCTGGGGGGTGGGAGGTGGGGGGATGTTTGGTTTGGTTTGGTTTGACTTATTCCCCCTTTAACTGGCTGAACCCTTGGCTTAAACCCAAAATGAGCAATGTAAGTCTTCTAAGGAACATTTGGAGAACAGTGGAATCCAAATGAAAATCTCACAGACAAGCACTTGCAGAGACTGTGTATTTTAAATAGTGTTTAACCTGCTTATGTCCTTTTTAAAAACATTTATTACTTATTTGGGAATTAATGATGAGTTCTCACCATTTAATTCAGGCTGGTCTCAAACTCACAAACTTCCTGCCTCCACCACTAGAGTGCTGGGATTATCATTTTAGCCACTGTGCCAACTTTATTTCTCTCTTCTCCTTGGAAACAGTGTGGTTTTATTATTTGATTTCATGTGTGAGGGTGCCCAAAGATGCTGGAAGAGGACACAGGGTCACCAGAGCCTGGGGTTATAAGTATGTATGAGTGCTGGGGAGTGAACCTGGGTCTTCTCCACTAGAAGATGAGAGGAGTGTGAGAGTAGAGGAAGAAAGAATGATTAAAGGGAGCAAGAATCCAGATGAGTGGGAGAAATAACTCTATATAGGAGAGTGGGATTACTAACAGGAATCAAGAAAAGACTTCAAAATGACCAGTACAGAAGAATTACAATGGCCTTAACGCAAAGAAATCTTTGTAGGGGTTGATAAGCCAATTACCTGATCCTGTCTTTACTCATTATTATGCATTGGAATACCCTGTCCAATAATAACATGCATAGTGGCTGTGTCAGTTTAAAAGTTATTAACTTTTTTTTTAATTTAATTTGATGTATGCTCCTGTTCCTCAGATCAGTGATGAGTGTGGGAAATGAATATGTGCCCCCACTTTCTACTCACAGTGAACAGGGGCTGAGATAGAGCTGATTTGAGAAGTTCAGCATCTCCCTCTCTCTGACCATTCCAGTGGACTCTGGTGTTTTGAGGAACTGGAAAATTCAGCCTAAGGATACTTCTCTGTCAGCCTGAAGGAGCCAAAGTCTTCAGAACAGATTTGGCCTGACCTAATAATCTTATAGCGCATGGACTGTGTACAAAGGATGGGTACCGTGTTTTGCTGTGACATATTTGGCATGACAGGGGGCCCAGTACTTGATCTGCAGCTAATCTGATTTGTAACTCCTGTGTAGAAAGATTGAAGACAGGAAGATATGAAGAGCCCGGAATTACAAGTGACGGTATTTGCTCTCTGTCATAGACCATGGCTGAAGCGTGGAAAGAGGGTTAAAAATGCCCTGCTTCCCCAATATTACAGCACTCACTTGCTGTTCCACAAATGCCTATTGGGAAGAAATTGATCTCAGTGCTGGCTCCTCAGTTCAGGTTGTCATGGTGATGAGAGAGTGAAGATCAAGTGACAGCACAAAGAGAAATTCAGTGTCACTCAGAAATCCAGTGGGAAGAAGTAACACGATTTCCCCTGTCTGCAGAGTCATGCCAGAAGCTCTCCTGTCACATAAGGGCTATGGAGGGGAGTCTTTGGGCTCAGTGATTTATCTCAGTCCTGCTTGGATGATTGCCAGTATGTTAGAATAAGACGAGACAGCCTCAGGTAGTGACTGCCAAGCCAGCCTGTGTTCTCTGCCCCTGAGACATGTCAAGTGACACTGGGAGCTTTGAGTTATGTATTATTACCATCCCCACCCATGCCTGCGATAAGATGCTGCCTCCCACTGGGACCCACACTGAGGGTACAACTGAACACTTCCCCATCTTTGCATCAACTAGAGACAAGTTGCCCTTCTGAGAACAAGTGGTTAGCTCCAAGAGGAGACGAGCAGCTGAACCAAGCTGGCATTTGCTCAGCAGTGTCCACTGCTTGGGGAGGAGATAATGTTCATGTCGCGTCAGCCCTGTCATCTAACCTTTGGTCGGACTCCTGGCCTACTTTTAAGATGTGGCTATTTTGGGTCACCAGGTCTAGCAAAATGCTGCCAATTCTTTTCTGTGAAGACCTCTAGTTTGACCGTTTACCTGGGGGACAACTTCAGCCTCTGTGGAAATAGGAAATGGGATATCAGAGTATAGCAATGTGACTTTCAAGAGTCAACCATGTCCCGGGGGTGCAAATGCCTCATACTTGGATGAAACTCAGGGCAAAGCACGGAGCTTGACTTGAAGACACTGGGTGCCACTGGTCCTGACCCCTGTGCAGCCTTGAATACAGCATTTTTTTTAACAACTGTATTCCATCTCTGTAGTGAGTACAAAAAGAAACAAATAAGGGGATATTAACACAGAATCTCGGAATACCCAAGACACAATTCACATATCAATAGATTTCCAAGAAGATGGAAGGAGAGACCCCTGGTCCTGAAAAGACTGGATGTAGGGGAATGCCAGGACAGAGAAGCGAGAAGGGGTTGAATGGGGAACAGGGGGAGGGAAGAGGGCTTATGGGACTTTTGGGGAGGGAGGAACCGAGAAAGGGGAAATGATTTGGAATGTAAATAAAAAAAATATAGAAAATTAAAAAAAAGAGCACGGATGTAAAGTTCCATTAAAATGCAGAGAGACATGCGCGCCTGTGCAAGACAATGTTAGTGTCTGCAAAACACTAGAAATTCACAGTTGAAAGCCTTAAAAATATACACTGGAAAAAAAAAAAACAAGTGTGCTGGTCAGTGTGACCCACAAGCACTAAAACAGAGCATCTTAAGCTGTTCTCACTTATGACCCTTTACACTCAATGAAATTCCGCAGAGCCTTGGGTATATAAATATATACAAAGGTCAAACACATCAAACATTTACTTGTAACGAACTGTAATAATTTGGTGTTTTTTTTAATTCTTTAGTATGCAAATAAATCTCACCATTTGTTAAAGACGAAAGCAGAGCTGGCTTATTGGTTATGATGCTTCAGTAGGTAAAATACTGTGCTAACCTGCTGACTCAAGTTTGATGTCCAGATCCCACAACGGAGGAGAGAGGATTGACTTTGAAAATTGGTCCTCTGAACTCTGCATGCGTACTGTAGTGTGCTTACTCCTACGCTCACACAGGCAAGCATGCACAAGAACGATAACGTGGGTATATATGAAAACAATTGGCCTGCAAATGAGATGGATGTGCTTGCCTGTTTTCACATAAAGAATTAAACCTTGGTGGAATATTTGATCCTGCAGGCTCTAGAGCATCTTTCACATTTTCCAGAGTTACTTTCATATATTTTGACAGTGCTCAGTGCTGAGAATGCCATTTTACCTAGGCATGTAGTACTAAATGGTAAGAGTTGAAGACCATTACAGAATGTATGGGAAATGTTTCATTAATTCCAAGCCAAAGTTCATTTATTTGTTTTGTTGGTTTTGGGGGGGGGTTGGGCTTTTTGTGGGGGTTTCGTTTTTTGGTTTTTCGAGTCAGGGTTTCTCTGTATAGCCCTGGCTGTCCTGGAACTCACTCTGTAGATCAGGTTGGCCTCGAACTCAGAAATCCGCCTGCCTCTGCCTCCCAAGTGCTGGGATTAAAGGTGTGCGTCACCACTGCCCAGCAAAGAATTGGTTGTGTGTGTGTGTGTGTATGTGTGTGTATGTGTGTGTTTATTTTATTTTATTATTTTATTATATTTATTTATTTTATTATTTATTTATTTTACTTGTATAAGTAGTAGTTGTTTCCAGAGACACACCAGAAGAGGGCGTCAGATCTCATTACAGATAGTTGTGAGCCATGTAGTTATTGGGAATTGAACTCAGGACCTCTGGAAGAGCAGTCAGTGCTCTTAACCACTGAGCCATCTCTCCAGCCCCAGATGATTGTTTTGATGAAACTCAAATCAGCAATGCCAGCAGCAAATTTCAAAATCAAACGTTCTGATAACAATTCAAGAATGGTCTAACTTGATCATGCTGAGAAATGACAGAAAGAAACAGGTGAAAGTCTTTGTTGACTCTACTCAAGCCAGAATATTCCTGTAAGAAGAGAGAGCTCATTAAGGGTAGCAGAAACACAATTCATGAATGTGGTCATCTTGAATCTGACCCAAGGATTCAGGAGTTCATTGTCACTCCATGCTGTGACTGACAGCATTTGCAGTGCAAAGGATGCATGTGACGTGGTTAGCAGTAAAACATTAGTGATGCTAAGAAATGATCCATGGTGAGCATGAACAAAACACCTCAGATTCGGGATGTGTTTGACTGGGGGATGTGTTTGACTGGAAAATATGTTTTCACTTCTTCTACATACATTTTTCATACAATGTATTTTGATTGTATTTTCCCCTCCTCCTACTCCTCCCAGATATTCCACTCCCACTCAACTTGACTCTCTCTCTCTCTCTCTCTCTCTCTCTCTCTCTCTCTCTCTCTCTCTCAAGCACAAAAATGAAAATCAAAAGAGAAAATATGAAAAATGCCAAAACAAAAAATTCACACACACACATAAACACACACACACACAATGGAAACTGTCTTGGGGTTTGGTTGCTATAGCCAGTAACAGACTATTGGAGAAAACTGATTTGGAAAATTACATTTTTATATATGCATTCAGAAAACTTTTACTGTTGCACAAAAATTTTTGCTACCCCCCACCACACTCAGTTACACAACCCCATTTAGGGTCAGGACACACATGATTGTCGGCAGTGCATCCTTTGAGACAAGACAGTGGAGATAGATAAAGAAGGGAAACAGGGTGGGAAGGGGAGGCCAGGTGTGGTGTCACTTCTCCGTAGTCTCAGTTATCTAAGTGTCTGAGGTGGAAAGATAGCTTGAACTCAACGCCCAGCAAGGCCCACAGGAACACAACAAAGTGCAAGGAGGTGACTTACCTTTGTAGGTTTTGTTAACGTTTGATGGGTGATGCATTTTGATATCAAATCACGTAGTTAGACTTTTAAGCTGTACTGGATCTATGGACAAATTGAAAATCTTTTATAACAAGCCAATAGGCTACAATTGTATGTGGTTTTAAAACAGTCGTCCTACTGAACCATTGAAAATGATTTTTTTAAATATTAATGGTTCCGTCCTAGTCTCGTGTGGCAAGTTCTTAATATTTAATGTGTAGCTCGCTCTCCCTGCCCCGTGAAGGAAGAGACATTTTATGATAATATTTTTCCTTTAAAGTTATTTAAGTTCAGCTTTCACGTAACCTTCTTCAAACACGATTTCTGAAAGTGTTTCATAGAATTGTTAATGTTACAGACAACCCGTTGATTAACACATCAGCTTATTTGTTTACTCAGAAGATACGTGGAGCTTTTCATTATAGTCATAGGTAACAGCAAGTTAGAATCCAAAAACTGTACGTTTATGGCTGAACCACGAGAGGGCGCTGCGTACCTTTCTCGTAATGGACCCCAGTTGAACCCAGAGCGTGGCTCCCACCTCGTGATTCCAGTTAGTTGTAGGGTTGTCTCTGTGTTTTACAATCCCCTCTGACTTCAGGTATCACCCATGACAGGTAGAGGTGACCGTTTACACACTTTTTTTCCTGTAGTCTGTATGAGGCAGTTTGCTTGCAGTGCTCTTGGGGGCTTCTCCGAGGAAATGGAAAGAGGGCCCTAGTTAGTAGTTTACAAGCCAGGACTCCGTCATTGTACTGGTCTCCAGCTGTCCCACTGGGTGACTATTGGCCAGTTACTTCTCTGAGTCACATGCATGTATGCATGAGGACAATCTCCCCCACTCTGCTGGGCTTTAGTGGGGGAACTCTCTCAGCAGAGTGTGAGGCGTGAAAAGCTCTGCATTTGTCATCTAGGGAGTGGCCTGGCCCATCCTCAAGCAGTGTGGCCCTGGGGTGGTGCTAAGCCTCCCTTGTCTCTCTCAACATTCCCCTGCCTCTGATAGCCCTGTGCCTTTAGCTATGGTTCTCAATGCTTTCTTCTCTGCACCCAGCAGCAGATCCCCAAAGTCCCTTCTTCTGTGACTCTTTTCAGTGGCCTTCAGCTTTTCCCAGCTTCTAGCCCAGAGTTCACATCCTCTGACTCACTTCCCTCCAGGCAGAACTTAAACCTTTTCTTCTTGGCCATCCCACAGGGCTACACCTTTGCCAAACCCTGTTCGTTTCCTCTCCTAGGGCACAGGGCTTCAGACCTCAGGGCCCCAAACCCTACTTCTTCCACTCCCTATCACTGTAAGCAAGGGCAAGTGCAGTCGCTTCTCCAATCATTGCTTAGTAGAAGGTATACTCCTAGTATGTGTGCAATCATGAACAGATCATTTATTATCTCTGAACCTCCATTTCCTTGTCTATAAAAAATAAGGGTGATAATAGTTGTTACACTTGGGAATGTGACTCATCTGAAGACCTTGGCGCTCACAAGTGTCCAGGTTATTGGTTTTTAGAAAACCAGTCAAAGCCTCAGCTTCCCTAACTGCCCATCCCTCAGAGTTGCTGTAGGACAGTTTCATGCCTGCTGCTTAGTAACACTTCAAGCACTAGCCGAGGTTCTTCCGTGTGTCGCAGACACTCTTCCCTCTGTATATGCTCTTCAGGATGCAAAAAAAAGCTGCCTCTCCGACCACCCACACACCCTTGACTGGACTTCTGTGGACCATTTATCCCCTTTCCTCCCCAGACTCTAGAAGTAAAAATTGGGGTCTCAAGGCTAGAGATATGGCTTAGTAATTAAGAGTCCTGGCTCTTCTTTTAAAGGATTTAGGTTCGATTCCCCATACACACACACACAATGACTCACCACTGTAACACTGAATCCAGGGGAATCTATGACTCTGCCAACCTTCTGGGGCATGGTATTAGCACAGCGTATTGATATAATGGCAGGTAAAAACTCATAGATATTGTTGGAGGTTTCTTTTTTTTTTCTTTTTTTTTCTTTTTTTCAAGACAGGGTTTCTCTGTGTAGCCCTGGCTGTCCTGGAATTCACTCTGTAGACCAGGCTGCCCTCGAACTCAGAAATCCACCTGCCTCTGCCTCCCAAGTGCTGGGATTAAAGGCATGTGACACCACCGCCTGGCTGTTGGAGGTTTCTTATTAATTTTTTTCACATTATATGTTTTGATCATGTTCTTTCTCCTCTCCCGACTCCTCCCAGATCCTCCTCACATCCCTACCTTTTTTCTTTTTTTTTAACATGGTAACCTTACTTAACGGCTTGATCTCTCTGGGCCCTAGCACTTATTGTACTGATGTCCATATTTCAAGGCCCAGCTCAAACACAGCCTGACTGTCATCAAATGTTGTCACCACGTGGGAAACAGTCCATGCTGGGGCGATGATGAATGGGGCACTAGGGTGCAGCAAGTTGGAGGAACCAGAAAGTGTCTGAGTTTTATGCAGATATTTTCCGCCAAATCTATGGCATGGCACTGCAGTTGTTGTGAGGGAGGGCTCACTGCCTGTGCCTAATTAGAACAGGACATTCCAATCACTAAGCAACCGTGCACGGGAGGATTGGAAGCCATTTCAGGACACAAGACTGGGAAAAACTAAGACAAAATGTCAGTCCAGTAAACAGCGTGTGAGCTATGGGGAGGAGGGTGAGTCGTGCTCCCTGGAGTAGGGAATTACTACTCCAAGGGTTTTAGGGTCTCTAAACCCATGAGGATTTATGGATTCATAATTCTAAGCTATATAATACTTTAAAACCAAGGATATTGGGATTCCAAGGACTTGAAATCCTTCTAACCTACAGTAGAAGAAGAACTTGAGCAAATTATTAAATGCTCCGAGCTTAGAACCCAAAACAAGGGTTTTAGATGAAACACCGGACAAGTTAAAATACTAATTAATCCCCCTTCAGTTTCAAACCATTCTTGACTTTACCCTTGGGACAGTGTTTCCAAATTGTCTCTCCCCCCCCCCCACCCCACCCCACAGTCTGGAGATCCTTGAAGGTATTTCCAAGAGAGGATGGAGCGAACTTGCTTACCAGAGAGAGTAAAAGAGGGATTCTGCCCACCCCCTCTCCCCCACAGTTCAATTTTTGAGTTCCCTGGGGCAGCTATACTTTTATCTGATTTACTTGGTAGACTTCCACATTCAATGCAGAAGGAAGGGTTTCCTGTCAAAGCCTGTCAAGTTTTAAAACCTCTGTCCCAGGACAAAGGAACATCAAGTCTAGGGACCATTTGAATGTAGAGAGGCCCAGCAAGTCACAGTAGGCCTGTGTTTCGTTTATCAACACTGCAAGCTTTTCTTTGACTAGTAAACCATCAAATGATGACAAAAATTAACCAAAGAGGCCTCAGACATACTCATTAGTTAAATAAATGAGTCGTGATCACACTCAAGCCGGGAAGCACATTTCTTTTATACTCTCAATAGTTCCTAGTTCAGACGTTAACACTATGGTGACTGCACTCCTGAGCAGTTGTCCTATGTGCCAGGCCCTGTGCTATTTTCTTTATTCCATCTCACTGAAT
This sequence comes from Tokudaia tokunoshimensis, assembly GCA_036184795.1. NCBI lineage: Eukaryota > Metazoa > Chordata > Mammalia > Rodentia > Muridae > Tokudaia > Tokudaia tokunoshimensis. The sequence continues at coordinate 92,555,426 of BTHU01000023.1, forward strand.
CAGCAAAGCCTCCCTGACAGCAACTGTCACCAGTATCCTCATGACAGGGATAAAGAGACTAGAGCTCAGGGTGGATAAGTAACTAACCCAAGGTCATGCATCTGGCTCCTGGGAGATTCCATTTCACTTACCAGAAGAAACAGAATGGACTGAAGGAATTTAAAGAGGTCAAAGGTCGATAGCCTGATAGCCTCTTTCCCAGACAAATAACGGATAGATGGCCCCAGTGCCTGAGTGTGATGGCCTATTCCAGCATGTCCATCCCTTTTAGGGAAGCCCCTGCCAGGGCTCAGAGATGGAGCAACAGGGAAGGGAAAGGAAATGAGCCGCCATTTTGTTTTTCAATAAGATGTCGTTAGCATATCCCCTCCATGCCTAAGACAGTGGACTAGTGGGTCAGTGCTTCTCCCAAGAGCCACTTTGAGAACAGCAGTGGAGTTTTCTTTTATGATTTTCTGAGCCCTCTTTTGAGCATCATGCTAGGCTAGGAAGTTGCATGGGATATCAAATATAGGGAAGAAGGAGGCAGATGCTATCATAGACGAGACAGTGGGTATGTGGGGTTATCCAGCCTGGACTTGGGGGCCTGGAGATGCTCCCCATAGAAGGGAAGTATGAGGCGCTTCTATTGAATGAATGAGAGTTTAAAGGGCCTGTAAGAGTGGAAAGCCACAGCAGGCAGGCGTTTAAAGCCACAGAGGAGTTAGAAAGTATGTTAAATTCCAGGGCAAGAAAACCAAATTTTAAGGGTAGAGAGATGAATCTGAAAAGACCAGCAGAAATTGATGACTAGAAGCAGGCATTGTGGTATACACCTGTAGTCCCAGTGAGAGTTAAGGCGGGAGGATTGCTGTGAGTCTGTGTACAGCCTGGGTTGCACAGTGCCAAAACAGCCAGGACTACAAAACAAGACCATGTCTCAAAAAAAAAAAAAAAAGCCACAAACACAAAAGCAGATGACCCAAAAAGCCAGAATAACACAGCAAAGACCTGATTTGTGAAGGTATAGCATTGGATGTCTGTATCCAAGCAAGCACGTGCTTTTCCTAAGGAGAGAAGTCATAGTGCCTCATGGTAATCTGTGACACCCTGCTTTCAACAAAGAACAAACCATAAGCCATATGTCTAGTTGTTGGTGAGGCAAGGCCATGACCTTATTTGGTGGCCAGTGTGTAGACGGATTGTGAAACAAAGTGCTGAAAGGAAGACCAAGTGTTGATGAGTAATTGGGACAAGAGTTAATAGAGCTCGAGCTATGGTAGATACTGAGGGAACCAAAGAGATACAATTGACAGGAGTTACTGGGTGCTTAGGTATCCCTCCCCACATCAAACAGCAGCCCCCAAGGGTTAAATGACAAAGCACATCTCACTTTTACCCAAGTCCACATTCTCAACCCTTAACTCTCAAGCTGTGCTGTGGGGTGGTGGGGGGGTACTTTTTCCTTCCTTTTCTAAGCTGCCCTTGAAGTTTAATCAAGCCAATTTTACAAGTGAACAGAGAAGGCCTGGTCAAGAAGCTCTGACCCCAGCATTACGTTCTCAGAGGGCGTGAGATAGAGGTAGAGCAATGAGCTGGCCTTGGGTTGGTCTCTGACCCTCTGCCTATGGCTTCACAACATGGGCAGAGTTCAGTTAAGAAATCAGCACAATTCCAAGAAAAAGGCAAACATCATTCCATTTATTTATCTCCTGACTCATCTTAGGCCAATACCCAGACTAACTGAATAGCAGGCGAAGTGGGATGCAGGTCCCCAGATAAGCAAATTCTTCAGATTCCTTTTCCCTTCCCTTCCCTCCCTTTCCTTCCATTTCCTTCCCTTTCTTCCCTCCAGGTGCCTTAGCATTGCTTGGAACTAGTGTTGGTGCCTTTGAAACCTCAAAGGGCCCTGAGGAGTGACTGCTCTCTTGTACAAGGGCATCCTTCTTGCTCTGCTTCGTGAGGGCTTCAGAAATCAAGCCTCCTCTCCTCCCTCCTATGCCTGAGGAACCTCTTACTGTTGGCACAAGAGCAGCCCAGACAAGAACATGCCAGAGGCCTAGACCTGCAGACCAATCAGGAAAGCCAGGGTGAGCTAGACAGCCTGTGGACACTGGTTTCAATCCAGAGAAGTGGTGTCTGGAGACTCTTTGCTAATCGATGCCCTTGGAAACCTGCCAAGCATAAACTGGGATTGCTTCAATTTGGACAAGTCGAGTGTGGGTCAGGGGAATGAGCTGTGGCCTTGTTTAATGTGGCCTCTTGTACCCCCATACACCCTTCTGGTTCACTTTCATTGGCATCTTCCTCTTCTTCTTCCTCCTCCTCCTCTTCTTCCTCCTCCTCCTCCTCTTCCTCCTCCTCCTCCTCCTTGTCTTCCTCATCATCTTCACTGTCGGAATCCTCATATAAGTTGATGGTGGCCTGGACAGGGAAGTTGTGTAGTAGTATCTCCCCAGCACTGTACAGGTAGTCAAAGGAGCGGGACTTGGGCCAGTAGAGTCTATGGACAGAGAAGAAACAGGGCACCTCACTTAGTCAACTCTCAAATGCAAAGGGGGCCACAGGACCAAGAAGAAAGCCAACCTTTAAAGCCATCACTAGCTGCAGTCAAGGGTTGAGAGGGAAAGGAAGAAGGACCTTTGGCACAGAACCTTTACAACTGTTACAAAATGGTTCCAGGAAGGAACATCACCTCTGACAGGCCTACCACTGCAGTAGAGAGTAAGTCAGCCCAGAGCCCCTCAACTCTAGTGCCAGCCTCACTAACAACTCCATCACTCCAGGTTCTCTTTTCCTACTGGGGAATCTTTCATTGGTTGGAGTCACAGGATTCCATTCTTAGAGCTCAGGGACAGGGAGGGCCTCTGGGGAAAGTCACTTTGGCCTATTTAGTCGCATGGCCTCTTTCTTCCTGCATCACGGCCTCGTCATGATCATACATGGTGCATGTGGCTATTTGTCACAGTCTGAACTTGTAACGCCAGACGCTTACCTGACAGGGTGATGGAACTCAGAGTCAGTCTTGGTAGCGTCAGCAGCTGTTGCCCCACCAGCAGCCTGTCCAAAGCAAAAGCAAGCATGGGGCTTAACTGCTTCTCCCACATTAAAAGTCAGAACCCTGAAGGTTTTGACGATCTCCAAAATACTTCAGACATCCCTTGGGATCCAGCCACCTCCCAGCCCTCCCCTACAGAAACCAGTCTTCCATCTGGTTGAAAACAAGTCAGAAGAGTCCTGGGGATTGTTTTCTTCCCTGACCCTTTTTGTCAGTGCCCGTTTGGAGGCTGTCCAGGGTTCTCTTAGAGGATGGAAACGTTCAGGGAGAAGAGTAAGAGAGCTGTGAGGCAAGGTACCAAGGGACCTGAACCCCAGCATCAGCTCCACAACACACTGACTGTGAGTCCAGCCCAGGTCCTTACTCACTCTATGCTTTGCTCTCCTAGTCTCCTTCGTCATGGAAACCTTGGTTCTGCCTTCCTCCTAGAGCTACCCTGGGGATGAAATGTTAGCCTGAGTTGGCAAAATGCTTGCTACCCCGCATTGGCATCCTTGGACTGGAGCCAGGGGATTTCTGAGAAGGGACATAGCTGTAAAGTGTCTGTGCAAACATGTCACAGGGCCTCAAACTCACCCAGTCCACCAGACTCCTCGCCTGCCTTGGCTGGTCGTTTATAGAGGACAGCCAGGGTCTCCAAAGATAAGCTGCTCTGTGACAAAGAAAAGAGATAAATTGGTACAAGACCTAAACATGGGCTTCCTCTGGTCACAGAAGTGACCTTCTGAGAGTTTGGCTCACAAGCCATGTGCTCCAGGGTCCCTTTGGTCCCCAGACAGCTGGGCCAAGGCTGTTACAGATACCCCTCCTCTCTGCTCCAACAATGTTATCACTGCTCTTATCTCACTGGTTTGTGGTAGTCTGCTGGGAACCAGTTTACAAGGAAAGATATGGATGGGCATATCTGAATCCTTAACCCCTAGTACAATGCCTAGTGCTAGGAGGGACTTGAGCAAACGTTCATGGAATGTGACCATGAAATGTTTGGAAAACAGAATGTCTGTTGTATAAGGAGTATCTATCTTAACGCCTCCTTCCGGTATCAAATAATTGAGAACAGAACCCTGCCATCTTCCTAGTTGGAGAAATGGCCTAGAATGCTCCCAGCCAGTTGCTTCTTCTCTAGATTCCCAGAGGCAAGGAAAAGCAAATGTGGCATGCTCAGGACAGAGGCAGCACCCCAACCAAAGGCCTCTTTAGACTTTGGCCCTTTCACTCTGTCGCCTGTCACCATCTAGGTCCCATAGTCCAGGTTGCGTTAAGCTTAACTTCCACCACAGCCTCTTCTGTTTCCTCAGTGATTCTTATGGACTTCCCCAGGAAGGACAGGCTACTTGGCTTCCAGCTTTGGCAAAGCTCACTCTCTCTCAGCCCCCTTCTGTCACCTGGAGTGACGAGTGAGGTGCAATATTTCCAGCCAAAGGTATAGAAGGAAGGCTGAGGCTCTCTGTTGTCTCTCCCCTTCAAAGACAACCAGGCGCTGCCACCACCGTGGGTGTCACACCTTCTCCTGTCCTCAGCTCCCTAAGCCTGACTTCAGACTGTCAAAGGCCAAGTTCCACTTACCGTTCATTCCCAGCACCTTCTTGTCCATTGATTTGTGCTAGGCCAGGGGGTTGGGCCAGGGCCTGGCCAGGGGGAGCAGCATCCGGGACAGCATCAGGGGCAGCAGGAGGGGCTGCAGGATCCATCCTTGGGACACCAAGCCAGACAGCTCTTCCAGTTCTCAGAACCTTCAACACTCTTTTGGCTTTTCCCCTAGAGACCCTTTTATAAGCCCTGCCTTGACTCATCAATTATTCAGGCAATGCAAGGATGGGGGATGAGGGATGCTGGTAAAGATATAGGGAGGGGGATCCTGGAGAGAGAGAGAGAGAAAGCGTGCCCGCACTTGAGCTGTGTTCTTGGGTGTGAAATCGCTCCCAGTTGAGTAAACAGGGTCAGGGGTGGAGGTGAGGGGTCTGCTATAGCTCCAAGTCAGTAAGGAAAACAAAGAAGGGGCAAATTTCACACCACTTGTGTGAATTCCCCAGGCAGGATCAGGGCCCACGGTGGGAAGGAGGGGCTCTCATTAGTACCCAAAGGCACCCAGGCTTGTCTGGGACAGAAGGCTGAACACAAGGGCCTTAAGCAAAGCTGGTTCCTGGTGAGGAAAGAAGAGTGAGAGACTCACCAGCTAGTTCAGCTCAAATCCCAAGGAGATTTGCCAGGCGGACATCCCAATACAGGGTCCCTGCTGGGAAGCATGTCACGTGGCTTAGGATAAAGAAGGGTTCTGGGTGGAGCAGGTCCAGTCTCCTGCAGGGTAAACCTCAAGGCATCTTTCAATGCCCTCCCCACCCCTCTTACTGCTCAGTTGACTTGCAAAAGTGCCTAAAGCCCCTCCGCCGCCGGGGGCCTCGGCAGAGAGTGCTGTGGTGTGGAGAGCTGAGCAAGAGCCCAGGGAGTTTGCAGGGCAGATTCCAAATGGCCCAGCTCTGTTTCTAGTTTAGGAGCCCAGGTGCTGGAGGCTGGGAAGGTTCTGCCCAGCACTGGGTTGCCAAAGGACCATCCCAGGCCTTATCTCACGTGAGGCGAGGGTGCTGGCTCAGTGGTCCCCAAGGTCCCACCAGCCTGAACACTCTGTGACAAGAGCTGGGTAATGAGTAGTGACCCTAGAGAACCAAAAGGTTTGAGCAGAGAGTCCTTAGCATTAGCCAGCTTCTGGGTTTTTGCCAAGAGGCTTCCAGTTACAACAACTGGCAGGCACTTCACTCTTAGAGGTTTCAAAAATATTCCTCCTGATCTCAGTGGCCAGCACCTGCCCAGATTTAGTGCCTTGGATATTCATCACAGCCTGGCTGGTAATGGTTAGAAATTAGAAACAACCTCAGTGTCCAATAATAGGCAACCCATTAGATTTATTAATTGCGGCCAATCTTGTAATCACATACTAAGCAGACAGTCAAAAATCATGTTATCATTGCAAAAAAAAAAAAAAAAAAAAGCCCTGCGAGCGCTAGATGCTAAAGCCTGTGACTAATCTGACCCAATGGTTTCTTATCGAGAGCCCACTGACCGCCACTCTGCTCGAATTCCGACCTTATTCAGATAGAGCAAAGAAACAAATGTAAAGACGAGCAAAAGATATGGCTCTGTGGTAGAGCAAACACAGAGCAGGGTTTGATCCCTATTCCCAGAAAGAAAAAAAAAATGAAAAGGACTTCATATTAAAATTGTCCTGGTGGAAGAATGTTCTGGTGGAAGAATTCGTAAACAGCCAATGTTTTCAAGAGTGAAAAACATCGTAAGTTTCGAAAATATCCCTCAGGATAATCCCATTTGATAAGGGAAAAATGTGGAATGTACAGAATGCACAGGGGGGGAAAAAGGCTAGTTAGAAGACAAGATGTTGCAATTGTCAGCTCTGAGAGTAAGAGGCTAAGGTGGAGTTTTACCTCCTTTATGATTTTATGGTGTTTTGAAACAATTTCCACGCCTGAATCAATATTGTTTGGTGAGCAAAAAGTTAAAAAAAAAATGAGAACAGAAAGCTGAGTGGGAATGAATGTGGGGCTGATCTGGAAGGAGTGGTGAAAACGGGCTGCATAACTTCTCAGTTAGTAAAAACATTATGTTTATGTTTTCATAACATAAATACGTTATTTATCCTTTCTTCTAACTAGAAGAAAACTAACCCACATGTTTTTTTTTTCTGTGCATACTGTACATTCCACATTTTTTTCCTTATCAAAATGGGATAGTCCTAAGTGAAACTTCGGCTTTTCGCTCTTGAACATGTCTTCAAGAGCGAAATATATATTGAACACATATTCAGAGACTGTGTATTAAAATAGCATATATTATCTGTTTTAACTGATGAATAAAATTGTATATATAAAACATTCATCCATGGAGCAAGAAATTTCATGGGGAAATGGCAGCCATTTTGAAACCACAGTGAATTATACTTGTCCTGTGTGACTTCGAAGACAGAGAGAGGCCCATGAACAGGAACTAAAGGAAGACTCATTTTGGCTCAATCTAAATAAAGTTTTCTCACAGTTCAGCCACCTAAGGGCCTGGCACTGGACCTGCCATCCACAAACAGAGGTTTGTTATATGAAGTGAAATGAGCCCTGTGGGCTACACTATCTAGGACCGGGCCAAGCTCTCTGATGCTGAATTTTAGGTTGGAGCTGGATGCTGGATCTAAGAGGAGGATCCTGTGGAAATTTGCTAAAAGGAGGGGTGAGACAGAGAGAAGGAAGGAATAAAGCCAAAAAGACTGGGCTGAAAAGAGACAGCATACAAATCAGACAGAACCCAAGACATAGTATCACACCCTGGAATGTTTTTAACCTCTCTCTAGGTGACCTCTCACAATCCAAAAGAGGTCAGACGGCAGGGGAGGGAAGCACATATTTCTCTGGAGGTCCCAGGTCCTGCTCAATCTGACTTAGTTATGTCACTCCTTAAAAATTGTATTCCTTCACCTACTCCCTTCCCTCCCCAAAGCAGGCTTCATGGATTGCCTTAGACTCAGCGTTCTGTCTGTCTCCGTCTGTCTCCACAACTGTTCATTCTCCCGGTACACCTGCTCTGACTGCTGCCTCATGAGACTCAACCAGCGGTGGACGAGACAAAGGCACTGGCCCCAGTTGTTGGATCAGAGGCCTGTTGCTGAACCGAAATATCAGAGCCTGACTGTTCTCTCTCTCTCTCTCTCTCTCTCTCTCTCTCTCTCTCTCTCTCTCTCTCTCTCTCTCAGTACAGAACAGGAATGAGGTGGTCAAAATGGTGGCAGGAAAGATCAGCCTAAGCCAAACAGGGCAACTGCTATTTTCTCTATCAACGACAGTGTGCAGGCTTTTGTCAGTTATTGTTTCCTCAGACTTTTCTGAGAGGAATACTTGCGCTCTCTGGGCCCAACACTTTGTTAAGCATTGCTTAGCAAAGAGATGGGCTAGAAAGAGGAAGGTGGTGTGGCTTCTGCCCCAAAGGGCTCACAGCTTAGTGGGTGGAGGAAAACCAATTAGCCTCTGCCAAACCGGAACCCCTCCACCAACCTCAGACAAGGCCCCAGAGCAGCCTCCAAGTGTCTCTGGGCCTCATTCCAAATTTCCTTCATCAACCTACCATGTTCCTGCCCCACCCTTCTCCCTGCTCAGAACAACTTCTCCTCCTACTTCCCTGAGAAAACAGAGGCCTTCAAGCATGGATTACCTCAGTGCTCTGCCCAACCCCCAAAACTGACTTGTCTCTCCAAAGTCCTTCCCTCCCTCCACCCTGTCCTAAGAGGGAACAAGGTGCCCCTTTCCTTAAAGGCTAATTCCTTCTCTCCTGAGCCTTGGCCTCATCCACTCTCCTCTGCGCTCTCCCTCCAGGGCAGTATCCTCCTTCCCTACAGGAAAAACCCAGCTTCCCTACACCAGAGCATTAACTCCCTAAAACAAAGGGGCTCCCTCTTCAGGAGTCCTCTTTTTTTATTGAATCTATTCTTCATTTCCATTTCAAAGGTTATGCCCCTTCCCAGTTTCCCCCCTCCCCAAAAACCCCCAACCCATCCTCCCACCTCCTGCCTCCAAGAATATGCCCCTCCACCCAACCCACTCCCACGACCCCCACTCGATTTCCCCACACTGGGGCCTCTGTTGAACCTTTACAGGACCAAAGACCTCTCCTCACACTGATGCCCTAAGAGGCATTCCTCTGCCAATCTTTTGGCTGGAACCTTGTGTTCCCCTTGGTTGATGGCTTAGTCCCTGGGAACCCTGGTTGGTTGACATCATCGTTCTTCCCATGGGGCTGCACCCCCCTATCCCACCCCCCACCCCCAGCTCCTCCAGTTTGCCCTCCAACTCCTCCATTGTGAACCCCACGCCCAGTCCAATGGTTGGCTGCTAGCATCTGCCTCTGTATGTGTAAGGCTCTGGCAGGGCTCCTCTGAAGACACCCACGGCATGCTCCTTTCAGTACACACTTCTTGTCATCCATAGTAGTGTCAGGGTTTGGTGACTGTTTATAGGATGAATCCCCAGGTAGGGCAGTCTCTGGGTGACCTTTCCTTCAGTCTCTGCTCCACACTTTGTCTCTCAGGAGTCCTCTTACTCTCCTAATACACTCTCTCTGCCTCTTTCTCTCCCCACTTCCTTGCAGAGCTCTGTCCTTTCTCTCCCTCTCAAGTCTGTTGAAAGGAAAACCTCATTTCTCTCAGCCTCCCATTCACACCTCAGCCAATGGCAATTTGGCTCCAGTCCCATCATCTCCGTGAAAAGTCACTGACAAAGGTCACCAGTGACGACCTAATTGCCAAATTTGATGAACTCTATGAACTGTAGGTCCTCTTTCTAGTCCATCCCCTTGCTAGGCAATGCCCAGCAATAGACACTGTTGGCCAAAGGCTAAGGTTTCAAATCTGTCTTCCTCTTTTGGCCTCTATGATACTCGCCATTTTTCTTTCTTTCATTCCCTGTCTCCCTTCATCTCCATCACCTCTCTTCTGGGAATTGAACTTCACAGTTTGTTGTTGTTGTTGTTATTATTATTATTATTATTGCTGTTGTAGACATCATCATCATCATTAGTAGTAGTAGTATTTTGAGTCAAGGTCTCTGTAGTGTATCATCATCATCATCATTTTGAGTTAGGGTCTCTGTAGCCTATCCAGGTCTGGAACTCAGAGTCCTTCTGCTTCCACTTCCTGCTGAGATTCCAGACATGCTCTACCAGGCCTGGTTCAGCGTCTTTGAAGCTGACCTCTCTTCCTTTGCTCATTTCTCCACTCAGTGAACCTCAGATCCAGACGATACAGTGATGTTTTCAATGGACCACAGTAAAATGAGAGAAACGTCACTAGGAGAATTTTCCAACAATTTAAATTTATTGAGTTTATCACAACTGTCCTTCATTCTGAGATTCTGTCCTTCCTTGTTTGGGATGATAAAATGATCTCATTTTCAAAGTGAAGGTGATGGTGAATACTATTTTACTTCTTTAATGTTCCCACTTGGTAAAATGAGATGTTAAGCCGGGCAGTGGTGGCGCATGCCTTTAATCCTAGCACTTGGGAGGCAGAGGCAGGCAGATTTCTGAGTTTGAGGCCAGCCTGGTGTACAAAGTGAGTTCCAGGACAGTCAGGGCTACACAGAGAAACCCTGTCTCACCCCCCCCCCCAAAAAAAAGAGAGAGAGAGATGTTAATTTCTTAGTGTCGCTCTCATAAGTATTGAATGAGGGAAAGAACAAGAGTTATATTTCCAGCCTGGGATTGTCTCAGTGGGCATCTCACAGTCAATCCAAAGTTGAAGGATCCGTCTCCCCCAAAAAACCTCCTGTGTTCCCACCTCATAGCCAGCATCATATTGAACCAGTCACTCAGTCTAAAATCTCTTGTGTGCTGTCAGTTTTACTGTTCTGCTGCCCTTCACATTTGCCTCCTCCAGCATGCCCATGTTCCCACTCATTGAGTAATGGCTCCCTCTGTCTGCTCTCACCTGGACCTTGAGTTGCTAGAAAAGTTGCTGGGTTTTACATAGTTGAAGTTTGCCATTTGATGTTAGACTAATACATTCCTAAATAAGTGTGGTTATGTCATATACCATTTTTAATGCACATTCTTGCTTTCCGTCTTTTCCTTAATGACATATTACTTTTTTTCTTTTGTTGTTGTTGTTGTTGTTGTTTTGCTTGTTTGTTTGTGTGTTGCTTTGAGACAGGGTTTCTTGTGTATCGCTGGCTGTCCTGAAACTCACTCTGTAGACCAGAAGGGCCACGAACTCACAGAGATCCTCCAGCCTCTGCCTGTCAAGTGCTAGAATTAAAGACATGTGGCTCCATGACTGGCTGTTTGTTTATTTTTATTAACATATATTTTATTTCATGTGTATGAATATTGTGCCTGCATGTGCATCATATGCTTGCATAGCCCACAGAGGCCACAAGAAGGCATTGGATTCCCTGGAACTGAAGATATAGATGGCTGTGAGCTGTCCTGTGGGCACTGGGAATTGAACCCGGGTCCTCTGGATGAGCAGCCTCAGCCCTTTCACTGAGCCATCTCTACCAAGGCCCTCCCTTGATGCTTACTTTATACTGTGTAAACGATGTTAGTCAAAAAACAAAGTCAAATGATTTTCCTATCCAAGTTCACAGTGATTGTAGAGCAGCAACGACAACTCTCAACATCGTCAACATATTTAGCCCAGGAAATGCCAAAAACCATACAGTGCAGTGGCTGTTTAGAAACGTTTATAGAGAGTAGATTAGAGCTTTGGAGATGGCTGGTTACCAGAAGTTAATAACAACCAATCCAAACCGATCCTCTTACAACTAGAGTAGACACCACTGAAGACTTCACTGGAGACTATTTAATAGCCATTCAGAATGGGAAGCAAATTGATGAGTGGGTGCCTCATAAGCTGTCTAAAATATTTTTAAATCGTCCTTTTAGACAATCATCCTCCCTTAGTCTGGTCAACAGCAATGAGCCATTTCTCAACTGACTGTGTGATGGAGCGTGTGTGTTATTGGACAAACTGGTGACAATCCTCTCAGTGGTTGGATTGAGAAGCTTTAAAACATTTCCCAAAGTCAAACTTGTATCAAAAACTGGGTCTTGGACCCTATTGGGTGGTTTGATGCCTGATCTAGTACAGCTCTCTAGCTCCCTAGTGAAGCCCTTACATCCTAGCAATATGGTCAGCACATTGAGGAAATGAACCAGAAACTACAATTAACACAGTCAGTGTTGTCCACAGAAGGGGCCCAATTCTCTATGACAATACCTGACCTCACTTTGTACAATCGAAGCTTAAAGGGAACGTGTCTGGAAGAGGGATATTTATATGGGTGGGAAACCAAAAAAAAAAAAAAAGTGAGAGCAATTTTTAATTGTCATTTTACACTGTCACCCTCCCTTATCCCAGTCATCAGCAATGAGCCACTCCTCAGCTGGCTGTGTATTGTATTTATGTATTAAATTACCACTGGACAAATTTAATTACTAAAGAAAGGAAATGAAGAATTTGAGTGTCTGAGTCTTGCTTCATCTGCTACTTTCCTTTTTTTTTTTTTTTTTGGTTTTTTCGAGACAGGGTTTCTCTGTGTAGCCCTGGCTGTCCTGGAACTCACTATGTAGGCCAGGTTGGCCTCGAACTCAGAAATCCTCCTGCTTCTGCCTCCCAAGTGCTGGGATTAAAGGCATGCGCCACCACTGCCTGGCTCATCTGCTACTTTCAACTAATCTCTCAGCAACTGGCTCCCACTTCTTCAAGCATCTAGACAACTTTTGCAGGGAAAACAGTTCCCCAATCAGTAGGATGGAGAAAACTGCTTGCCAAGAGTTTGTCAAGTCCCGAATCACAGACTTTTATGCTACAAGAATAAACAAACATTTCTTGTTGGCAAAAAATTATTATGGTTTCCATTTTGATCCATGAAAATATGTTTGAGACTAGTTTTAATCATTTAACACTCATGGTCCAAAACCATAATTCTTTTCGAAGCAACCTAGCTTCCTGATTGTCTTGACTTAGCTTTGCCAACCCAATGTGCAATAATCTTCCTATCAGCCCTGTGTGTGATCTTCCTCTGCTTACAAACTGCTAGTCACACTCAGTAATTTATGGGGAAAAGCCAAACTCCTCTGTATGGCAGTTTCTTGTCATTTGAGTTCAGCCTGCCTCTTCAGACTCTCTGCAGTTCCCAATGACTCGATTTCTATTTCACAAACAGGACTTTCATCTGTAACCAATTCATACTTTCCAGCCACTGAAAAACCTTATGCTTACTCTGAATGGAGTGTATCAGAGAGTCAAGGCTGTGGTTCTCAAACCAAGGCTCATGAACTTTTGGCAGGCTTCAAAACCAACTTGGTAGGTTGAGATCAGCATTTAACAACAGGAATAGCAAATGTACGAAGGAAGCCCACCTGGATGTGGTGGCACAAGCTTTCAGTACCAGCATGCGGGAGGCAGAGGCAGCTAGACCTCTGGACGTCTGAGACCAGACTGGCTTACATAGTGAGTTTCAGGAAACCAAAGATACATAGTGAGACCCTATCACAAAAGTAGATAAAAATGAAGAAATAATTAATCCCATTTGACAAAGATGAGACGTATTCTGAGAAATTTTTATTTTACTCAGATAGATAGATAGATAGATAGATAGATAGATAGATAGATAGAAGACAGACAGACAGATAGATGATAGATATAAGTGGATGGATGGGTGGGTGGATGGATGGATATGGATTCATGGATGGATAGATAGATAGATAGATAGATAGATAGATAGATAGATAGATAGATCTGTGTGCTGAGTTGTGCTGTAAGTGTAAGTATACATTTTATTGGGGGGGGTCACAGTAAAAGAGAATGTCAGCATTAGAGTAGTGCATGTCATTCTGTAGTTCATTGTGTTCACATAGTTCTTTGTTCCTAACAATACAATGGTTGATTCCAGGGGGCGAAAGAAAACTATTGGGTGAGGAAGAAAATGCACTGAGCTGAGTTTAAGGACACAGCAGGAAGGAGATGTGATGCTGGTGTGGACAAGTAGCTCAGAACAGATACTAAGAGCAGAGAATATCAGTGAAAGTTTTCAGGGTTTAATTTAGCCTCACAAGCAAATTTGGAGGAAAGGTATTCCTAAAGGCTTCATTCTGCAGGTGAGATTAGACATTTGCCCAAGGTCAAAAAGTTTAAAGCGACAAAACCGGGCTGTGAACTCGATCCCTGGGCTCTTAACAGAAGCCACCAGAAGCCAGTGAAGAAAAGGAGCTACCAGGGACACAGGAAATGCCTCAGTCAGCAGGCATGGGTCATGCAACCCCTGAAGGCTGGGCTGAAAGTCACAGTAACCAATGTTCTCTCCTGTCTGGAAGTTGCATCCCACTCTATCATTACAGTGTCTGGTTCTTGAATCAGCATCCTGTGCTGGGGACACAAAGCCTGAATGCACAGTGGAGGAGGAGGCAGGGGAAAAGGTGGGCAGAGGCTGCTCAGAAAGATGAGCAAAGGCCTTCTCTACCACACAAGCATGGTCCCAAAGCACAGAGAGCAAATGGGGCCTGGGGCTTCTGTCCTCCTCAAGTCCAAATGTCCCAAATGTGCCATGTCTTGGGACCCAGCCCCTCAGGTAGTTGAGTCAAGGAGTTCCCTCTGGAGAACAGTTGGTTACTACGCAGCCTCCCCTTCTGCGGCCCTCACCATGAGTCCTGGCTGTGGCACATGGGGTGTTGCTCTCTTGGCAAAGCCTCTCACAGCTCCCCATTTGCTCCTCGTTTGGACTGCAGAGGCCTAGAAAAACAAAGCTATAGGGTAAGTAGGAGGCTAGAAGGGAGAGGGTCTGTAATGGTCACTCCAGCCAGTGTTCCTTCCCATCTGCACCCTGACGGGCCAGGCCAAGGCCTGTCTCTTCTGTCCCAACCTCTCCAGCCTGCCCCCTTTTAATACTGTCTCCATTCCCTCACTAGCATGAGGCTTTCTGAAGATGGGGCTGAATTCCCTGTGGTACGATATTTTTTATTTATTTTTTTCCTTGTCTTTTTAATCTTCAGGCCCTTGTGATCCTGGCTAAAGAAATAGACACTGGTAAGCAATGTCAGATGCCTTCCCGGGAGACGGGTCCTAACAAACTAATAAAATGGCAATAACAAAATAGTTAACAGGTTTCCGGGCTCAGTATTTCTCAGGCGGTGTGTTAAGGATTTTATTGTTGTATTTCATTTATGCCTTATTAAAAAAAAATCTTGCAAGGGATTATTGTCCCCACTCAAAGATAAGCAGAAAATGGAGGCACAGAGTGTTTGATTGGTTTAGGGTCAAGTAGCTGTGGAGTGACTTGGAGGCCAACTGGGCTTGAGGCCCCAGTCATCTTATGCCTGTGTTTCTGCAGGAAAACTTCAAGTGGAAAATCTTGGCTCTCTAGTTAGAGTTAGGTGCAGGGATAACAACGATCTCTACCTCAAAAGCCTATAGAGAAGCCTGAGCAAAGCCATACGCACATCTTCCTTGCAGCCTCATGTGGAGCTGGCATTCGGTGCACAGTGGCTCTTCCCCTTTGTTATTATTCCATTTTCCATCCATTGCTGTGGACACTCAGAGCTTGGACTGTGCTGATCCTAGAAACTCCTAGGTTGGAAGAACTTGCCTGCAGTTTATCATCCGGATGACTTTGAGTTAAGTAAATGCATCAATCTGGCTCTCAAATTCCTGTGAATAAAACTTCCAAGGTCCATCTCACAGGGCTGGAGGAAGAAGAAATCAACTCTAGCAGATCCATTGCTTTTCGTTCTTTGGGTCTCTCACACCTTTGGGTAGTTTCTACACATTGGGCCAGATTTGGTTTACTGCACTTGGCTCCCATCCAGATCACGCACATTGTAGCAACTTATGCCTGGCTAAAAGGGATCAGGCACCTACGATTTGTTCTTATAGTTTTGCTCTGACCTCCAACATTGTACAGGTTCTCATTCCCTCATTCATATTATTACTACTGTATGCTCTGAGTGCCTCACTCATGTCTATAACAAGAAATTACCTAGTCCGTGAGTTCCTTCAAACGCACATGGACTCCAGGGAACCCTCAAGCCACAGGAGTGTCTGTCTTCTACCAGAAGGGGTATGCTCCTTTCCCTTCAGTCTTCTCTGAAGACTTCTTTATGTAGGAGTTCTGGGAATAGGGACTAGCCTACACCCTCCCCCCCAACCCCCTTTAGCACTTGGCTTTGGACTGCTTCCACCGCAGGTGTTCCGTCTCTGTGAGTAGAACAGTGTTTGACACAGGGTATTTGGTCTGAGAGACAAACAGATCTAGCCTAGCTGAGCCACGGGGCAGCAGGATGGACTGGCAAACACCAATGGCAGGTGCCCGGACCTTGACAGGATGCGTTGTTGGCTTTTTGGCCATGTGATACAAAACATGTAAGATCTCAGGATGCAGACAGCCTTAGAGAGCAGCTACCACCTTCAGACACAAGGTAAACCAGGAGCAGGAAGTAAAAGTTCTTGGGAGAATGAATCTAGAAATTTTCTACCCACTTCCTTAGAGCCAGCACATTTTAAAGATTGCTTCCCACCCCTCCAAGCCTTGTCTTAGAACAGCAACCCTAAAGTGTAGTCCAAAGCAAAAGGGCCCCCTAAGATTCTGAAGGTTGGATGGACCTTTGTAAGGCTGAGTCACTAGTTGCCTTTCTCTGTCAAAAAACAAAACGAAAAAACCAAAACCAAAACAAAACAAAAAACCCATGACGGGGGTAAAAGTGCCATTGCCTCAGCGTGGATGAAGGCAGGGTTTTTAACTCAGTCTTCATAACCAATGCACTTACTCCTAATAGAGGAAATGTCATTTCAGAACATCTTGACAAGACGATCTAAATTACTGTACTGACTGCAGCTAGCTGGGGTAGCCACTTTAGGAATCATGCCTGGAGTCAGCCCTTTAGGAGGTTGAAGCAGAAGGATTGTGAACTGAAGCTAGTCCTGTCTCTTAAAACAAACATACCAAATGGGCTCCATGGCTGTGGGTGGGTGGGGGAGCACCCTCATACAAGCAGGGAGAGGGGGGAGGAGAGGGGGAGAGGGGAGAGGGGGGGTTTGCAGAGGGGAAACCAGGAAGGGCGATATCATTTGAAATGTAAATAAATAAAACAACCAATAAAAATATATAAAAAAATAAATTTTAAAAAAGTATAATGGGGTTATAGAAACAAGCTCAGTAGGTAGAGTTATTTGCCTGGTGACTTAGGTGAAAGTGCGAAAGAAGGAGGAGGACGAGGAAGAGGAGGAAGAGGAGGAGGAGAAGGAGGAGGAGGAGGAGGAGGAAAGGAAGGAAGGAAAGAAGGAAGGAAGGAAGGAGAGAAGAAAGAAAGAAAGAAAGAAAGAAAGAAAGAAAGAAAGAAAGAAAGAAAGAAAGAAAGAAATCCTCCACAAGGTTGTCTTCTGGCCTCCATACATGCACAAAGGCACACATGTCCATGCATATGCATATACAATGATGATAAATGATTTTTAAGTTACAATTTTATTCTATATCAAATAATTCAGGATATCTTTTAAATACTATGTATGTCTATATAGAAAGGCAACATTTCCACCTCACCCCAAAGTACAACCAGCTGAAAGTCAACCAGGCAATCCTCCTCCTCCTTCTCCTCCTCCTCCTCCTCCTCCTCCTCCTCCTTCTTCTTCTTCTTCTACTTCTTCTTCTTCTTCTTCTTCTTCTTTTAAATGAGCACCACCCAAACTTTTTGTGGGACATTTTCTTTATTTGAAATCAACAGACAGGCTGTGGTTATTCAGAGTTGAGTATTTGGCTAGTGTTTTGTTGAAAATCAACAAGCAATGTTGTCACCATGAGGAAAACATCTGATAGTATTTACTGTCAGTCATTAAATTTAAGCCGTTGGGTAAAACGTACAAGTCTGAAAACCTCTATCTCACACTGCAAGTTTGAGAACTTCCTTATACCCTTAAAGACCTTTATGATAAGATTAGTAATATTAGGTGAACATGAGTTATTTATATTGTGTAGTCAAGAGTGAGTCAACATTCAGAAACTCTCTATAACCAAGAGAACTGATATTTTTCTAATGACTAATGTATGATGTTCTAAAAACCATGAACAGATAATTGATCCATTCAAAGTACAAGATAAACCGATGGGTTTTAATGTAATAAAGTACAATAGGTTCATTGATAGGGTTTTAGTTTCAACATTGCAAATAAATATTAAGAAACTACTACTTGCGAAGTTTGGTTATCATAAAAAAATCCCACACAATTCATTTTCTATTGCTGCCATAACAAATTACAACAAACTTAACAACTTAATACAACATCATTATCTCACAGTGACGTAGGTCAGAAGTCCAGATGGGTTCATCTGTGTTCTTTGCTTAGGACCTTACAAAACTGAAGCCATATTATATTATCAGTTGGGCTGGGCTCTTATCAGAAGGATCTGAGAAAACATTCACTTCCAAGGTTGTAACCAGAATCCACTTTCTTGTGACTATAGTTTGAGGTTCCTGTGGCCTTGCTGGCTGTCACACAAAGGCAGTTCTCTGCATCTAAAGACTACCCACATTTCTTCTTATGTAGCCTCATTGTTTGACACCATCAATGACACATCAAATATGTCTCACTTTCAAATGTCCTTGACTTCCTTGTCTGACTCTGGAAAAGTTCTTTAAAGTAAGCTTATAATTAGATTAGGCCCACCTGAGTAATTTCCATTTGTCTTATAACTAACACAATGGTGAGAGTATCCCATTATAAATATCTATTCTCAAAGGCATGCAACTTACTCCTAATTAAGAGTCATTTGCAGGCCAATCTTAGAATTGTTCCTGGAAAGGTTTAAAATGGTTCTCTTGGCCAACTACCTATCATTATGAGACTGGATTTTCAATATATATACACTAACCCCAGATAACATATAGCAACAGTTTGAGTGCAAGAGCCAAACTGAGAATCTGGCTGCCCTTCATTAAGCCAATTTACAAACATGTATATGCATTGCTTTTGTTTTGGAAAACAATTATTTCATGATTTTCATAAATATGTTGTTTATCATATAATAGATTTAAAACATACAAGGGCAGATACGTTTGATGTTTTGCTGTGCAGCTGTATGAAGTTTTTGGGTTGAGACATGCTCTCAGGCTGACTTTGAACTCAGCATGTTACTGAGGATCCTCCCGCTAGAATTACTCTTATGCACCACCATGCCTGGATCCGCAAATGCATAGAGTTCTTGTAGCAACAATTATCAGTCCAATAGCCAAATTAACTTCCTATGCAAATCACTTCTTTCAACTCTTTCCTCACTCCTATCCCATACAACCAACAATCTCTTTCTCATCCCTAAAATCTTGTCATTCTGAGAAGGTTGTAGAAATGGAATTATATTATAAGCAGCCTTTGGGGTATGGCTTCTTTGGCCAAGAAAAATACATTTGAGTGTCATTCATATAGTTGTAGAGATCAGAAATACCATCAGTAGTGGCTAACAAATACCTTTCCACTAACAAAATGCTTCTGCATGAGATTTAGTGAAACCCCACCACTCTGAGACATGGATTGATCATCGGGCAGTTAAGAAACATGGACTTGGCCTTTCATGATGCCTCATTCACCAGAGGTTTCTTATTCTTTAACACAGATGGACTTGATGGTCTTGCCAATGTCCACCCTAGCCACTGTGCCCTTGGGTTTCCCAAAGACACCTTGCATAACTGTCCAGAATCTGTTGGGCCCGGCACAGGACTACATCTAGTGGATGAATACCCTGGAGAAGACTGATTCTCCTTCTCTTAATTAAATAAGCTATTAGTAATCAAATAGAGCGCTTTATCTAGTGGTGGGACCTTGTGGGAGTTCCATCCTGTTTCTCTTTCCAGAGCATCATAACTGCCTACTCCATACCTCGCCGCCTAGATCTTCATATCCATGTCCTCAAAAAACATGATTGTCTCTTTCCTCAAAGAGATATTTATAGTTCTTTCTCTTGCATCCTCAAGGCATCTTCTCCATCTGTTTTTCCACTATAGAATCTTATTTCACCCCTTCTTCTCCCATAGTTCTCCCATCCATGATATAGCTACCATTCCTTTTCTTATCATGTTGTCTTGTCAATTCAGTTTAATCCGTTCTAAGGAAAACTTACTGTATGCTAATGACTGTACTTGAGTAGAACAGCTTAATGAAAATGATAAGGAAAAGTGAGGCTCTCTGGGCATTTATAAACCAGTGGGGAAGAAGCAGTCACTGTAGCTCAAGAGGATGGGAGTGTGGTGGGGCAGGAGAAAGAACATAACAAAGTACTTTGGGGGCAGAGGGGAAGCAAAGGAGCATCAGGCATCAGGTAAGTGATACCTAAACTGAGAACTAAAGGATATGTATTCTAGACAAAGAAGAAGGCGTTCCAGGCCCAATGAATTGAACTATAAAGACCTTCAGCTGAAGGAGTGCATGGTAGGATTAAGAAGCTAAAAGAAAGCCATGGGGGGGGTGTCTTGAGGGAGAGAGAAAATCAGGGAGGAGCACTAGATCATGCAGAGATATTGCATTGCAGAACTGACTGAAAGCCAATACTAGAAGCGGGGGGGGGGGGCGGGGAGATGGGCAGCTGCAACTTTGTATAGGCAGGAGACACTGGGAATAAGGGTGGAGGGGAAGCCAGTTGGAGGAATGAAAAAGCCATACTTGGAGGCAGGATCAGAAGCATATCCAGGTGAGATGAGTTGAGAAATTAAATCAAAGCTAACTTTGAGATTTCTGGCTTAAGAAGCTGGTTTTTTTTTTCTTTCTAAATACAGACTCATGAAAGAGGATTGGTTTTAGTTCAAAGAGGAACTAAGGACATAATTTGGGGGCCACTTATCTGCAATCCCACCACTTGAGAGGTTTGAGACAATGAATGGTGAGTTAGAGGTCTATTGGGGATACACAGTAAGATTCTGTCTCAACAAAAAGGGCTGTGATGTAGGGCACAGTGAGGTAGTAAAAAGATGCCAATGCAGAGAGGTCTAAAGCTCAGAAAAATCTGAACTGACAATGATGGTTTGAAAGCCATCCAATTATATAGGCTTATTGAAACCATTGAGGACACAGGAGACTTCCTGGAGTAGGAGTGCAGAAAGAGAAGAGAAAGCTTGAGCCAGGCTCCTGAGAAACACCCAAATGTTATCAACAAATTGTGTTCTTTGATGATTTCCTGCATCCTGGTTATTTCCTCCACCTTCTCTTATTTCTCTCCTATTCTTGATAGAAACACCCATATTTTAAAACAATTATTTTTGAGGTGCTGGAAAAGGAGCCTTGGGTCCTAAGTATCCTAGACAAGCACTTCACCACTTAGTTAAAACCCAGACCCTTAAAATATTTGGAAATATTCAATAGGCCTGTCATATGGAGCACAGCGTGATGTTTTGATGCATGGACATAGTGTGTAATCCTTACATCAGGGTAATTGATACAACCATCACTCAAAACAAGTTCTAAAATTTGCTTTATTATTTCATGTGTATGGATTTTTTTTCTGTACACCACCTGGGTACAGTGCCCTTGAAGGCCAGAAGGAAGAAATGGATCCCCTGGAACTGGAGTTACAGATGGTTGCAAGCAGCCACATGTGTGCTGGGGATGAAACTGAAGTCCTCTGCAAAATCAGCCAGTGCTCTAAACAGCAGAGCCACCTCTCCAGCTCCACCTCAAACAATTCTTACTTCTTTATACGGTGAACATCCAAGATCCTCTTCACTAGCTATTTTGAAACAGACAATTAACTGTTGTTAACCATAGTTAACCTATGTTGACATAGAACGTTAGAAGCTATGCCCTATTCAATTGCCAGTGTACCCATTAACCATTGGCTCCCCATTGCCCATCTTGTCTTCCTTCCGAGGCTCTAGTAATCCCTGTTCTGTCCTCTGACTTCATAAAACACTAATCCTTACTGTCTGAAAGAGGAGAACGTGTCAAGGAAAAAGGAGTTCAAGAGGTAGGGGAGTGTTATGTCAGAAGCCAGGAGGGAGATTTCAGGAGACCACTTAGGGAGGGCAGTGAAAGCTATATGGAGGTGAGGGAAGCTAAAGCCTGAAAGGTAGCCACTGGTGGAATGGTCAGGAAGCCATCTCTCAAATCTTTCCTCTGTCACAGATGCCCAATTCGTCCCAGAGTCCTTTCCTTCCAGTCTTTTCTCAAGTTGCTGCTGTTTCTCCTTGTAGACTTCTCCTTTAATTTTGTTTCTGTCTCATTGTTCCGGTTACTACTATCACTATTATTTGAGACATGAGCTCTTTCTGTAGTCCAGGTTAGCTTGAAACTCAGGTTAGCCACAAATCCATGGCAATCATGCTTCAGCCTCTAGTTATCTAAGAATCCCAGGCACACACCATGGTCCAGCTTTAGGCCATGCTACATATTGAACCCAGGGCTTCCTGCACGTTGGGCAAACATTGTACCAATTAAGCTATATCCCCGACTCTAGACTTCTCCTCCCATTGCACCATCTCTTCCCTCTCCGTTAAGACCCGCTTTATCTTTCCTGCTGTCCTCCTCATGGCCTTCCAGACCTTTAGTTTCCTCCCTTTGACCTCACACCGCTCGCTCTTCTCCTTAACTGGCACTGCTCTCCCCAGACTGCTACTCTGCCCTCTCCTTCATCCTCTTCTCCATCAGCTATGCTACCTAGGCAGGCTGGCTGGGTCTCAGCTGGGGGTCTCAGAGAAATAATTCCTAAGATCCCTCCCAACCTCCGAATCCAGGACTAATACACTTTGGCCTGGTGCCACCAGGATCTGTCTGTGCCCGGAACCTGTGTGAAGCATTGTTAGAGCCCTAGTCCTTGAATGCTTGCCAACGTGGTAACCACATCCTTCGAACAGGGTGCCCTCATCCGCCCTGGCACCTGTCCCCACGATTCTGCCTTTTCCTATCCTCAGTTGCACGGTATCACTGAGAACTGATAAAGCTGCCCCACTCCCCCACAAAACCAAACGTACCTCCCTCAGCCAGCATTTTCTAAGTGTCCAAGCGTTTTCAGATTCATTAGTCCAGGCTTGAAGAGTCAGCTGTGGGGAGCCTGAAGAAAAAAAAAAGAGGGTGGAAAGATTTGCTCAAGGTCACAGAGCTGGTTAGAGGATTAGCATGTTATCCTTCTTGCCCCTGTAGCCTTGCTTGCTTTCACGCTGAGGCCCCAGGCCTGAGTTCAGGCCTCACTGACCTTAGTCTGTCCCAGCCTGCCAAGGGGCACAATCCTCAAGAGTCTCTTGTGCAGGAGTACTGTTTGGGGATCAGTGACCCATTCATACCTGCAAGGCAGGGATGGGCCATCTTGGGAAGGAGGATGAATTCTGATTTGCTTCACTGAATTCTCCCTAGGCAACAAATCTGTTTGCTTTGATATTATTTGAAAATAAAACAAAACAAAAACAAAAAGCACCTAAAGAACAGGATTCAGAGTCCAAGGCCAGCGTTGGCAGGGTTTAGGACTCTGCTCGATTCTAGCTCAGTAAAGCCATGCATGGGAAAAGCCTCAGCACAAGGCCTGGCACCCCCAACTGCATAGAGGCCTCTGACCTGAGCGGTTTCTTACCTGAGATTCCTTGGGAGTCACAGCCTATTTGCCTGAAAATTTACTCAACTAGACACCCAGATGCCAGGTCTAACTCATCCTTAGTTGCTAGGTAATTTGTTCTTCCATATTTTGGGGCTTAAACTTCTTCAATGAAACAGCAGCAGCCGAGTAGTGGTGGCGCACGCCTTTAATCCCAGCACTCGGGAGGCAGAGGCAGGCGAATTTCTGAGTTCGAGGCCAGCGAGTGAGTTCCAGGACACCTAGGGCTACACAGAGAAACCCTGTCTCGAAAAAAAGAAAGAAAGAAAGAAAGAGGAAAAAAAAGAAAGAAAATCTGGAGTGTAAAAAAATGAATAAAGGGAAAAAAGTAAAGATTCTCTAATCAAGCAATTCTTGGCCTAGGAATTTATCAAGGTTGTGTGAAAAGATGAGATTTTTTTTTTGTTTTTTGTTTTTTTTTTATTTTAAGCAGCAAAAGTGAGATATGACAAAACGTCTGTTTGTGGCTAAAGAAATCATTTTACATGATGGAATGTGCTATAGGTGCTCTGGTTTGTAACTGATATGGGAACAGCTCCATGATACATTCTTTAGAAATAATAGGCTACAAAATCGTAGATAGTGTGTGCAGTTTTGTAAAATGCATTTCCATTAATGCTTTCCCAATGCTAGCAATGCTGATGGCTGACCAGTAGCATTGTGGGTGGGAGGACCTCCATTTCCTTCTTTTATATTTTATTCTCTGAATTCTTTTTAATAGAACTAGACTAGGTGTGTACTTTAGAACCAAAAGGATTGCTTCAAGTTCTAGGTCATGGGGTACATTTGAGGCTAGCCTGGGCTACTTAGTGAGGAGCCTTAATCAATGCACTCTACAGAACTTTCAAAGGGGCTTAAGTGACATAGCATATAGTACTTCTGTGTTTGGTGGTAGGGAGAAGAGGCCTACTAGTATAGTAGCCTCATCAGTCTCACTGTGCAAGACCTGCTTTGAACCCACAGAGACTGAATCTGTAATCTCTCTAGGTAGGAGAAAAGATACTCTTTTTTGTGGGAGGAAGAGAGGGAGTGTGGAAGGAAGGAGGGAAGGGGAGAAGGAAGGAAGGCAGGAAGGAAGCAAGAAAGCAAGGAAGGGAGGTCGGAGAGAGGGAGACTGCACTCTTATCCCACTATTTTATTTTATTTTATTTTATCTTATTTTATTTTATTTTATTTTATTTTTGAAGCCAGATCTCACTTAGTTCAGCAGGTCTCAAACTTACTTTGAACTTCTGTACCCACTACCTCCTCTTCCCATGTGCTGGGGTTATAGGCATGGGATACCGCGCCCAGTTTTATGGGTGATGGGAATCAAACCAAGCTCTCCATCAGCTGAGCTGCATTCCCTAACCCAGAGAGAAGATATTTTTAAAGAAAGATACTTCTGTCTCTCCCTTTGGCTATCAGACTTTTGAAACGATCAACCGGAAAGAATTCAAATTCCCCCAGGGATCCCATGCAGGGAGAAGGGGAAGTCTGAAGCCTGGTAAGAGAAGAAGGCTAAAGTCTTTGACAGGGGGAACTTGCTTCCCAGGAAGAGATTTCATATGAGTTGTCAGACCACCTAGCAGGGCAGAGAAGAGCTAGAAACAACAGACAGCCAAAGATGGACAGGACTGCACCTTGGCCAGGCTTGCTCAATCATGCATACCTTCTACAGAAGCCTAATCCTCATGTCAACACCCTGAAGATAGACTTGCAGAAACCCTGAGCCCTCTCTTTCTTCTTCTTCTTCCCAAAGTGGCCATATTGAATAAATACTTTTTTTCCGCTGCTTTTATTTATTATTATTTTTTTTTTGCTATAACCTGTGTCTTTAATCAGTGTATTAGAGACAATAGTGAAACCTAGATTGTTGGGCCTGCCAGAGCCCAGGTTTTCATCCTAAAAATTCTAATAACCTAAGGTACACATGTTTTCCCTTGGGAAGTTGGTCTTGGAGCTAGAGTAAGGCTCGAACCTTAACCAAAGAGCCACAGTGAGTTAAAGTGTTCCTGGAGGCCTGGCAGCAAAGAACTACCGTGCCAGGCTACTTGGGCCCTGGTTCACCCAGGCTGTGTTTATGAAGACTTCCTTCCTGCTGAGCCTTGGGGCTGCGCGCCAGGAACACCTAATGGGCATAACAGAACACCCTTCTCTCCCCACCCCCCAAAGCAGGAATGTTCTAAATTCCTCCTTGGCCCAAATCCCCCTCCCCACAAGGTTTCTCCTGGGCTCACAGAGGTTCACCACACAAAAGCCCAGCTGGAGTTTTTGACAGGATAAATATAAAACCCACCAGACATTTTTTTTAAGAGTACCTCAATCTTTTCCAGCCTCCAGGGGTTTAATTCCCATCTGTAAGAAGGCTCAGAGTTACAGGTGGATTTTACAAAGCTGTGGCTAATAATTAGAAGTCCCTTATCACCACAGACTGTGGCCCCTTGGACCCAGTTCGCCTTTCTCTGACCTAGTCCTCTGTCCCCAGGAGCATCTCTTCCAGAGCTCTTCGAAAGGACAGCTCCTGTGAGTATCTGCTCCGTAAGTATCCCGATGCAGCTGCTACCCTTCAGGTTCGCTTAGGTGGGTGGTTTTTTAAACCTAGCTGCTGTTACTGGAGCCCGTGATGGAGTCAGGGCGGGCTACCTTGGGCTGTTGAGGGAAGGTTTATGGAAGTGGGCACATGGCGCTCTGTGTTTTCTTCAAGTTGTGACAAGACTTGCAGTCTCACGGCCAGAAGATCCCTTCTTCAGATCAGATCATCTGAACCGAAAGAGCCAGGGAGCGAATACAGGAGGGAAGGAACTAGAGTTTTTTCCCTTTTGCTGCACCACAGGGGGCTAAGCAAGTCGGGAAGCTCCAATACTCTCCTGGACATGAGAGTTCAGGGGGTGGCAGAGGGTGGGTTCTCCTGTGACTCTCCTTTTGAGCCCCTCAATCGCTCTCCATAAATGTCCTGCCTTAGGCACTGTTCTTTTCAAGCATTCTTAAAAATGGAATCGGAACTAAAACATTCATGGCACTTACAAGGTAGAGAGATAGTGGTGCCCCCCCCCCCCCATCTTGCCTTTCTGTGTTTCCCGGTGCTTTAAAAGTATGCTTGATTTTACTTTGGTGGCCATGACAAAAATAAGCTTCCTTTTAAAGACAATTATAAAATCTCTCACTTTAGGAACAAGTCCTCTCTCAACTGGTGCAGAAAGGTGGATTGCAAAGAGATGGCTTCGACACCTACTGGAGCCCTTGGCTTGTGGGAGTAGCTTACCAGGATAGGGAGCAACCATGTCAGATTCCTCTGTGGGACTCTAAAAGCAAGGGACTGAGAAACGAGGATGGCCATCAAACAGGCTTTAATGGCTTCCATTCATAACAAAGGTGATATATATCATGTCCTTCCTTGATCGGGAGACTTTTAATGGTCCTGTCACACCCATGGTTGTAAGACACGATGCCATGCACCATAGATGGGAAGACTATCAGAGCTACTGCCCTGGTGAGAAGGAGTTAAGTCCAGAGCTGCTGTTAGTCTTTCCTCTTAATCCTCTCCTGCAGTTCCAATCCCTCCCCTAAGGAAGATTAGGTAAGGGTCGAGAGGAAAACTTTCTTGGCTAGCTTTTAGCTATGGAGGATGTTGGCTTCACTCCCAGGAGACAAATTTCAGCAAGCAAGGCCTAGAGTCTCTGGACCCCCAAAGTCTCTGTATGTGGCTTTTAGGAGAGAACCCCTGAAAGAAAAGTTTCTTTTAAAGTCCTCTCTCCTTCAAATAGCAGCTCACTGGTCTGTGTTTGTTAAAATGGTCACCTGTCTCTACTACCTGCTCCCAGACAAGAAAACCTTGTTGATGAGCAAAACCAGGAATGAGGAACTGAGGGGATTTCTACACCAGGTTCTAGGCACAACTGAGACAAGAAACTAGAGCTTTTGACACTCAGCTGCTTCAGCAAAGGTGAATCAATCCAGGCTGGCTCGCCTCACCAGCCAGCCCCTGGCCAGTTGGCAACCTTGTCTTCCTGACCCTAAGGGAGAATGAACCCCCAGGGAGCCACTTCTTCCATTTGAATAAACTGGATGGTGTCCCTTCCTCCTGCTGAGTTATGGCAACCCTTTTTTCTGAAGATTCCAGCCTTCAGTAAGGGTAGTTCCTTGACAGGACTCCAGACACTTTTCTCTCATGACTACCAAGTAAGACTTGGCTCTCTAGATAGGATTTCCTCCTGGAGAGAACCTTTGATTCCCTTGGGGAAACTGAGGATTACTTATTTTTGGTTTTTGTTTGCTTGTTTTTGAGACAGAGTCTTCTGTGTAGCTGATACTCCCTGGAAATGGCCCGTGTAGCCCCAAGCTGGTGTCTAAATCAGCACGCTTTTGTGTCTACCTACTGAGTGCTGGGATTCCAGGTTTGTGTGCCAGCTCGAACTTCTGGCTCAAGCTTCTGTCTGCTATCTCCCCAAGAAAGCAGGGGCCCAAGTGCTTCTCTGGCAGCAAGGGTCTCTTTGCTAACAAAACCTTCAAGGACGTGCTCCACTTTTCTGCGTGTATTTAACTCACCCTGGGCAAAGAGTGGAGGAGGGTCCAAGAACAGTTCTCAAAAAATGGATGATTATAACTCTAAAGGATGACCAAGGTGGTTGGCAAGGCAGATGTAGAGAACTGCACCTATTCAGATACAGCTAAGTTGGATGCACATGTGTTGGGGGTCAGTCTAGAAGGCATAAGGCATAAAAGGGGAGGTTAATGGTTTGAGATGAAACCCAGAAGTATGAGTTCAGACAATAGAGAGCTTTCCCTGGTTTCCTAGGAGACTGAACCTCTTATCAAAGGAATCAAACTGTTCCTAAAGTCTTTCAAGCATGACATAATGGTGGCATGACTGTTATGATTGGATTTATACTTTAGAAAGATCCTTCATGACTGTCTTGATGATTGGTCGCAGGGACAGGACTGAAGTGGTTAGAGAGGCCAATCTGAGGGGGCCTTTGTGATTTCCAATGGAAATTTGTCCAAGTGGAGATGGAGAGAAGGGTAAATTTGTGTTTTATTTTGAAAATGTATCTGGCAAAATAGCATTATGATTATAAGTCAAGAAAATGTGAGGAAGCCAGCTGCCACAGCTCATCCCTATAATCCCAGCATTCAGAGGTTGAAGTGGAAGGGTTGGCACAGGTTCAAGGTCAGCCTGGGCAAGACCCTATCTCAAAAATAAGTAAAGATATAGAAAGACCCTATCTCAAAAATAAGAAAAGATATAGAAAACAGAAAAGCTGAAGAATCAAGGAATACTGGCTTGGGTTACAGAATGGCTGGTTCTACTACTGAGATAGCATGTGCTCTATGAAGAGTAGTTTGAGGATGGGGGAAAAAAGAGGGCAAGAGACTTCCACTTTGTATGTGTTGAGTTTGAGGTGCCATTACTGTCTTAATACATTCATGGGTGGTCATTGAGAATGCAGTCGACTCTCCAAACCTTGAGTTCAAGAGAGACCTCTTTTGGTGTGGATTTGACTTGAAAAGGGTATGGATTCGACATGAAAGGGGTATGGGTTTAACAACCATTGTCAAGCTAAGGCAAAAAGATTGCTGGGAGTTTGAAGTCATCTTGGGCCACGTAGTGCGGAGCAAGCAGCCATTTTAAAGGGCGGTCTCTAAAAAGAATGAGGAATAGCAGCATTGGCAGTGGCACTATAGGAAACAGCAGAGAAGTCAGTTTTCTGAAGGGAGAGGCAAGGTCAGGTGGCAGTTATACGAATCCTAGATGTTAGAATAAGAAAATGATTAACTTTGGCGAGAGCACTCTCAGTGGATGGCAGATGCAGGGCTGCAGGAAGCAGAACAGCATGTACAGAGGTCAAGAGTGCTATCGATACTAAACGGGTTAAGGAGGTTGGCTGAAAACAGAAGGGTCAAGACAGACAGTAATACCGGCATAACAAGGATGCATGGGGGAGGGGAGCTTCAAAAAGTGTGGACAACACGAGAAGGATTTGACAGAAGGATGCTTATCACGGAGAAGCAGGGTTATTGCCAAGCAGCACTGGAGGCCTTGCTGAGATGTTCATTTGAGACCTGGATAGGCACAGATGTGTCCATACGAGCAGAAGAAAATCGGTGCCAGAAAAGGACTTGCCCCTGGCCACAGCTGATAATGGCAGAGTTTGCTAAATGTGCCCTGGAACCTGTTCTGCATTGCTTTACATACCATGTCACAGCAGTGCCGACGACAGTGCTATCAACCATGTCTTATGCTGTGGAAGCAGAACACAAATTTAGCATGTTTTATTTTTTTTTTTACCTTCAACTGAATAGGCAAGATATTCAACAAATGGAGAGGGGGAAGGAGGAGGGAGGGGAGCAATCGTGTAGTTCTCCATCTTGTCCTCCTTTAGTTAGTCCCTTTTCTGCTGATATCCTTCATTCTGCTCATGGGTAACATTTTGGAAACCCTTACTCTGCAATGTTTACTGACTCCTTATAGTCCTATGGGGCCCTTCAACCCTGTTAACTGCTTTTATTATTTCATTAAGAAGATATATTTGAAGCTGGGTGAGTTGATGCATGCTTGTAATCTCAGCATTTTGGAGAATGAAGTAGGAATTCAAGGGAAACCTGGATTACATTGCAAGTACCAGATCAGCCAGAACTACATAGAAATAAAGACCCTGTCTCCATTTTTTTTTAAACAAAAGGTTGTTTGAACGGTTACTTGAAGGTAGGGTACTGTGTAAGGTACATGAGATATAAACATAAATAAGTTATTAATGTCGCCTTGAAGTAGGCCATGTACCAGCAGAGAAAGTATGAGTTTAAACAGGAAATTACACTATAACAAGGTATATCGTGACCTTAGTTTTCTCATTTATTATATAGTACAGATTATTAGAATATCTGTCATGAAATAGTTGATAATTACATGCATTAACACATATAAAGTGCTTATAAGAGTTCCATAAGAAACTCTATATAGTTTGGTATAGTGGTGCATGCCTGTATTCCTCACTACAGTGGCTGAGGCAAGATGATCATAAGTTTGAGGCTAGTTTGGCTACACAGCGGGTTCCAGCCAGGTTTGGTCTACTGAGTGAAATCTGTCTCTAAACAACATGAAAGAGAAAACAACAAAAAAGAAGAAAACAGTGTGTTTGTGTAGTGTATATCATTATTGTTGCTATGATGATAACGGAAGTACATGAATATAAGGTACTATAAGAATATAGAAGAGTATATTGCAGCAATTGCTCAGTAGTTAACAGCACTGGGTGTTCTTCCTGAAGGCCCAGGTTCAAATCTCCACATCAACATAGTGGCTCATAACCATCTATAACTCGAGTTCCAGGGAATCCAATGCCCTCTCTTTTGTACCCAAGGGCCCTACACATATGGGCACACAGACATCCCCACAGGCAAGGCATTTACACACATAAAAATAAATAAATCTTTAGAAAAAACTAATAGGGGCACTGGACCATGTCTAGAACGAGAGATATCCAAGGAAGTCAAGACATTTCTTACGGTACAGCCTGTGCTCAGACTGTACCACAAGTTAAACACCACATGACATGATTGAAGAGCTGAGAGTAATTTAGTGTAGGCAGAGTATGGGGTATAAGCAGGTGATGGCAAGAGGTGAACCTTGTGAGGTCCTGGAGTGCAAACAAGCTTGGACTTTATCCTTTGCCATTGGAATGTCCTAGAGGAGCAACTTGCTGTGAAAGCATGAAGATCAGAGTTCAGATCGGCAAGAACAATGTAAAAAGAGAAATGTGGGTGTGGAGGTGTGTGCACTCAGGGCAGGAGAGAAGGTGGCAGATCATAGAGCTTCATTTGTTAGCCAAAACGAGTTCTAGGATCAGTGAGAGACCATTCCAAAAGACAAAGGCGGAGGGGAATAATGTAGCTCTGTGAGTAAAGGCCCTTGCTGCCAAGTCTACCCACCTACATTTGATCACTAGAACTCACATGGTGGAAGGAGAGGACCAACTCCCTACAAGTTCTTCTCTGACCTCCACATGCACACACACATAGGCACAGACGCATGATAAAACAAAAAGCATCAAAAAAAGTCAAAAGGTAAAATGGAGAAAGGTAAAAGAAGATACCCAAAATCTGGTTTCCACAGGCTCATGTACCAAGTTGAACATTTGTGTGTGTGTGTGTGTGTGTGTGTTCACACCCCCACATGTAGACACACATTCAAATAACAACTTCATCAGATTAATGTGTTGAAAGATCTTCACGGCAACACTTTGGAGACTGAATTGGAAGCGGCAAGACTGGAAGGTAAGAGCAGTTAATAAACTATTATTTCTCTAGGCAAGGAAGGAAGGGTGATGAAACCCTGCATTAGAAAGTAGTGGTAAGAATGAGAAACACGAGTAAGACGTTTCAAGTAAGTTCAGGAGCTAGAACTCACTGAACTAACTAGTGGGACTTCCTAGTTAGGGAGAAGCGGGAGCAAGGTGTTAAGGATTATCCCAGGGATATTAGTCTGGATGTTGAGGGTTCTCATTTGCTGACAACATGAGTCCTACGCAAGAACTGATCAGGAGATACAAAGGGAGAGGTGCTGTATTCTCTTGAATATGTCAAATTTAAGGTTACCATGACATTTCCCATGCCCACCCTAAGCTAAATCCTAATCCCCTCCTCACAGAGCTTTTTTCTTTTAAAGGTCCTTTTTACTGTGTTGGCTTGGCTGTTAAGGGGGTTCCTACTGAAAATTCAGATTTGGATAGGAAACATTTCGTGACATGGTAGGCATGCTTGTTCAGAGAAGCATGGACAAAGCAAGGGGAAAGGGAAATTTTAAAGCATTTATTTTATGAGGATGAGTGTTTTGCCTGCATGTGCCAGGTGTCCTCAGAGGCCAGAAGAGGGAATCAGATTCCTCCTAGAACTGGAATTAGTGACAGTTGTGAGTCCCCATGTAGATGCTAGGAAATGAACCTGGGGCCTCAGGAAGAAAAACAAGTGTGCTGAACCACTGAGTTTCTCCCTCCCTCCCTCCCCTCCCCTCCCCTCCCCTCCCCTCCCCTCCCCCCTCTCTCTCTCTCTCTCTCTCTCTCTCTCTCTCTCTCTCTCTCTCTCTCTCTCTTTGCCAAAGGAAATTTTGAGGGAAGTGAAAATGGAGTAGCAATGTTGAATTGGGTTAAAAATTAGTGGGTTGAATAGTCTTGCAGAAGGTGGGGGCGGTGTCTAACTTTGACCTTTGTGTCTTGAGCCGTGGAAAGAGTGAGCAATCCCTGAACAGTGCAAAATCCCATCTATCAGCAGATGCCTGCCTACCTCTTATCAAGCCCTCTATTTCTGGAGTGGTTCCCCTTCCCTTCACCTTTTCTACCATCTCTGACAACCCTAGAGGACTTGTAGAACCTGCAACAACTTTTCCCTAGAGTCTTCACATGTCATTTGAGAGGCTGGTCATGGGATTCTCTTAGGAGAGGAGACAGGAAATATCTGGTATGTTATACTTTTAAGGGTCTTTATGCTACCTTGCAGGGAGGGGTCTGGCCAAGGCTAGAAAGACCTCCTCTTTCAGAGTATGGGCAGAAAGCTTTGTTACTCACTCCAATCTGCCTGAGAAGTACATTATAGCCATAGGCATGAATTGATTCAGGGCTAAGCCATTACTCTTTAGTCACATTGGAGATTCAAGTAGCCTCTAACAAACTGGAGACCAAGGTCACATTCTAAGACTTGTTTCACTTGATCCAGTCTCCTGGAGTTTGGTCTCAGTCTGCAACCGAGGGGCCCGTGGTGTGGTTGCTTGGCAATGTGTTAAACAGCAGGCCTTGGAGACAAGCAGTGGAGTTAGCACACCACAACTGGTATTGCCATGACTGCCTTCTCTTCTCGGAAAGCAGCCACCTGTCTGGCCCCTGCCTTTGTCTGACTGCCAGCCTAAAGCATGTGCCTACGCAGGAGGTGATGACATTTTGGCTCTACTTTTAAAGTTTTTTTTTTCTTTCTCATGTGTTATTTTTAAAGATAACAAAGGTCAAAAGGCATCCAGCGTTTTCTGGTTTCTCATAAGCGTCTGGTCAATATTTAATCTGGTTTATGGATTTTTTTAAGGTTTTCTAGATGCCTTCTTGAGCCTGCTTGTGGCTACCCACAGATACTTGTAAGGAGGAAAGAAGTCAGCTTGCCAGAGACACCGTGAAATGAGGGATTAGAGGCCGGGATCCAAGAAGCAAGAGCAGCAGCCAAAAGACAAGCAAACAGGCTCCGAAGATACTTCTACTGAGAGGTCTGCCATGGCCTCCCTTGGTGTCCAACTGGTGGGCTACATCCTAGGCCTTCTGGGGCTATTAGGCACATCAATTGCCATGCTGCTTCCCAACTGGCGAACAAGTTCCTATGTTGGTGCCAGCATTGTGACGGCGGTTGGCTTTTCCAAGGGCCTCTGGATGGAGTGTGCGACACACAGCACAGGCATCACCCAGTGTGATATCTACAGTACCCTTTTAGGACTTCCTGCTGACATCCAGGCTGCCCAGGCCATGATGGTGACATCCAGTGCAATGTCCTCCCTGGCCTGCATTATCTCAGTGGTGGGCATGAGATGCACCGTGTTCTGCCAGGAGTCTCGAGCTAAGGACAGAGTGGCTGTAGTGGGTGGAGTCTTTTTCATCCTTGGTGGCATCCTGGGTTTTATCCCAGTTGCTTGGAATCTTCATGGCATCCTTCGGGACTTCTACTCGCCGCTAGTTCCTGACAGCATGAAATTTGAGATTGGAGAGGCTCTGTACTTGGGCATCATTTCAGCCCTGTTTTCTTTGGTAGCTGGAGTCATCCTCTGCTTTTCCTGCTCACCCCAGGGAAATCGCACCAACTACTATGATGGCTACCAGGCCCAGCCTCTTGCCACTAGGAGCTCTCCAAGATCTACTCAACAGCCCAAAGCCAAGAGTGAGTTCAACTCATACAGCCTGACTGGGTATGTGTGAAGAACCAGGGGCCAGAACTGGGGGTGGGGTGGGGTGGTGGCTGGGACTATAAAAAAAGTAGTGGACAATGCCCCCAGGGTCACAGGCAAAGGACATTGCCACTGAATCATGTGTAAGGTGCTGCTGAGGGTAGAATGACTTTGGCCATTGGATGGAGTGAAGTCAGAGATGAGAACAGGGGTGACAGCATGTAGATGCAATTGCCAAGGACACTTGCCATGCTAGCTTTTCTATTTGCCTCACTAAGGTACCTCCTGTGCCTTGAATGCTCAACCCAAAAGTCCAAATCCCATCCCTGCCACTTTTGGCTATGCCCAGAGGCTCCCTTCTGCCCTTTGGTTTACTTGGAGATCTGTTCCCAAACCAATCATGTCCCATTGACTAACCATCTGTGATCAAAAGACCCTCTCCCTCTGGCTGAGGTTGGCTCTTAACTCAATTACTAGGGAACAGAGAGAAGAAAGAGGGGTGGCTTCTGTGAGAATGTTTCTAGCTCCCTTCTCAAATCTCCAGCCAAAGAAATGGTTCGGTCAGTAATGGACCCTGAAGCTTCTCTTCCAGTTTTGCTATGAATGCAATATGTCCAGACTGGTTTGTGAATGAACTGAAGAAAAGTTATCTCATAGCATCAAGCAGAAAAGCAGCTGATGGGAAGCAACTTGGGATCTAAAGAGACAAAACAAACAGCAAAACCCACCAGAATCACTTCTCCAGACATCTCCTACAATTCCCATACATTTGTGGTGCAGGGTTGGAAGCACTGCTACAGGAAAGCGCAAGAAGCGAATGGAAAGCACAGGGCTGCAGCCCTCTGGCTCTACTGAGGAATTGCCCAGAAGCCTAAGTGATCAACTACCACTGAAAGTTCTGCCTCCCGTTGGGGTGTCTGACCCAGCTTCCCACTAAACCACAAGACTTGGAGCCCTAGACAAGGGTTTCCTTAGGGACAATAAACCAGGTTTTCTAGAACTGCCCTTTGACATGGAAGCTGCAGGGGGCTAAAAAAGTTACTACTCTTTAGCCCTGGCTGAGAAAGAATAAGGACTTCAGTATCAAAGAACCGGACAGAGATGTATGGTAGCTGTTGTGTGTGCTCCTACTGTTTCGGAGAGGCAGCCCTACCAGATATTTTAAACTTGATGGGAAAATCAACCCATTGGGGGTCTATTCTCAGCACTACAGAGCCTCTGAAAGACCACAGCACCAGAGAGGTCCTTTTTCACTTTTAACACTTGAGTCATCACCCTTCAGAAGATAGTCTCATCGGTATGCAAAGTCTCCGGTGTGGAACAAGTATGACCAAGGTGTTGTGTTCATGACCTGAGTGATTGGTGAACTTCTGCCTGGGATTGTGCTTGAGCTGGGAGAACGGAGAGTGGTTCTCAGTCCAACAGTTTCACCTCCGTGGTCTTAAAATGCTCCATTTCCTCTGTGGTAGATGGGGGTCATAAACCAGAGACATTTCCCCCCACCAGCTTAAAACCACCAGCTTCAGAAGATCCCCAGCACACCTCATCAAAACTTCAGCACCAGCAAGAGAGGTTCATATGTGAGGTTTCCTTTAACATGCCTTTTCTATTTCCACCATATTACTTGTGTTCAAGCTGATATGCTGTCCTGGAAGCCATTTCTTCTTAACTAAGTGGTCCCCATGCTCAGTGTCATCCCCTTCACTGAGCCATCTCTGACCACTCCTTCCTGCTCTTTCCTATTCTCCTCCAACTCCCAATATATAAATTGCTTAATCCTTATCATTCATAATTTTGATTGGTAGTTTATAGTTCTTGTATGTGCATTTGTGTGTGTGTGTGTGTGTCTATCCGTCTGTCTGTCTGTGTGATCTCAAAAGTTCACTGTAAGTACTTGGAGGGCAATTGTTATATTTTAGACCTGTCTATATATACACCCAAGACTGTAACACTGCTGGGCTCACACAAGGTGATCAATAAATGGATGTTGATTAAGTAACTGTTGTATTGATTAAAAGACAATTAAGACAGGGCACATGTGACTGAAAGAAAGGAATTGGGTTAAGACAAGGGTGCACAAGGGTGAGTAGAAAATTCTAGGGTTTGTGAATACGATCAAGATACATAACAACACCCCTCACAGAAGAGATGAAGGGGTTTTGTTTTTGTTTTTTGTTTTTGTTGTTGTTGTCATTGCTGTTTTGTTTTATCAAAACATGGCTTCTCTGTGTAACAGAGCCCTGGCAGTCCTAGACTCACCTTGGTCTAGAACTCACAAAGATCTGCCTGCCTCTGACACCTGAGTGCTGCACCCGAGGCATCTGCCAGCACGCCTGGCAGAATGAAGTTCTTTACCATGCCTAGGGCTCATTTGTTTTCCGAAAAAAAAATTTATTTGAAAATTACGTTATTGAGGTTAGTTATTAAATGGCTAATAATTCCACTAATTGGAAGAAGCTGTCTCTGATCTGATCATCTCCCATCTGATCCTATATTTGGCATATACAAAAACTGAGATTCACACAAGTAAAGGTTTTCCCAGGGTTACATAGCTGGAGTTAATGCCTTAGTCTCTTGACTATGAAACTAGAATTTTGCTGATCCAATAATATTCACAGTCAGTAAGAATAGCATTCCAAAATTTCCCAGGCAGTCTAAAAAATGTACTTAAGTCCAGCAACGTACCAATGGGACATACAGGCTCCCCTGGTCACCCAGGGAGGTGATCTGGGAAAGTGGGGATTCATCAAGCTTCACTGCTCCCCACTCCTCCCATGCTAGCTGTCTGACTAGGGGCATGCCAGGTTGTCATCTAAGATCCAACACCTCAGTTCTAAAGTCCTCTAACTCTGGAGGAGTTTGAGACAACACACCAATGATTTGACTTCAAAGGGAAATAACAAAACCTAGTAATAAGAGTATTAAAAGAAAACTAACAATAGTGGGGCCCAATGAGATTCAGCTTAACCACACCTTGAACTCAGGGGCCAGCAGCACACAGGAGCAGGTAGGTTATTACAAACACTGGCCTTGCACTTCTGAAGTGGGCCTTCTTTGGTGCAAAGGATTGAAGAGTATATCCAAGTATCCATTCTTTGGTGCAAAGGATTGAAGACAGTATCTAAGTTCATTTAAAGGGAAGGACAAGGGAGGAGAAGGGCCCACATCTCATGGTAAGGAGTCATCTCTTTTCTGGTACCAGGTTCCCCAGTGCCTGAGTGGGGATAACTGGAGGCTGAAAGCCAGGTTTGCTTTGATAACTATGCCTTGATAACTCCTGAGTATGGCTCTGATTGCCCACAATCCATCAGTCAAGTTGGTTTTTCATGGGAGATGAAATGGAGGACTAAGGAAGTGGATACAATCTCTAAAGTTACAGTCTGTCAGAATCTGGGTTATAAATTTGGAAACCATGGTAACGTGGATCTGATATTCAAATTTCAGAAGGTATGTGATGGCCTGTGGCTCTTCCAATTTGAGAGCCCCCCCCCACCGTCTGCCACAGAATAGAAGAGCTTATGAAGGAAGTGCGCCTCATGCCTGCCCTTTGTCTTAGGTTGAGATTGTCCTGGTGGTTCCTACAGGCTTTCCTAATCTGGAAAGTTTCAGTGGAAGGAATTAAAAGTTGGGTCCCTCAGCTAGAAAAATCACAGCACAACTGATAAAAAGCCAGGATCCCTTTGATTGGTTGAGCAAGGAAAGCCAGGCTAGGGAAACGGTTTGCTCTGAATGGTTTCCTAGAAATTTCCTGAGTCCTTGTCCAAACTGAACAGTTTCCAGCTCCCTCATTGCCTTTCCATCATAAAGTAATTTAGATTAACCGTAGACTGAGGGCATAGTAAAGGCCATTGTGTTAATGCTCCCGCCTCATGGCTCTGACCCTTGTGCAAAGAAAGATGTTTCTGGCCTCTTTCTTTCCTGTGATACTAGTGTGACTCATGTTTTCCCCATCTTGGGGCCCTAGTGACCCATTATTGTGTGATCATTAATGGAGGTGGGGAGGCTGAAACTGCCTTCTCAGTGGAAAGGCAAACCCCAACTTTCTGAGCCCTTTATCTAGTCAAACAGCCCTTCAACTGACCAGCCTTTTGAGCCAGCCAGTCAGCCAGGCCAAACCACACTGCTTGAACTCTTATTCAACATAAGATGTGCCAAGTAAGGCCTGCGAGGCTGACCAGAGGGAGCAATGTAAAGTCTGTGCTGGAGGAAGTTGACAGCTAAGGTGGAAAGAAAAGTCGGGTGTTCATAACTATAGCACAAAGCAGAACACAGACTGCTACTCAACAGATGGAAGGGCACCTAAAGGTGTCTGGGACAAGTATTTGTGTAAATCCCCTTAAATGCCAACCCCTTTGAAATAAGGACCTGACATTCTTTGAGCTTGGGAAGAATGGAGGAGGAAGATGGAAAGAACAACCCTATTTCTTACAGCTGAAGTCCTCCGGGAGCTGGAGCATGGGATGAAGAGTCTTGGTAAGGAGGAAACTGAGTTTGACTGCATTGATAAGCCATTATCCTTCAGAGTTGTTCTCACCAGACCTCTGACCGGCTCCAAGAGAGGGAGTGACCCTGGAGTGAGCTCAGCCTTCCCTCCTTTATCCCCTTCCTTTAGGTAGTTCTTCAGAAATCGCTGGGGCAGAAGAAGCAGAGCCAATCCAGGCATCCTGAGACCTTTTGGCTCTGGACTAGAGTATAAACAGAAATGTGTGAGGAGCGGGTGCTATAGGCGCTCAGGGTTCTAAGAAGGAAAGGGAGGCTTCACGGTGAGGGTCAGCTGCTCCTTCTCTGGCCAGTGAACACAGGATCTCTTCATGCCGGCAGCTTCCTGCTCTGGGCCACAGAGGCCACAGACTATGTATCTTCCTCCTCAGCTTGGCTGAAGCCCAGCCCTCTTTCAGCCTGGGTTCTCTGGCCAAGCGGCTCCGTGGCTTTGATAAGAAATACTGTTATCTTAAGAAGGAAAAGAACTTCAAACAGGAAGTCCGGCAGGTTATCTCTCTCTCTTCTTCCCTATGTGGTTGATCATTGAATGTTGTGGTGTGATAACTGATAAAAGATTAGCAGGTGGTTATCAGGTACTGTGCTACAGAGACTATGATCTGACCACACCCTCTCCTAACCGCAGCTGACCACACTTCTGGGAACCGTAACTCTCACTCCAGAGTTTTCTGTCCCAAGATAGAAGACAAGCAGCACTTGACAAAGCAGGAAACACCATACAAACGTGCATCTCGGCCATTGTGAGGAGTTGCTGCTTTGTCGTCCTGAAGTTCTGTCTCTTTGGAATGACCCTCTTATCACCTCACGAGTCACCTAGGAGGTCTTAGAAGAACTTTGCAAACACTCATGATCTTGTAGAGAGATAACCCTGAGAATACTTGTATACTTTTACCGGCCTAGGTAGCAAGATGGCACACTAAACGGCAAATGAGTGGTGTGTCAAGCACACCATCTTTACACACTTATCACTCTGAACTATTTGAAAAAAGTTCAGTGGGAGATGCTGGAGGCAAAGGCAAAGGCAAAGGGCAGTGCTCTAAAAGTAAAGATAATAATAATAATAAAATGTTCCCTGTAGCTTCTTAGCCTAAGTTTGCTCTGGGAATCACCCAGTGGGGTGTGAGAGAAGAGAGTAGCAGCTTCCACAAAGGACTATCTGATGATTCGATTCTGGGAATTTCCTAATCCCTTAGTTTAAAGGCACTGAAGACTTTGACTTAAAAATCAAGTACATATTCTGGGAAGAGAAACACATTCAGCCACAGATCAGCCACTGCAACAGAAACTGCACTAGTTTTTCCAGTTTGCCCTGAATGGAGCCAGAAGAATCCAATTTTATTTATAAATAAATAAATAAATAAATAAATAAAACTACAGCAGCAATTGCGAAGCACTGGGAAGCAGGAGCTTTTGTTTGGAATAATGCACACACATCCTTCAAGTAGATGATTCAGCAGCTTCAAAGATGAGGACGGCAGAGAAATAAGAAAAAAAAAAGGCAGACAGGGTAAGCAAGGGGGTGCTACCATCCTGTTGGCAATTCCAGGACATCTCATGTGGTTAATTTTACTCTTCTCTGTGTAATAATAAACTAGTATGTTCTCAAGTGTCACTTTTTCACTCCCTGAGACTTGCCCAACTCAGCATAGTCTGGGAAGGGGGGGGGGT
Organism: Tokudaia tokunoshimensis; assembly: GCA_036184795.1. Lineage (NCBI taxonomy): Eukaryota > Metazoa > Chordata > Mammalia > Rodentia > Muridae > Tokudaia > Tokudaia tokunoshimensis. The sequence continues at coordinate 92,595,624 of BTHU01000023.1, forward strand.
GTTCAGAGAAGCCAGAGAGAACACCCCAGGCAGGGGGCAGCAAGTCCAAGACCTCCCGGAGTGTAGGAATAGGATCCCAACAACTGTTCTGATGTCAGGAAAGCTGCCAAGGAACAGCCCGAGTGAAAAACCCAGTCAAGAGGAAATGAATTTCCAGGTTGTTTGGAGAGATATTCGTTATACAAGCGAACGATTTCCGATCATGAGGGCAGTTAAACATTGTGTGGGATTTGCGACCACTCCAGTCAGTGTAGGCTGCCTTTTATAATTTTTTTTCCTACCAAAAGGAGAAAGACTAGACTGGTTATATGGAGCAATGGTCACAGGGTGAGATTTCTGGGATCAGACAAACCTGAATTTAGATTTTTTTTTCCTTAACACTTTTTGAGAAAGCCTTGTCAATTCTCCACACTTGACTTTCTTGTCTGTAAAATAGGAACAATCTCTGTGCAGTCTTGGCACACAGTAAATTCAAAATCATTAACTTGTATCTAAACACTCTGGGGACAGTGTCTGTGCTGTATGGAGATAACAAATCACACACACACACACACACACACACACACACACACACACCAGGATGGCCTCAACCCCTTATCTGGTTATATAGCTGCTGCGGCAGCTAGCCTTGAACTTCTGATCTTTCTGCCTCTACCTCCCAAGTGTTTAGGTCAAAGAATAGCAAGTGCACATGTGCCACTTGACTACACATGCCATGGATGTGTGTGGAGGTCAGGGGACAGTCTAAGGGAGTTGGTTTTCCCCTTGTGGGTTCTGGGAACTGAACAAGGTAGGATGAGAAACAAGTGCCTTTACCCACGAAGCCGTGTCACCAGGCCGGTGAATGTGAATTGAATTTAGACAGGCAGCTGTCTTTTCCAGGTCAAAGCTTTTTCAAGATTCTTTCCCTGAAGGTCTTGGATAAATTTCTATTCCTGTGGTTTTATCAATAGAATAAGCTGGGAAAGAAAGTGAGAGTGAGATAGCTCTTTTACCTATTCCTGTAATTGTGGAAGAAAACTAATCATTCATCAGGTCCCGCTGCTAGAGAAGAACCGGGTCTAAGGGCACAGCCGACTGGGGCTAACTTCCTGAACTTAGGGACTGCTTAGGAGCTTTCAACAGTCACGTTTCTAATTCTTAGCCCCCTAAAGCAGTGCCAAGATCTTGATTCATTCTGCTCCTTGTACTTCAAGTGGATATTCACTTTAAGCTTTCTGATTAACCTGTGTGTTCCTATATTTCTGTTACTATCATGTGATTACACTATTCCCTATAACTGGAAAGGTCTCTCCTTACATTGTACCATCTAACTCTTTTAGGTTTTCAGGATCCATCTGGATGAGCAGACTTGGGGTGTTGGGCACTTTTTCTTACTCTTTATTTTTCATGTCCTTCAGAACACGATGCGCAGATGTATGGAATGTGTTTGGCATGTAGAAAGCAACCAAAGCACTTGTACTACATTGTCTAAAAGTGGGTTGGGAGCTTATGGTGAGTCACACCAAGACATTGAGTAACAAAAATTTGGTCTCCAGACTTTATTTTCCATTATAAAACTGGATGGGGTTATAGTGCACTCATGCCATGTATATTTAGCATGCACAAAGCCCTACTTCTATAGTACCAGTAAGAAGAATAAATTGCTAGACATGTCTCACTGATTAACTAACTTTTGTATGCCCAAGACTCTCAGGTCAGTTTGTACACTTATTTAATTATCCAAACACGTGGTTTGACTTTTGAGACATGTTCTTACTATGCAGCCAAGGCAAATCTTTGTGTCTCAGCCTCTTGAATGCTGAGCTTACAACCTTACACTGACTTTTTAGAAGATCTATTTTATTTCTGTTCATGTGTCTGCTCATATGTACAAATGGGTGCCCGTGGGAACAGAAGAGGGTTCAGATCCTCTGAAGTTGCAATTCTAGGCAATTTCAAGCTCCCCAATATGGGTTCTGGGAAACAAACCTCTACAAGAGCACTTAATCTCTACAAGCTCTCTTAATCAGAGTCATCTCTCCAGCCCAAGCTGACTTCTGAATTTGAGCATTTGGATGGTTCCCAGTATAAATTGTATGGTAAGATGGTCATGAAACATGCCAGTCTTTAGCGTAAATCATGCTTGCCTTAGCATGATCTTAACCCTGACCTTACTCCTCAAGAATTCTTGAGAAGACTGCTATTCTTCACTCCTAATGTAGTGCTACAGAAAGTAGCTTTCCTTCACAGTATAGAATTTCTTAAACATGTTCTATCTTGAGACTGCCCCTGGGAACTAAGAACACAGCCTCTGCCTCTAAATTGTTAAGTCAGATAATGTACAAGTACCAGCTATGGGCAAACAAAACCCTCCTGACCTTTGTTGCTGCAGGGTCGCTGGTCTGTTCAGCATCCTGGTACCCATCTGTTCACACAACAAGAATGTGCTGACCTAACCCACGCCCAGAACTTTTTGTCCTTCAGACTTGCTCTGTTCTTAGCTTGTGAATAGCTCTTCTTTTTATTGCCCCAAGGAACCACCATCGCTCTTCAAAAGACTGAAGAGGAGTTCTCAGTAATTTTTTATGTTTGGTTCTTACTTTCAAGATCTGGTCTGTTCCACAGTCTCCTGGTTACATTTTGTACTTCACAGTATCTATTCAGGTTGTTTGTGTGAAGAGCACTCAGCTCCTCTATGTCTTTCACAGTCTAATGTCTCATACAGAAAAGTTGCTAAACAGTAACTACTAGGCTACTCACAGCAACCTCACTTCTACAGCTGGCAGCACCTACTGTGTTTCAGAGGTTAATGCCCAGGGCTGTTATCTACCTCACTCATATTCATTTATTCACTGTCTTCCATGAATGGGACATTGTTTAGATCACTGAGATGGAGATATGAACAAAACACATCATTAAACCATTCGTAACAATCATTTATTGCTCATTTCTTATATCCCAGATACTAGGGTAAGCAGTAGGATACAGTGGTAAGCAAACCAAGCATGGCCATATAGAACTTATTGAAACAGGTATATAGGAACAATGTGTGTTATATTCACCACTGGAGATCACGCAGCACATACTAGGTGCCCAATGAATATTTCTTGAATGAATGAAAATGGCCAAGTCTACAAGCTTGTTATGAATTAGAAACAAAACAAGGGAATTGTGGGAAGATAATGGTGTAGAAATAGCAGAAAAAGGCAATACCTTTCTGGGAAGAAGATCGAAGCAAGAAATGTGAACCGTGCCAAGACTGGAAAGAGCCTTCCCGAAGGAGCAGAATGGGTAAAGGACATCTCAGGAGAAGGCACAGGATAGGTGACAGTCTGAGCTTAAGTGAGAGCTTGGTATGCTTTGGGGGAAGCCAAGTGTGCAGGGGAAAGTAGTAAACGAAAGACCACTGAGGCAAATGTACGAGGTAGGTAGGGCTCTCCTAGGACACTGTTAGCAGGGGTGGATTGTGCTCTAAGTAAAATGAGGAGTCATTGCCTTTAAGCTGAGAGTCACATGATTTGATTTGTCATTTATTTTGAAAACCACACTATTTCTAGTGATAAGACAACTACGAGAACAAGGAAGAGTCTAGCATCTCTATTAGTCGTTACGATACAAGGCAAACAACTGATGGGAGTTTAGACTAAGGTTGTTGTGGTAAAAGTAAAGTCGAGATCATGCTTTGGAACTAGAAACAACAGATTTGTTGACAGACTGGATGTGGGTAACAACAGAAGAGGAATTAAAGATGACTTCCAGGTTTCTGGCTGAAGCAACAGGGTGGGAGGAGGTGCCATTTTCTAATGTGAAGAAAATTGTGGGGGTGGAATAGTCCTGGGGTATGTCACTATTTATTTTTAACATGATTTACTTGAAATGTCTGCGAGATATGTAAGTGTAAATGTCAAGTAGGCAGTTGAATATCAATCTGGAGCTTTCTAATAGGGAACATAGGATCAGGAATTTTATGATACACGTCTTATAAATGACACAAGGCTTAAATGTTCAGAGAAATATTTCATGCCTTCCTGGGTGAGAGGAATTTTCAAAAATAAGTTGGCATTTGAAACAAAGGACAGATGATTAAGGGGAACATTCCAGAAGTGGAATAGCAAAGGCAGAGGACCAATCTCAAGGTGCATTCAGAAACAGACAGGTTTCCATGTGCGTGGAATATAGCTTGTGTGTCCCTTGTTGGAAGATGAGTGACCAGAAAGGGTGGTTATGGCAGACACCATGGGGCTCTAGAACCATGCTAAAGGATTTCCATAGCATTCTGTGGTCAACAGTGAGCAATAGCAGGTCTTTGAGCAGAGATACAACCTGATAAGGTTGAGCTTTTAAATAGTTATTTAGTGACATTAAGAAGTGTGTATAGAGGAATGAGGGTAGGAGACGAGGGAGGCCAATTAAGAATCTCTTTCGTTGTCAAGGAATGAGACAATAAGTGCCTACATGCTAACTGTGGAACGTAAAAGAGAAACATTTGTAAAGAGATTTATGTTAACCTAAGAGGAAAGCCAGGAGGAGGTACCTGTACTTGCTTGAATGTCAGTATCCATCTTCATACTAAATCACGGCTTCTGGTAAGGATGGGCAACGCTCTTCAGTCATTCTTTCCGCAGTGGTATTTAACATGTGTTCAAGACTCACAGGAATATCTATGATGGGCCACCTTTCAAAATGTATTGTCCACACTAGAGAATCCGTTCATTGCAGTAAGGGTAAAGGATGGATTAGACAACAGGCATACCAATGCAGCCTCTGAGGTCAGGTGATAGCCTTATGTGTTCCTGGTAGGGAATCAAGCATGCCAGAGAATGTGGCAAATGACAAAGGCCTTCTGAGACAAAGTAGAGGTAGGCAGCGGGTCTTGGAGGACATTTGTAAAAGGTTCTAATTTTAACTCGAGTGTCTGTTGGTGGTGGCAGCCAGCAAATAGGTAACAAAGCAATAGCTCTTGTTACTGGAGTGGACAGACTCACACAGGTGAGTGTTGCTGGAAGAAGCAGCCTGGATTGAAAAGCATGGTCTGACAGGACATGGATCAGGCAAGTTTGTGCCGACAGGTAAGGATGAGTTAAGTTTTCCATCTTTCTTCCCCGTTAAAACTCCATTATCTGCCTCCCCTCCCCACACTCATCCAACAAATAGCTACCCAGGCTGAACTTCTCACTCACTGATATTCCTCCTCTCCTGGGCTCCCATTCATGCTATTCTTACCTGTGCAAAGTCCCACCTCCCCCAGTCCCTATGTGACAAGTACCACTGAGAAAATAACTGCATGTGTTATCCTTCCCTTGCCAGCAATCCCATTTAGACAACTGAGGCCTCGGATATACTGATGCAAATGGTTATGATGAAATGGTTACGATGAAAGCTAATGATACAGCTTGCTATAGCTAGGGTGAGGTAGAGTGGTGGAGCAGAGCTATGTTTAAGTACCATTCTGATGGTGAAGCCTGGATATTAGGCTCCCTATATTATCCACAGACTCCCAGGAATATCTATCCATGATGGGCCTCCTTTCAAAGGCGGTAAAGTATCCTTAGGATAGTCTTATGAAGTTAATCTACTGAGAAAAACAGAATGACTATCCAATGTGTTTGGTCTGTACTAGAGAATCCTCTTACTGATGATGGATTCCACTTTCTGTTATTCGTATCTTTTACTTCCTGGTTTTCAATGCTGAGATACACATATACATAGGTATCTATATATGGTATTCATTTCTCAGTGACCCTTCAGGAGTACCTTAGCTCTTTGGAGACTCTATACTATATAAATATAATAAAGCAATGGATTCACAAAACATCTTCTTTCCATGTGCATATGATGTATTACTTCTGTACTCTGAGGTCTATCTCTCACTCTGTATAGCCTAGAAAGTATGTAGGTATATTGTGAGAGATGTCAACTAAATCTTTCTATCCTAAAATATTTCCCCTGCTACATGAAATTTAAGATTTAGATCCTACATATTTATTTTCACATATCTGTTATTACAATAAAAAAATACCATGGAGAACTGGTGAGTTGACTGGTGGGTTCCCTATCTCTAACCTATCACTCTTACCAAATACATTTTTCACATTCTGGATTTTTTTGGGCACATTTGTTTATGCTGTCTCTCCAGAGGTAATATTAAACTCAACATTAATCATAAATGTAAAATTACGTCATACTTTCATAAATGTCTCATTTGACACTCAAATTCAAGCCTACTTGTGAGCTTTCAAAACAATTTATTTTGCAATGTAAGAAGAGCAACAAGGATGTTAGAGAAAAATTTGAACAGGGCAAGAAGATAGGAAGGAAAAAAAATCATCAACCATAATCTTACCACCCAAGCACCAACCATCATTAAGAGTGTTCTCATATTCACTCTTGGAAGCTTCATTTAGGTCCCACTTACAGTGTACTGCCTTCCTTTAAACCACTTTCCTCTATCTTCCATGTCATGTGTATACCACTCATACACACCATACCTTCTCTGTAAAGTTAACTTGGTGTGCTTCCAATTAGATTGTTAGAACCTTGGCAGGGCTGAAATCATTACTTACCCCACCAAGTACATTGGACCCAACATTTGCTGACTGATTTAACCTAAATTAATACAAACCATTATCAAGAATATGAAACAGGCCAAGTATCTACTAGATCATCAAAATTAGAGCTCTCAGGTCACCTAACTTGGTGACTATTGCTTTTCTGTTCCTGAACTCTTAAGAGGCTGTTTAATGGGCCTCTTTCTTCACACCCACCATAAATGTGAAGCACACTGAGTGAGAGCCAGGACTCATTCAAAGGTTCTCCATATAAGGCATAAAGGTGAAAGAGAAAAAAAAAGAGGCTGGGGTCTGGGGAGAAGGGTAGGAAGGGAGAGGGGGAGAAAGGAGAGACAAGGCAAGGGCGGACATTTAGTACACAGGCAGAAGGGAGAAAAGAAAGCCAGGAGAAGGTATATAGTCTGGTGCTCAGTCCAGTATGTGATTTGCCTCCAGCACTGTGTACAGGATCCCATCCACTTGTTCTGAGTCATACCCGATCTCACGAAGCTCCAAGTGAGGGAGGACAGAAGTAAGGAGATAGCTGACGTGGACACGTAGCCGAGTGAGCCTGGCCAAAGCCCTGTATGATGGAGTGAGGGGGTAGGAGGAGAAGAGATGACATGAAGTCATTAGCCAACATAATAAAATGAAGTCCCTTCAAAATGGGCCTACATTTCTTAACAATTCTGTCTCCACTAGGTAGAAAGAAGTCTGAAAGCACCACACCATCAAACAATGGGAGACTGGCTGCAGCTTTCTAAGAAATAATTACTCAATCTGTGGTGGTCTATGAATTAAGGCTTCCTCCCAGCAACTGGGGGTCTCAGCGGATCCTTCCCCTTAGTACTCACAAGCTGATAACTAAACCCTAGTAATTAACCTTTCTAGGTCATCTCCCTCTGGGTTCCGGAAGGAGACCTGGGCCTTCTGCAATACTTCCAGGTGTGACTCTGTCTCTTTCAGTTTCTCTTTTAGTTCTTGCTTCTCCTCTTTGGTTCTTTCTAGCTCGGCTTTCAGAATCTGGAATTCAGCTTGGCGATAACCCATGTGCTTCTTGCTCCAGTATAGGCCTTCCGTCTCCTGGGTACTATAGGTCACCAATTCATGTTGAGCTTTTTTAAATTCAGAATGCCAGTGGTTTTTCTCCTGTTCCAGCTCCTCTACCTGTAGCCCAAGAAAGAGGAATTCAATGACCCAATATACAACCAAAAGCTAGAGTACCCCAAATCGTTCCTAATCTACCCTGTGATTCCATTATTTATAATATTTTATTGTACCTACACAAAGCTCTTGTCAAGCCTACAACATAGAGGGAAAGCACACTAGGGTCCATTCAATCTGAGACATACCACAGTCTAGTTGATGGGGATTTTGTTTAAAAGCCTCATCGTCTGAAAGAAATCAAAATAGCAACACCCTAGTCCAGTGGTTCACGACCTGTGGGTCATGACGTCTTGGGGAATCAAATGACTCTTTACAAGGGGTCGCTTAAGACCATCAGAAAACAAAGATATTTATATTACAATTTGTAACGGTAGCAAGATTACAGTTATGAGGTAGCAACGAAAATAACTTTATGGTTGGGGGTCCCCACAACATGAGGAAACTGTATAAAAGGGTCCTAGCATTAGGAAGGATGAGAACCACTGCCCTAGTCTTTTGCTTACAAAGACCTCTTCTTATCCCTAGTGGTAAGGGGCTGCCCAAACCTTTTGCTGGAACAAATTCCTTTCAGCCAAAAGACGTTCCAATTTTTCCGTGGTTCTCTTCAATTCTTCAGACTCTTTCTGGTTCTTTCTCTTTGGCATGTTCCGACTCCTGCTCTCCTGGCAGCCCTTTCCTTTCCCAGCAGTGGCTGCAGAAGCCTCAGAAGAATAAGGATTTGCTCTCTTCCAGGATTCTGCTCTCTTTCTTTTGCCTACAAACTCCTCCCTGTTGAAGGGGACTAGCTGGATGGGAGCTCCTGAATCTGCAACTCCCTTAGCAACGCCGACAACAGCTACAAAAGGCCCTTTATTCATGTCTTTGTCTATGTTCTCACTACTTCTGTTAGACTCTTCTGCTACTAATTTTGGCATCTGATCTTCTATTTCTTCAGGAAGCAGGAATCCCTGATCTTGGTCCTGGGACCCTGGACAAAGTGCCGGTGCTTCCCTGTTCTCTTCTGCATGCTTGTTTGAATCTGGGTATTCTGGTATGAGGTGTGGTGGTGTACTTCTCTCAGAACTGGATTTATCAGGACTGTTTTCTCCTTCTGGGTAGGCAGTAGCTGCTTCTACCCTCCTGTAAAAACTGGACATGGAGTAATCTATAGGAGATAGCGCCATCTCATTTTGGATCTTCCTTCGTTTCGCCACAGGCTCCTCGCCTAGGATCAATTTGTAATTACTGCAAAAAGAAGATATAAAATTGTAACTTGTCACAGAACAGGTAAAGAATATTCTTATTCGACAAAATCACTCCTTATGGCACATATTCCTTCAGGTTAGGACTACTAACCATGGCTGAGATACGGGTTATTCCCTACGAGTATAATAAAAACCGTCCCTAGTGTGTCAGTGTTAAAGGGTAATGGGATCTTTTAAGAGAAAGACCCTTGTGGGAGGTTACTGGAAGTGTTCTCTTCAGAAGGGATTAAATCAGCACTCACGGGACCCTGAGTTAGTTCTCAGGAAAACCAGATGTTATAAAAGATTCTCACGTTTCTCACACATACAACCCCTAACATTGTGATACCATCCACCATAGGGCCTTCACCAGAGCCAAGATGATAGCACTGACACACCATGCCCTCGAATCTTTAGACCTGTAATCTCAACAAACATTAAAGTCACCTGGTCTAACATATTCTGATACATTAACAAAGTAGTACAACAACTCTAAGCCTCAGCCCCTTCACTCACACAACCCGATGAGTTGGCAGATGGTGTTAAGGGAGAAATAAAGTCAGTGGGTTTTAAGGTTCAGCACAAGAATAAAACAGGAGTAGACTGAGCTTGGTAAAACGTTTTAAAGATGAAGTTTAAACCAGTCTGACTGTGAGGCTTCCTAAATGCAAACAGTGGAAGACAAACAAAAACTAAACACACACACAAACACACACACACACACACACAAAATCTCTTAACATAGAATGGAATGAAAGGTCATACAAAAGCCTAGCAGTGTATGCAAAGAATAAAGCCAGCTCATTAATTTTAAAGTATCACAAAACCCTCCAGTATCAAAGACTTAGCACATTTTTATATTGCAACAGAACCTCATGCAATTCCTTGCCAGCCAAGTGGATTATGGCTATTGCCCATTATTCCCCTGTAAAAGTTAATTAAAACACAAGGCCCTAGTTAGAAACCAAGAAAGTAGACTGGTCAGTTCAAGTCATTTTCCCATTATTACAAACAACTTCATTTGGCCAGGCACAAACTGGAGTTCCCTTTGTTCTTCAGAGAAGTCCAGGAGGATGGTCTGAAGTCACTTTCCTTTTCTAGCTGCTAGAAGTTCTAATTGGGTGAAGAATCTATCAAAATAGCCCAAGTCAGAGAGATCCATGGGCGATTTTCTACAGGCTGAAGGACTGGAATGCCATTTTCATTCTTGTAAATTGCCCTCTCTTCAGGTGACCAAGAAATTCCACGGTAAAAAAAAAAAAAAAGTTGAACTTTTGGTGAGAAAGAATCAGGCATGTAATTGGCCTCCTCAGAGGACCTCAAGACTGCCCATAGGTCTGTGATTTTTGAGAACGAGTGCGAGACATCTCAGTCTTTTTTTTATAAAAAGATTTATTTATTTTATGCATATGAGTACACCACCATTGCTCTCTTCAGACACACCAGAAGAGGGCATCAGATCCCATTACAGATGGCTATGAGCCACCATGTGGTTGCTGGGAATTGAACTCAGGACCTCTGGAAGAGCAGTCAGTGCTCTGTTACTGAGTGTCACTGAGCCATCTCTCCAGCCCTGACATCTTAGTCTTAACTTCTTATAACACTCTGAGTTTTACAGAACTCAAACTGGCCTGCCATCTCAACAGATCTGTTGTTACCCTTTAGGGAGATGAAGAAGGATTCTGAGGATATGAAGGAACATACACATCCATCCTTTAGACTGTATAAAGGATGCTTCATATGGCGTGCTTAGCTCTGGTGCTGAGGACAGTAACAAATTCCTTTAGCAGGAACGGAGGAAAGGTTTGTATAATACTGAAAGAAAATCTGGACATAGTACTGCATGCCTGCAATTTCAGCACTTAGGAAGCTTGACAAGGCAGGAAGGCTGATGTAACTTTGAAGCCAGCCTAGACTATAGGCCTGCCAGGGAGGGTTACAAACTGAATCTGTCTTTAAAACAAACAAACAAAGACAAAAAACCAAGTTTTAAGAAAGATAAATAAAGTTGTATTGTCTGCCTGGTTTTCATTTCCCCAACTCTAAGAGCTCTGTTCCTAGCTCCACTTTTGACAATGGTCCTTCTTTCTCGCAATCTCAGAAAACCTGTTGGCCCCAACCTGTGGGAGGACAAAATCTCCCACATTCTCCCAAGTCCTAATACCCAAGTCCTGTATTTGAAACTGCTTAGCACACATTTTTTTTTCTGGAAGTCCCAATGATATCTCAGTGTGTATAAAACCAACTCTTCACCTTTTCCTTCTAACAGGGTTCATCTCTCCTGTTTTCTATTGGTGTCAACTTCAAACTGTCGGCAATTTTTATGGTGTTTTATACGGTGACTTACACTACGAACATTGCTAGCTGAGGCTGTTGTTGCCATTCCGGATTATTGCAATGGCTTCCTGGGATCGGTTTTCCCTCAAGCTCACGCACTAAATTAATCTCCTGAAGCATTGCTTCGGCTTATGCAATTCCTATTTCTAAATTTTTATGTGTTGCTTCCAATAACATAAAATTTAAATGTTTTAGCTGGACAATCAAGCCTTCCCATGCCTAAAACCTATGCTAGACAGTGTGCGTGAAGTCTTATCTAAGTCTCTCAATTGGAAGGTAATATTATCTCAACTGCCTGTAAAGAATGATCAGGAAGAGGTTATAATTGACTGTCTGCTGATGCTAAGTGGCAGATTTGGCCTTAACTGTATCTTCTCTTGTTCCTTTATAAACACTGGACAAATTGAATTGCTGGGCGACTTCTTATTGTCCTTCATTTGACCAGAATGAGCTTCTCTTTTCTAACATTTTACATCTAAGTCTAGCTTGAGTGCCACTTCTGAATTTCTGTAACACCGTGTGCGCATGCACACACTCAACGCACGCACACATTCTCACAGGTATAAGTAGATGTGGAAGCCAGCAGTGAATACTGGGTGTGTAGTTTCTTAAGAGCCACTTACCTTACTTTTTGAGACACAGTCTCTCATTGGGGTCTGAAGCTTGTGATTAGGCCAGGTTAGCTGGAGGGGGAATTCTTCCTCTGTTTCTATCACCCCAGTGATGTGATTACAAGCCTGCACTGCTGAGACTAGCTTTTTTTTATGTGGATGCTGTGGATGAAATTTGGGTCTTTGTGCTTGGGTAGTAAGCACTTTATCAACTGATCTATCTCTCCCAGTCCTCTTGTAAAAACTTTAACATTATTTTATAACATGCATTCCCATATATGGGATATATGTGTATATTTGCTCATCCTACTTGAGTACAGAGTGCCAAGATGGTGCAAGGCATCTCATGGTACGAGACAGGGAGCACACAGCTGTGTCTCTGTCTATATTCTCTATGTTGCCAGTTCTGGCCAGTCTTTTTCCCTCTGTACTGTCTTCCTCTCTCCCTCTGTCTTCCATGATACTCTGTTTCCCCCTCTCCTTTTGATGACTCACCAGCATTTAATCATGGGGGGAGGGGTTTCCTAAGGGCTTTATCTAACCCTAATCACCTTTCAAAGACCCAACCTCCAAACATTTTTTAATTAAGTTTCCATATTGTATATCAAACAGTAGGGATTACGTTTTTACATGTAAATTATTGGGATGCATATTCAAACCATATCAGCACTAGAGCAGCAGTAATACACTGATGTGGGTTACAACTTGGATAAACCTTGGAAACATGCTAAATAAAAGAGACCAATTAGCTGGGCAGTGGTGGCACACGCCTTTAATCCCAGCACTTGGAAGGCAGAGGCAGGCGGATTTCTGGGTTCGAGGCCAGCCTGATCTAAAGAGTGAGTTCCAGGACAGCCAGGTCTACACAGAGAAACCCTGACTTAAACAAACAAACAAACAAACAGAAGAGACCAATTATGAAAAGCCTGGCTTGTTAGCTGCTCCAAAGTCTGAAGCAGAAAATTTATGTTGATGGCCATGTATATTTTGTTGTATTAAAATCTACTGACAATAAATGTAAAGGTATGTCTTTATTTTCTCTTCCACTGAAATATGTATCTAAACCTTATGCCACTATCACACTGTCTTGATTACTGGAGTTTATTAAAGGTGAGTGCTAACTTTGCAAACTTTCTTCTTTTTCAAGACTGTTGGACTGATTTTCTGTTCCTGGCATTTCCATATGAATTTTAGAGTGAGTCTGTTGATATTACAACAGAGACATCTGGTGTTTTGAAAGAGATTATACTGCATCTGTACACCAGTTGGAGACTACTGAGATTTTTTTTAAAGTAATAAACCCTTTCATAACAAAAATGACAGATGCCTTCCTATTGATTTAGGCTGCCTTTAATTCAACAATGATTTGTTGTTTTCTAGTGTACAGATATTGTTTGTACCACTTCTTTTACATTTATTCTAGATGTTTTTGAAGGTATTATAAATAAAGTTGCATTTGGTTTTTTTTCTTAATTTCTGTTCTTTAAACATTGTGGATTTTAGCCGGATTTTCTTTATTATTTTGCTTGTCTCCATTTCATTTCCACTTTCATCGTTTCCTTCCATCTGTCTGATTATGCTCAGTAGCTTTCTTATTATGTCTCCCCAATGGACTTTTTTATCATTAAATATCTCCTTTTTTATCTAGGACATTTTTGTTTTAAAGCACATAATCTTCGATGGTCTTGTTGACATAAGTCTGAGCTAGCAAGATGAATCAGCAGGTAAAGGCACCTGACACCAAGCCTGACAGCTTGAGTTTGATCCCTGGAATCTGCATGATGAAAGAGAACCAACTCCTTCGAGTTTTCCTCTGACCGCCAAACTTACGCTGTAGCACATGCATGTGTACACACATACTTACATGTGCAAAAGAAATGATTAGCTGTAAAATTAAGTCTCAAAAGAATCATCTGTTAGACTAGTAAATTTTTACAGCTTTGGTACACTTGGGAAGAAAATTATCTCATTTTGGAGAGTCTGTTGTTTTTCTAATACTGGAAATATTTTATCTTTTTAACATCTGTTTCACATTGTTATTAACAGAATACTTCTAAGGAAAGGGGTAATTATTTTGGTTCACATTTCTGGATGCCAATCTCGTTGGCTTCTGGAGAAAAGTCTCACTACAGCCTCACTCATGGTAGAAGGTAGAAGAGCATTCAGAAGACAGAGCCCTTCACAATGGGAGATCTGATATCTCTTAATGGTCTGATGAATACTGTTACACTGGCAATTAAATGTCAACCTAAGTTCTGCTGGGGACCAACCATATCCCATTCATAGTACCATCCCATCACTTTCTGATCTTCATTTTTTTTAAACGAGAAATTACCCATTAATCTTAATGCGATTTGCTAATACAAGACCATTCACTTATACTCTGTGCTTTAGAGATTTTCTTTCTCCCTTTGACTTTCAGTGTTTCACTATGACATGACTGGTTGTTTATCTATTTTGAGTTTATTACACTTAAATGCACAGGCTAATGCCACTCATGGAATCTGGGAAGATTTTATCTATTATTTTAAAATACCGTTTCTACTCCCTCTGTCTCTTCTTCATGTAATACTATGTAGAGTTGGTGTACTTGTCTCTGAAGCTTTGTGAGGGATGTGTGTGGTTTTATCTGCATTTTTTACTTCTGTCAATGTTCTTCTGATTGAATAGTCTATAATTGGACTGTTTCATTTTGGTAATTCGTTATTCTTCTTACTTTTAATTGTGTTTTTGAGTCTTTTTAGGGAAATTTTCATGCCTGTACTTTTTATATACAGAATTTTGATTTGGTTATTTTAAAAATAGTTTCTGTTCTTTTATTGTTATTTTGCACTTGATGAAACACTGTCTCTATATATGCCTTGGTATTTCATCCTTAATTTCCTTTAGGTCTTTGAACATATTATTAATGGTTGCTTTGGAGTCCATCTGCCAGATTAAAAACTGAGGTATCTTCAAGAGCAGTTTCAATGGTCCATTTTTGCTCCCTATGTATAGCTTATGGTTTCATATTTCCTTGCATATCTCATAATTTGATCTTGACATCTAAACATTTTAGCAAATATAGTAGAAAAATTCTGCACAATGATTCTCCCTGTCTTGGGCTCTATATTGTCATTCCTTGCATACTTTTATTACACTTTTATTTTATTTTATTTTTATTATTTTATGTCTGAATACACGTGCATTCTATGGCATGCATATGAAAGTCAGAGAAGAACTTGTGGGAGTTGGCTCTCTCCTTTCTTCATGTGTGTATCTTGGATTGAACTCAGACCACCCAGGGCTCACTCCTGGTCTATCACAGACCACTCATCACTTACTGGTCAGAGTTTGTGATTAAGTGCCCTCTCCAGTTAGGTTTATCCTTTTATACTGTATTTGTTTGTGGCTTGGAGGCTGCCACCAAAATTTAAGGAGTTTGTTTCTGCAACATATTCACTGTATAATTGCTTAGATCTTCCCTCTTTAGTCAACTCCAAGAGAGAGAGAGACTTGAACACACACACACACACACAAACACACACACACACACACACACACACACACACACAGAGAGAGAGAGAGAGAGAGAGAGAGAGAGAGAGAGAGAGTCCAAATTGTCAGGGAAGTGTGTGATTTTATCTTAAAACCTGGCTTCTTAGGAATTGTCACTGGATAAGAGCATTATTGGTGGTCATAGTATTGAATCTATGCCAATGGGGTTGCTACCTGTTGTTGTTTTCTCTGAACGTGGCCTGGGTATTGGTTTCCAGTTCACCTTATATCCTCCTATTCTGTTTGTTTCTTAGTGGGTGCCGATTTGTGCTTATGCATAATGGCCTTGCTGACACCTAGAATTAACTGCCATCTCAAAAAAAAAAAACCCTCTTCTTAATTTTCTTTCTCTGATTTCATTACCAAACTGCTGGACATCCAGCTATTTTATTTCTGTAAGCTGTATTATAGTATTATAGAATTATAAGTAACATCTTAATGATTATCTATCATGATCTATTTTGTTTCTGGCAGTGTTCTCGGGCACGAAATTCTTGATACTTTATTGTAGATAAAGTCAGTTCCTTCAGGAAGAGCCACAGAGTTCAACCTTAAGGTCTGCCTTATGCAAAACATAGAAGTAGAGACAATTCCTTCCATATCTCTGCATTGTGAATGAGGACTGGAGTCCTTCTGGACTTGTTGCACCTAGAATGATCCTTTGAGCTATGAGCAATCTCCAGCTGGTGCAATTAAAGCCTAGTTTTGTCAGCATGCTATGCCCGAGTGAGTGCCTCCACCTTGCAAGTGGGGGAAGAGAGAGCTTCTACCTAAATATACCTTCCACAATACAAAGCCGGGGGAGATGAGAACAGTCAGAGGCATGCTCCTCCCAAACAAAACCAGTGTTCCCAGGCAACGAAGGTACATTTTAAGCATTATTTTAAAATACAAACTCATTAGCTTTCAGTATAATTTATTCAAAATATATAAATAAACTACAATCATTGCTTCTTTCCTTTGCTGATACACTTATGGCTATTTTAGACCTTAGTTTGTAAGGGAACTTGCAAGTAAGTACCAGAGATATTTGAATTTAACACTGACTATTTCATTATCTTGGATCCCCTTATTACCCTAAAAGAATACCTTTCATAGAGCACCCAAAGTTATGCAGAATGAATGGACAGAAGTAAATTGCTTTCTTGAACAGAAATAAGCTGTTTTTCCATAAAAGGTTATGAATTACGGCTTACATCCTGCCTGAATCTATTGTATCGTAATTCCTTTTATCCCCTTGTTAGATGAGTAAGACTCATAAAGTCATCTCTAATGACCTTCATGGACGATCCTTCTAACCTGCCCCAGGTATGACTTCTTAATGGTCTCCTGAACACACTAGGCTTTATTTGGTACAGTTAATAAGCAGGGATACATAACTCAAAGACTCTTGCTATGCTATAGGTTTTGATAACAAAGGAAAGCTTTGTAACTCTTAATTAAACTATTAATTATCTCATCAATATTCTTTTATCAGAAACTGTATATTTTATTAGACCTGTGAGCACCTCCATTTTCCATTTCCAAATGAAAAACCTGCTAATAATTATTTTAAAAAGACAGCATTCTGGTATGTGATCCAGGCTGGTCTCCGACCTTTGGACTCAGCAGACCTTCAGACCTGAGTCTTTCTAAGTAGCTGGAAATGCCTCAACAAATTTGAATATGATGAATTGATGTAATTATTATTTGCTAATCTTTTGTACCTATACTACTAGCAGCATCAGGTATCATTTAGCTCTTGAAAGAATTTTACTCTCAACAAATTAGAATTACGCATGAATTTTCAAAGCACTTCACTAGCCCTCTTCAGCTTAAGCCTTATATAGTCCACAAGGACACATACAAAAACTCCAATAAAAAGCTGATGAGGTGTGCCACCCAATGGATGTAGTGTGGTACTGCACTCACAAAGTAAGCCATCTCCCTACAAATGGAGACAGAAAAGGGAAAGTGATCTTTAAAGTGGGCTGGAAAGATGGCTCAGTGGTTAAGAGCACTGACTGTTCTTCCAGAGGTCCTGAGTTCAAATTCCAGCAACCACATAGTGGCTCACAACCATCCGTAATGAGATCTGACGCCCTCTTCTGTTGACAGAAGACAGCGACAGTGCACTCATAATAAATAAATAAACAAATCTTTGAAAAGAGTGTAAGGAGTGAGACTAGTCAGAAGAGCAGGAAGGAAAAGTAACATTGTATTTCAAAATCAAAATCATTCCCTGTGCACCCCTTTAAACCACCAACAGCCATTGAAAATCTATTGATAGCAACAGGGTGGAGTTAGGATCAAACTACAGAGACCAGGTGACTATAGGCTTTTTACTCTTTGCTACAAAATTCAGTTTTCTAAGCTGTTTAAGCTGTCTTTTTAAATCTGAGTACTGCTTACTGAGTATTGATCTACATACTTTCATCGAGTCTCATTAACTTCTTTTAAGAGTTTTAATGGTTTTACTCCTGAAAAAGTACTTTCTCTTGAGGCCATCTGCTCATTTTCAGGAGGATCTAAAGGTCCCTCTATTATTCACAGGGTTTAATTATTTAATTATTTAATAATTGAAGTACAGGGGATTTGCACACCTGTACAAGCCTTTGTTTATAAAAGGCTGAAGAATTACCTAAGAAGAACCAAATAAGTAAAGAATCAATTGTCACTGGAGGAAGGGGTTAACTGACCCTATGAAATAGTCTGTGGCCTCTATCCTATGATATGTCAAGAAAAGGGTGCCGAGAAACTCACAACTATTATCTAAGAATTGTGTTAATGATAACTTTAGACGTTTCTACTTTTGAGAGCAATTCTGTGTCTACTCTACAGTTTGGCCCTAGAATGAAAACAGCAGAGAAGAGAAACACAGGGTGTGCCAATTAGTAAGTAGTACTGTGTTCATTTCTAGCAGCAATATAAGGGCTGTCATGCCTTTTAGTACCTCAGAGACACCTAAAACCTACAAAAATAGTCATGCCCCTTCCTATTATATGGACTAACAACATTGATGACATGATAGGAGATGAAAGGAGAGAAGAAAAAAACACCAACTTTCTATTTTTCAGATAGGATCTCACTGTGTAAACTTGGCTGGCCGGGAATTCACCATGTAGACAAGGCTAGTATCAAACACACAGGAGCCTGTGCCTCCTGGGTGACTGGATTAAAGACTTGAACCACCATGTTCCCCAGGAACAAACTTTCTATGATAAATTTTTTTCATACTTGTTTCAGGAAACACTGATGTTTTTTTACTTAATGGGACACATTTCTTTTTTTTTTTTTTTTTTTGGTTTTTCGAGACAGGGTTTCTCTGTGTAGCCCTGGCTGTCCTGGAACTCACTTTGTAGACCAGGCTGGCCTCGAACTCAGAAATCCTCCTGCCTCTGCCTCCCAAGTGCTGGGATTAAAGGCGTGTGCCACCACCGCCCAGCTAATGGGACACATTTCTACTAGTTGATTTTACACAGGGCCAACATAGCCTAGGCTTATGAATCCTCGGTATACTTTAATATTCATAAATTGAAGTATAGGAACAATGGGTTTCTATATAGCTCTACCTCATTTATATAACACTTTATATTTTTCAAAGAGTTGGCATGCCCATCAGTTCATGTGCACAATAACCAACGTGACATGAACACTTCAGAAGCCAGTGATCACTTCAAAACTATATAGCACTTGTAAACAGGAGGTGCCTGCAAGACACAATTCTATCAGTCCCAAACTGTATTTCCATTAGTGACCTTCCCGTGTTAAAGGAAAACATAAGCTTACATGGCATGGTGCTATGCGCCTTTAATAGTAACACTTGGAAGGCAGAAAAAGATGGATCTCTTTGTGAGTACGAGGTCAGGCAACACACACACACACACACACAATGTATATATACTATGTATACTACATAAAATATATAGGACATATTAAATTACTCTACAGGAAAGCAGTTTCTGAGGCTTACTATTAAAAACAAGTGATGTTTTTAGTCACCTGGAAATCTGAAAAGCGCTGGAATCCAGAGATTTAAGTCGAGGGGGTGATCTACTTTCTTCTCTAACAGATGGAAGCAGGCAGGGGCTATTGATTTGCTCATATCCAATTGTCTTGTCATTTAGTTCAGTCATATCTTGTGGCGCAGGAATCTTTGGTGGATTACTGAAGACCTAGCAAGAAAGAAATAGTTCATAAAAATCCCAACTTTGAACAAAATCCTAAAAGATGTGTCAATTCTTCTGATGCTAGGAAGGAATGCTTGGCCAAATAAAAAGAAACTGTTTCCTAAACAGAACAAACAGTCCACAGTAATGTACACTAGAACACTGGACCCAAACACATTCAGTCACTAACCTTATCAGCTAGATACAACAGACTGCTCGCGAGCGATTATTGTATTGGTTACTAGACCTATTTCACCCACGACACAAACCCAAGCCCCAGTCGCTGTCTATTTTGCTCTTGTGACCCAGGTGAAGGCTGGGTCTTCATCCTTTCGAGCTCTGTGTTGAAAATATGAGTAGAAAGGAAAAGCACTGCAGCAAGTATTGCTGGTTTAGGAGAGACGCATGCCAGAGGCTACCACATGTTCACAGTGCACACAACAGAGACATGCACCTGGGACCTTGTAGGAGAGCCAGCATACGAAGAAAATATAAATAATTAGGGTAGAAGAACAAAGGGAAGGCAAACTGAATGAGGACAGGGCAGTCCTGGAAAACCGAATCTCTGCATAGACAGAATATGAAACATGATTTCTCATATGCCTTAGCGTGAGCAGGGTACATGAAGGAGCATTAGTGTTCAACTGCCTCTCTCCTCACTAGTCTGACCTGCCCAACTCAGGAAGGAAGTGAATCTAACATGCGACTAGCAGATCTCTGGGAAACAGGGTCAAGAGGGAAATCATGCAGAAAGGCAAGGAGGGGTGGGAGAAATATACGGGTGCTATGGTGGCTGCCAGGAAAGGAGTGTCCCTCAAAGGACGGCCAACCTTATTGCACCCTTCAGCGTCCGGAGCTGGGCAACCATGTCCGAGAGACAGTGCTCCTGAAAATTCAAAACAGCAGAGTCTTTATAAAGCCAGCCAGCCTGAAAGCAGGGATGAGGGGGGCGGGGAGGCACAAAGAACCAACCCTTCTTCCCAAGAGAAAAGAGGAAGGAATGATCCCTGAATCCCAAAGGAAAGGAGACAGGAGAACCAGACAGTCAAGAGGAGCAGCTTATGAAGATGGCACACAACTGTTATGTGACACCAAATGTGTCATTCCCACTGCCCCGAATCGATATATACGAATCCAAATCTGGAAAATAAACGACGTGACTCTTCTGTTTTAAGTGACCCAAACATCAGCAACAGAAGATCAACACAAAGCCCAACGATCCAATCAAATGAGCATGAGGAGAATCCCTCAGCATTGCTAGGCAGTGTTCTTCAACCTAAATCTTCTGTTGGGGAAAACTGTGAGAAGAAGACGATGTGGGCCTGTCTCTCACCTGGTACTTGTCACTTTCCACAGGTTTCTGCTTCTTCTCAGCAGTCTCGACTCTAGAAGATAAAAGTGTTCTTTAGACACTGGAGGCCAAGGGGGAGGATTGAAAGTTCAAGGTCAGCCTGGTCTACAGAGTGGGGACAGCTCAGTCTAAGCTAGGGACTGAGACTCTATCAAAATTAGGTGCTATTTAGTTCATTCCTGAAGTTCATGGAGAAACTGGGGCTATATTCCTGAATTATGCTACTGGAGAGTTTTCAAATTCTCATTCTCTTCTTTCTGTCTCTGTCTCTCTCTGTCTCTCTGTCTTTGTCTCTCTCTGTCTCTCTCTCTCTCTCTGTGTGTGTGTGTGTGTGTGTGTGTGTGTATGTGTGTGTGTGTTTGAGGAACAGGGAGAAGAATGCACAAATGATAAGCTGAGGCATTCTGGATTATGTGACAGAAGGAAGAACTAGCAGAACAGACAGGTGAGGAGGGCAAACCCCTTGTCTTATTTCAGGGAGTGTGGTCCCCTCCTTCTGGGATGGAGAACACCGCCTCATGTATACTCAACTGTTGCTTAGCCTTGCTCCGGGGTAAGTCTTCATCAATGCGTTCTTGTTCTTCTGGAACAGAGCATCTCCTGTAGTAGAGTGAGGAAATTATCTTTTGGAACCAAAACATGGTCCTAGCTTTTACTCTTTATTTCCCTTGTGACTATTATAAAGCAGCTTAACAATTGTGTAATATTATACAGTTTGGATCCTGTTCGCACTATAAAAATTGGCTGTATGTATAGCACAGAGAAGGGAAAAAGTCAAAACTGCAAAAAAAATGTATTCAGTGGCCACAAGTAGACCTGAGAAAATGACAAACAAGAACTAATACCGATTGGGGACTGTACTTTATTCCCCTTCCAAAGGGAGTAAAGTGGCTTAGAAAGCTCTCTCATGGATAAGTGTAAACAGAGAAAAGACAATATAGGCTAAGAAGAAAAATGTTCAACAAGGAACTTCTACTAGTCCATCCCATAACCTAACCACACAATCTCATTTCCTCTGCATAGAAAGTGCTTAGGTACATGTGGAGACTATGAGGGGCGCTTCCAAATCAGACCTAGCCTTCATTCATTTACTTCCTTCCATTTTGGAAATTTTTTATAAAAGCAAACTTTTGGAGTACCTTCATTTTTACCAGCATGTGGTCTGAAAAAGGAAGTATATGTAAAAGATCACAGCTGTATCCAAGGAGATGGATTTATTATGAACATACCTAGCTACTGACTTATGCCAGGCACTGTTTAGATGTCAGTTGCTATAAGGAACATATGGCACATTAGGAAGACAACCAAGAAAACCAACAGTATTGACTGCAACAGATTCTATTTACACTGATGCTCCAGAGGTGACATGGGAAAGCTTGACTCAATGTGGAATGCAAGGAGTTCAGTCTTAGAGAATTTAAAAGTGCTTGTGGAATGAATCAAAGAATGCACACGTGAAAAATACCTCCAAATAAAAAATGGCACATGAGCAAATGTCAAGAATCAAATACTGCAGGAGCAGGAGATTAGGGTAAAAAAATCATTGAAAATTGCTGTCGAGATGAAAAGCTGCCACACAAGACTTCAGCTCCTGAGGCTGTTATGATTTGAACAGGAGCATGGGATACACGAAGTGCTTTCAGTCAACAGACATGACACTATCAAAGCCATAGAGGAGAGGGTAACCGTGGTCTATGTGGGGAATAGTGCCTTACTATTTGTAATGTATAATGAAAAAATAAGTTTAGGTAGATAGTTAACGTGGGACCAATCAGCACAAGGGGCTTGATACCAGGTTAAAGAATGCAGATTAGATATGAAGTGGTTCTGTAAAAGAGGAAGACAAATCAGGAGTTATTGAAAGAATAATGAAGCCTACACACTTACTTGTATTTTGGATGGGGATTATAATAACAAAACCATCTTGAAGGTAATGTGGATGGATCCACATTTACAGGAAGCTTCCTCCACTTAAGACATTCATCACATTGTACCCATGTCTGGTCAGGAATCCTCCTGGGTGAAGAAAACTAGAAGTGTTATTATGTAGATCTTAGCTCTGTGCTTCATCCTGCATTTAAAAGGTATGTCTTAAGAACGAAAAAAACCCTTTGATATAGAAAATATGCTAGAAATATTATAGTCCTGATGTTTGAAATGTATGGTTTTTGAGCAACATAGATAACTACACCAGATGTGGATACAAAAATACCCCAGTGATCTATCATTATTTAAAGAGGCTAATAATATTTATTCTAGAATCATTTTTAAGCAAATAATGAGGTAATTTTACCCCTGAGATGTATTAACTTGAAAAAGTAGTATATGTATCATACATTGCTACAAAGAAATAAGACCCAACAAAGTGTCTTATTTCCTTGTCCAATCACTCAACACATTTTATATTTATAGGAGACACAGAAGCACTGTCATCAAAATCTCTCCCCTACTTCCATGTACACTTCTGATTTCTCTTTGTTCTTTCAAAAACAGTCCTATAAGTTTAGGGATGTAGCTCAGCATATAGCTAGCTTAGCACGCACAAGGCTCTGAATTTAAACTCCAGTATCGCATAAAAACCATCTTCTTTTTTATTTTTTAAAAGATTTATTTATTTATTTATTATATGTAAGTACATTGTAGCTGTCTTTAGACACACCAGAAGAGGGCGTCAGATTTCATCACGGATGGTTGTGAGCCACCATATGGTTGCTGGGAATTGAACTCAGGACCTTCAGAAAAGCAGTCAGTGCTCTTAACCGCTGAGCCATCTCTCCAGCCCCCAAACCATCTTCTGTTTATATTGTTTCATTCACACTTTTATTAGGTTGATATTCCCAATGCCCATCATATAGGGCAATAGAATTTGATTAAACTTCCTAACTATAAACGATGGCTCTAAAAGTTGGTTGAAATTAGTAGGATAAAGGCATCCAGAGTTGAACTCTTCAAATGAATGCCTGCCCTCGTCACTTCCAGAACTGTGTAAGCCAACCACTTATAGATTAAAGTGAATTCATTTCCCTGTGCAATGGTGTAGTGTGTATATGACAGACGAATACATAATGTGAAAAGTTGTATTGGAGAGAGAACAGAGACTGATGAAAAGACACAAGGTGGAGAGAGTCACCTCAGGTCCACTTTACTACCAGGGTGCGGTTGTTTGTATGTTATAGTTTACTGCTCTTCCACGGGACTATTCAGCAAAGTGGTATAGTTCTTTTATGACTTCTTGCAGTGATGTTTCATTGTTTTAAATCCTGTTTATTATTAGTTATAAAAATAACACAACCCCATTGTAAAAAATTACAAATAGAGAAATTTATAAAGAAGAAAATGAAAGGCACTTCTGACACTCAAACCAATGTCCTCGCTTTAAAATATCTGTTTAGCCAAGTCTCCCCATACTTTTAGACCTCCCCATTGCTTTAGGTTGCACCAGACTTGCAATCTGCTCTAAGCTCACGCCTGACCTCTGCTGTCTGATATTTCCACACAGCTACAGAGCCAGAGCCCATAGAAAGCAATTTCAGCACAAGTGGAAGAAGAAAGGAAAGGTCACGTTAGCTTTGGTTTTAGGTGTATTTGCACAGAAGAATGTCTTGTAGAAAGATTCCTGCATCATTTCTGATGACAAGAGCAGTAACAGGCAGCAACTGTCTGCTAAGGACTGCAAACAGACCATGCTGAATGCTTCAATCCAGGCACAAAGAAGGGGTTTAGAATTTCTATCTGTAGTAAATAGGAAGCTAAAGGTGCTATACTATATTGCTCTTGCTAGAAAGTTTGCAGCTTCAGGGGCATGGTTGCTAATTTGAAGCTTAGCTCTCCTATGTTCTACTTGTCTAATCCTGTACAAATGATGAAAGTTCTTAGTGTACTGGGCTTTCTGTCTGCTAAGTAATAATATCTGTATACTTCAGAGTTTTGTGGATTAGTAAATAAATTACTACATGTAAGGAACTAAGAACAATGTCTAGAATTTAAATAAACACTCAATAAACAATCTCTATTAAAATTCTGCTGCTAGCTCTTACATGGTCTAGTAATATACAAACATCTGTCTCACTACATTTATCATTGCTACTTTGAAAGGCAAAATGGCATCTCATTTGAATTTGAATTTTTGGCAAAACATGGAGGATAAACATGAGCTGAGATCTTAGAATAAGTAAGAAACATGCACAGCATTTGGATTGTATTCTGAAACAAAATTCTGTAACATAACTCGAACTAGTAGTTTTCATTTAAAACAGTAGGAGCTCCCCAATATGAGGGGGGCAGTGTAATCTTTAGCACTTTAATCTTTAACTTGTTGAGGCCATAACTAACTATGAATGTTGTTATGCAGTCTGCCTTCTGTGTTGATTTTTTCTTCTTACTTAGTAAAGCACAGATTCAGGAACATCTACTTTTTCTCTAGTATGTTTGGTTCCCTATTTCTTCTCATTTCTTCTCTGAAATACCAGTTCGGTCCCAATATTTAGCAAGAACAAAAAGGTAGCAAGTTTGTTAACATGTCTGAACACCCACTCTATGCCATGTACTGTTCTAAAGTGTGGAGCCTAACTCAATAAACTCAGAGAGGCGAAGTGACTCACTTATAAAGTGTGCCCAGCTATCAAGAAGCAGGTCTAGACTTCCCACCCAGGAGTACTTGATTTAAATGGCCATAATCCCTCAGTGTATTACAGTCTCTCCTACACTGACAGCATTAAACTCTTCACATTTATGATCCAAACCACGTACGTTTTAAAACAGAACGAAGAGATGAAACAATGTAATTAGTACATGTGCCTTATATTATTAGTTAACTAACATCCCTGATGGGAAACACACTATTTTATCCTTGTTTCTTCCATTTGATGGAAGGATATCACCCTTAATGTTTTTGTATTTTATATTTTATTGTTTATGGTACTAGCCTGGAAATAGGTGAGGTCTCAAAATTCTCTTGAGATATTTTTTCCTTCCAATAAGCATTGAGCTTCTGGGCAAGGGCATTTATTGTCAACCTGAAAGAAAATGCAAGAGGTATGTCAAGGTTCAGCATTTGAATAAGTTTTGATCTCTCAGAAGCTCCTGTTTAACAGAATCCAGCATTTTCAACTAGTCAGCATAGTTTTGAATACCTCCAACTTAAAACAACTAAGAGTCAATTGCCTTTGAAAAATCCTATAATAAAACCACAATGAAAAACATCAGAAAAAAATCACAATGTTAACATCATAATATTTGATGGTCACTTTGGCTCTGAAGTTAAAATGGTTCTAAGACCTCCCAAAGTAAAATGGTCTAGTTTTTTCAAGGCTTACAGAGTCACAGAATGAGTAAGTTGTCATTAGAGACTATGACAGAGCACCACTTCGGAATGAGGACAGACATAAACACTGATAAATTCTTACATTTTCAGAATCAGATAGTAAAATGAGAGGAACATACACAAAACCTTATTGTTAATAACAATCAAATATTAACTTTATCTGTCTTTATGGTTCCCTTGCATCCAAACACTATTCATAGCAGCATAGTACTAATACAAAAAAAAAACCGTTTCTTCAACATTTTTCTACATCACTGTTATTAGAAGCTGTATTTGAGTTTGCTCTCTTGTCTAATGAATAATTCCTATCAAATTCTATCCCCGGGGATTGCAACTTAATGTAGATGTACACGTACCTGGAACACTATAAACTTGAGAAATTTCAAACCTCTCTTCCCCCTCAGGGTCATTATTCATTATTTTTGCAGAATGTTTCTTAAGTACACCTCTTCCTTACCTCCACTTTACTCTTTTTAAATTAGATTTCCATTGCATACATGAGATTAAAATAATCATAGACAGGTTCCTGTATTAACTTATCCCTCTCCTACTACCACTGCTCTCATCTCTCTTATAAGTTTCCTAAGCACAGAATTATGCTTTGTTTCATCTTCAAAAATGTACTTGACAAAGAAAATTTGATGGGTGCCTGGAAAGATAAGTAGGTATGTGGAATTAATCTCCTTACCAGAAGCTGCGTGATCACAGAGACATAGTACGAATAAGAAAAATGTTCCTTTGACGTCTTACTGAACAGTTGCTATAGGAGTCTGAATCTAATCCAGTTAATATTTAACTACAATATTTTGGAACATGAAGATGGTAAATAGTGGTTAATTTTGGTCTGTTTCTGTTCTTAGCAGAGTAATAGTTACACATTCTCCACCTCTAGCTCCTCAATAGAGAATCCTGCATGTGTCCCATAAACCACTTATAAGAACCATGATAGGAAAGGAGGATGCTCTCCTTCAAGGATAGATCATTGCTACTATTTTTGGTCATACAATGGGCAAGTGGCCTTTTTGGATACATTTCTCCATGATTACAAGCTTCTCCTCTAGATGAAATAATGTCCAGAAAATTCAAAGCAATGGAACTTTTTCACCTCTTCATATTTTTTTTCTGTTTAGCGAGCCAGATGTTAACAATGAAGATACTCAAAATCACAGGCACATACATATATACTTATGCATGCATAGATACATATAACCACACACATATGTACATTAGAAAGTCATAGTGAATTTCCAGAGGAAGATACAAGTCAGAAAATAAATGAGAAAACCTTAAGTTTTC
Source organism: Tokudaia tokunoshimensis (assembly GCA_036184795.1). NCBI lineage: Eukaryota > Metazoa > Chordata > Mammalia > Rodentia > Muridae > Tokudaia > Tokudaia tokunoshimensis. Next base: position 92,623,147 of record BTHU01000023.1, read on the forward strand.
TCTACCTGGTCCCTGGCACAGAGACAGCTTATAGCAAAACACACCACCAACATCCTATACACAGAAACAACATAGCAAATCCTAGGAAAGTGAGGAGGATCTTATTTCCAGAATTATCATGTTATGAAAGTCATGATGCATATAAAGGAATATAAAAATATGGTATGATTTTTTTTAAAAAAAAATGAAATCCAAAGAAATTGTCTCTGAGAAAGCTCTGGCTTAAAGATGCTTTACATAACCCTAGAAAGATGTGAAGGAAGTCAAGAATCAACTTTTGAACAAAATGGAAATGGCAATAAAGAAACAGAAGACCTAAAAAAAAAGAAAGAAAGAAACCTAAATAAAAATAGAGACCTGAGGAGGAGAATAGGCATCATAGAGATCTAACATAAAGAGTAAGAGGCAGAGACATGTGAAATGCATTGTCTATAACTACAGGGTAAACAGTGAGATAATATATATACAAAGAAATGAGAACACAGTTTAAACATTCCACTATAAAAACATCACCTGAACATAAAACACAGCAACATAGGAAATCAGAGAAGCTATTCTATTTTATTGCCAAATGACAGAAGGCATCCCTTGCAAATGATTGCTTTAAATGTAAACGAATTCAACCCAAATTCACAAGTATATGATGTGACAAAAAGAATACAGTGCCTTTGGGATGTTTCAGTGGGTAAAGAAGTTTGCTATGAAGATTCCTGACCTGAGACTGCACACACGCGCATGTGCATACACACCCCCCACCCCCCCTCACACACCTAAATATATAGAAATTTAATAAAAATATTATGGCAGACTGTGGTGCCTAGAAACAGAGTACTACTATTAAAAAATACACCTAAATATGAGTAAGTTGCTTTGAAACTGAAATTTGGCAACCTGGGACATTTTGGAGGATGAGGAGTTCAAGGTCATTTTTACTATATAGTGATCTTGAGGCTACACAAGACCCTGTCTAAAAGCAGAAAAAAAGGAAATAAAAAAATGGCAAAAGTTTGAAGAATTTTGAGAAATACACAAAGACTATAAAGTGCACTGAACAGATTGCTGATAGAGATATGAGATGGGTGTTAATTAAATTGGAGGGTTCAGAAGGGAGTGGAGAAGCATGGTGGAGAAAACAGAGACTGTCTTTAAGAATGCCCAAACCATCACAAGCAGAGTTAGGAATACAAACGTTAAAGACATGGCTAATCAAGGCTCAGGGGAAATGAACAACACACTCCTGGAAAAGCTGAAATATGATCCCAGCTACGCGGTCAGAGAAAGCTTAGCAGAGACATGTCCTGTAGTTAGTTCCGTGGAAAGCACAGCTTGTAAATGATGAATTTGGACATTTGGCTGAGATCTCCAGGTAAACTGCTGGAGTTGTGTTCTCTAGCTGCTCATGTAAAACACAGGAAAGAAATGATAATTAAAAGAAGAACCGATTATCCGAAAGCAAGCAGGATTCAAAAAAAACCGAAATTTTCAGTTAGTGAAAATCACAAAAGATGTTAAAGTGATGTTAGGAACATGAGTTCTGTGAATAATGAGTGGGGTAAGACAATCGTTAGTAAGATTGAAAGGTCAAAATATTCAGTCACATCTAAGGTTCTTTGACAATATTAAGCATGTGACTCATAGACCTTCACAACTGTCTCTGCCAAAGCCAAGAAAAGAAATAAGATTATTTAAGGAAGACCAGTCAAGAACCTTTTCTTAAATGGAATGACTATTCATCACATTCATGGATGATCTACAAGGGTTTTGAGATGAGGAACACAAACTTTTTCATCTTGGACTGTCAGGAATAAATGGGGGGGCGGGGCGGAGAATGTATACTGAAAGAATCCTATTGGACTGTTAAAAACATGCATCCAAGTAACATTCTACAGACTGAGCAGGTTGGAATTAGGAATATATATGTATAGGCACATATGTAGATGTATGCAACAATAACTAGTGAAAAAAGAGGCATTGAATTTGAAAGGGAGCAAAGATGGGGATACAGGAGCATTTGGAGAGAGGAAAAGGAAGGGAGAAATGATGTAATTATATTATCACAAGAAATAAAATACTTCAAAAACTCTAGTGCAGATAAAATGAAACTACCCTGCTGTGAAAATATACTAGTCTTCATGAACAGATAATTTTGAGAGTTGAGCCATAAGGCTGGACAGCAGAGACTCGATGATGGAGGGCAGTGTTGCTGCTCCAGAACATTATGCCTGCTCTTTGGATATTCCATAGAATTTGCCTAGCTGGATTTGTAAAATTGTTTGGCCCCTGGAACTTTTGTTCTTTTCAGTTTAAACTTCACTTGACACAACTTTTAAATAACTGGTGTCCTGTGCTTCTCCTGCTATTATATTTTAGCAGTAAAGTGTGTGTGTGTGTGTGTGTGTGTGTGTGTGTGACAGACTCAGAAAATGTGATTTGGATATGAAATATGGGACTTCTGAACTTATGAAGTTTAGCTAAGACTTTAGACTGATACTTTTGATGACATTGGGATGGGACAGGGCAATCACTTTTGAATGTGAGAAATAAGTCTTGAAGTGCTAGAGGACAGATTGACAAAATAATAGTCTTCCAAAGATGTCTAGGTCCCAATCCCTAAAATGGATGACTCTCTTAGGTTACACAGTAAGAAAGAGTTACTGTTACTTATCAGCTGACCTGAAAGTAGGAAGATTATTCCAAACGATCCCGATGTAAGCCTTTAAGTGTGGAAGAGTAAGGCAGAGGAGTCAGAATCAGAGGGGGAAATAGGATTATGGAAGCAACTTTACTGGACTGATGCAATGTGAGGAGGATGCGACTCATCACTGCTGACTTTGAAGTTGGAGAAGAGGCCCTTGGGCCAAGGAATGCTGGCAGACCCTAACGTTGGAGAAGAAGAGGAATTGGATTCTCCCCTAGAGCCTCCAGAAAAGAAGATAGGCTGCCAACACCCTGATTTTAGCCCAGTAAGATCTGAGTCAGACATCTAACCTAGAACAGTCAATTAGTGTTGTTTTAAGTCACTGAATTTATGGCGAACTATTACAACAACTGAAGATGCTTTCTGTTGTTTCTAGGTAGAAGTGGAATATCACTGTTCTTCCATAAAATATAAATTATCACCTGGTTCCTCTGAATTTATTAGTTATAACTTGAAACACAGTTCAGAAATAGGGGTTCTAAGAAATCAGTGTGCAAACTGAAGCCTGGAAAGTCAATCCCACTCTGCCTATTTCATGAACAAAATCATACTGCGCACAATACTTACTCCTTTACTTACAGCGTATATATACTTTCATGCTATGACAAAATTGAGAAGTTGGGTAAGAGACTGGGTGGGCTACAAAAACCGAAATCTGCCCATCTCAGAAAATATTTATGGCTGGAGAGATGGCTCAGTGGTTAAGAGCACCGACTGCACTTCAAGAGGTTCTGAGTTCGAATCCCTGCAACCACATGGTGGCTCACAACCATCTGTAAGGGAATGTGATGCCCTCTTCTGATGTGTCTGAAGAGAGCAATGGTGCACTCATATATAAAACAAATAAACAAATCTTTTTTAAAAAAAGATGTAATTTAAAAAGAAAAGAAAAGAAAATATTTTCCTGTCTCTATTCTAAGATCTGGCCTGCAGTACTGTCAATTTCATTGGATTTATCTTCACTCTTTTTCTCTATCTCTCTTTTTTAAAGTAAACCGTTTTATTTTTGTTTTTATTTTTTTAAAGATTTCTTTATTTTATGCATATGACTACACTGTAGCTATCTTCAGACACACCAGGAGAGGGCATCAGATCCCATGACAGATGATTGTGAGCCACCGTGTGGTTGCTGGGATTTGAACTCGGGACCTTTGAAAGAGCAGTCAGTGCTCTTAACTGCTGAGCCATCTCTCCAGCCCTTCTCTTCACTCTTGTACATCCATCCCCCAATCTCGCTTCCCCTTCGGAGTTCTTGTCAATGCCATACCTCATGCCACAACTACACACCGTAATTTCCTTCCCCTTGGATGTCTTGTGTCCTTTTAAGATTTTATTATGTATTTTATACATATGGGTATTTTTCTCTGCATGTATGTGTGCCTGCTGCCCATGGAGGCCAGAAGTTAGAAATTGGATCCCTAGAAGCTGGAGTGACAGAAAGTTGTGAGCCACCATGTGGGTTCTAAAGAATTGAATCTGGGTCACCTGGAAGAGCAGCCAGTGTTCTTAACCATGAAGCCCATCCCTCTCCAGTTCCAATCTTGTACCTTTTAAATAATATTTTGTGTTTGTTTACTTAATGTTTGTTTTGTTTTGTTTTTCGTGACAGGGTTTCTCTGTGTAGCTCTGACTGTCCTGGAACTCACTCTGTAGACCAGGCTGGCCTCAAACTCAGAAATCTGGTTAAAGCAAATCTTAAATCATACCTAACACTTTCTGCATTTATCCCCTCAGGACACATTTTCCGATGTAGTACCAAAAAGGTTTCAATTGATCTAACAGCCATTTACTGCTATTTAACTGCTTTCAGATGTGCAATAATCTATATCACAAATAGAATGTAAAGTCCTTAAAGTAAGCAATTTTGAAATTTTTTGGAAGATTTTATGAAACCTAGTCACCGTGTTATGTGTTAGTGGCTTGCTCAGTTAATATGTTCTGGTTGTTGCATTTCTAAAGGTTAAGTTGACTCGAAAAATGTTTTAAGCTTGAACCACAATATTTACAGCTAAAGTCTAATAGCCACAGATTGTTCAAAGTGATATATTACAGATGATTTATTTGTAGATGATGGCTTGCATCTCTTTTATCATTTGTACTTTTGAATCTAATACTCACAGGATTTTGGGATAGCAAACAGTGTTCTCTAATCCTTTTCTCAAATTCTCAAGTTTGGATAGGGGCAAAAGTAAAGGTGGGTCTTACTATGTAAATGAGGCTGCCCAAGAACTCATTATGTAACGCGGTCTGGCCTTGAATTCACAACCCCATTACCATAGTTCCTGGGTGTTGGGATTAGAGATCTAGACCCCTATGTCTGGTTTCAAATCCCTATATTTTTATCTAAAATCTCTCACTTTGCATGAAGTTTACATAAAGGGCTGGGATTATAGCTCAGTAGTACTGCTTGCACTTGCATATGCAAGCAAGTACTTGGGTTCAGTCCCCAGTATAGAAATATAAGGGCATAGGGCATGGTGGATTCATTCTTATTTTCCTGGCACTTGTGAAATACAGGTAGGAAGTACAAGAATTCAAAACTACCTTCAGCTACGTAGTGAGCTTGAGACAAGCGTGAACTATGTGAGATCCTGTCTTTAAAAATATAGTGGAGCCAGAGAGATGAATTAATGGCTAAGTGCAGTTGCTGCCCTTGAAGAAGGACCCGCAATTCAGTTCCCAGCACCTATACAACAGCTCACAACTGCCTGTAACTTCAGTTCCAGGGGATTCGATGTTCTCTACTGTCACCTGCCAGCAACAGGAACAAATGTGGGACACATGCAGAAAAAATCCTCATACACATAAAATAAAAATAAATATTTAAAAAAGATGCCAATGATGCCTGAACTGGGTAATAATTAGCAAATTTGTTATGCACAAAACTCTACCTAGGTTAGTATTCTCATTCTGTTTTTAGTAAAATATGTAGTATCTATTAAACTACTTAAGTAGAAATCCTACATGTTTATAGAATGCCCTTATTTGGACCTTCTACAATAACCTCAAATTCATCATACCAAAACTAGGCATCAAAAATCCAAGGTCTAATGTATTCAAAGGAAAGAAGTACAGATTTTTATGTTAGCAATGATAGAACATGGAAAGTCATAAAAATCATTTTTAATAACTAATATTTAGATTTCACAAATATTATTTAGATAATTATCCTAAATTCACCACTTTCACTCAAAAAAAAAACCATTTGGTTCCATTAAAGCAATGCCACTTCTAAGTTTTTACATTAAAGAGACAAGTCTTGGTCAAAGGTCTTCATTATGGGTCACCCACATTGAAATGATTAATTTATTTGGATGCAGGGCACACCATTGCCATAACTACTGAAAAGCCTGAGTGACTCAAACCCAATTATGAAAAAATTAATTTAGGGTTGCCATTCAAATAGCTATCTCTTTGTCAAATCCCACATCTAAAGTTCTTATAGTCTCATATAAATGAAGGAACACTTCATTAATTTTTTCATAGCTTAGAGCATAAGAAACACTTCTGAGAGATTACTTTTCTTCCCACTCTTAGAAAAATATTACTGGGATTTAAAAAATAATAATAATAGCTAAAGGTCTCACATTTTCTCTTTCTTACCTTTTTGTGCCATTACCTAGTGTCCTTTTGCTTAAAATACCCCTCCCATTAGTTCACCTAGAAGACATTAATTTTCCTTTAAGCTCAAATATACACTGTTTTGAGAAGTATTCCTTTATTTTCTTTGGTCATATTTAAAGGTTCTCTTCAGCTGGACAGTGGTAGTGCATACCTTTGATCCCAGCACTTGGGAGACAGAAGGCAGGCTAATCTCTGTGAGTTCAAGGCCAGCCTGGTCTACATAGGAAGCTCCAGAAAGGGTATAGTATCACAGAGAAACTTTGCTCAGAAAACAATAAATAAATGAATCTTGCCTATGTACATGAATTATTTTAGATGTACATAACTCACATCTTCATATACCACATTTTCATAATAATCAAGGATTCTACTTTTTCATCCCATGCCCTTTGTCTAAGACATAAGAGGTATCAAATCCAGGGCCTCATGCATGCTAAGCGAGTAATCTATCCTGTATCTTAAACCCCAAACCTATCTTCAACCCCATTTTAACAACTCCTTTCATCAATTCCTAAAATATCCCTATTGGTTTAACCTCAGAGCCAAGTTCCTTTCTGATTCTTAGATATTTATCTTCCCTACATGCTTCCATGAGAGCATACATATCTTCCTGTTGTACTGACATTTCCAAAAGTGCACACTGGCTTCAAGAAAATTTAAAGGGCAGATTTCAATTTCTCTCCCCAAAATGTGCTCAGTAACTTCAGATTCATTTGCTTCAAGATGAAAAACAAGGTCCTTCATTTCACCAGAAATATTGTACCAAATTACTTCCATATTCCATAATTTCTAAAGGTAAATTGAAAAAGAGTAAAATCATCTATAACCTTGGAAAATATATCTCAAGTAATTATCAGTTAACTTCTCCTAACCAACTGGCTTTTAGTGATAGTTTAGAGGTTTTGGAGAGCAGAATGGTATCTGAGCAATTCATCTGCACCATCTCAGGTTGGGAGTGACTCACCGGTATTCTTTGGTGTACTCAAAGTCTTGTTTGTTGTAGGCAGGTTTTAGGAAATTGCACTCAATGACTCCAATTACTCCCACACCTTCTCCACAGGTTGGCTTAGAAGAAAATGTTAATTTCAACACATTACTATTGACAGCCAGGAGGCATTTGCTTTTGACTCCAAAAAAATAATGAACAAGATTACACAATATTCATGAGTAAGGAAAGGCCATGGAGATTTAGAGGAGCACTTAGAATATACTTTCACAGATGGGAAATTGACAAGTTCTCTTTTTTTCTTCCTTTTTTCACCTTATTTTTGAAAATAGATTTTTTTCACATAATATATCCTAATTATTGTCTCCCCTTTCTTTACTCCTCCCAGTTCTTCAGTTCTCTCTATTTCTGTCTCTTAGATTGTTCAGTGATTCACAGCTCACTATAATCCCTCAGCTCTGGCATATATATATATATATGTGTGTGTGTGTGTGTGTACACGTACACACACACATACACACATCATCCACACAACTCCATTTTCATGTGTTTTATATTCTAGGCTTTCCAAAAGACTCACTGGAATAAAGAATTTACACTGCTCAGAAAGCAAAATGATATACTAATGTTCTGCAGAACTGGAGAGAAATCTCATTTTAAAATCTGAGGTGCAATAGAATGACCACACTGAATCTCATACTATAGGTATGGCCACACACATATAGGCCACCACACAACTACCAGAGTCAAAGATAAAGTGCAAGGGACTTGAGGGGTTTAAAGCTTGCTTTACTCTTTACCAGTGTCAAGGACATTGTTTAAGAAGATGCACTAGCAGGACAAACAAAGCTATCCACACAGTTAGCCATCCTGGATCTTATATAACTGCATGAGAAATAATTTTTCCACATAGGACACCTCACCTACTGCTAAAGGATTTTAGTGTCAGAATCGAACAACTATCATGAGAAGGGGCTGAAAACCATTAATATTTAAGATTTCTCTTCCCATTCCAGGTCCCCATGACAAACATTAAACACTTACCTTTAACTGGCAGCCCACCTTCTCAAAGGCCTTAATAAGGCGGTTGTTATGATACATCATAATTCCAAACTGGTTATGGTATTTGCAAGAGAATCCAAATGTGATTCTCACCTGCTTATTCTGAGGAGAAAATCATTAAGGAGACAAACACCAGAGGCTTAAGGAGAAAAAAATGTATTTCAGTGCATGTGACTGACATAATTAAGAAGGAATTTAAAAACACATTCTCTGGAACTCACTCTGAGGACCAGGCTAGCCTTGCACTCAGAGATCTACCTGCCTCTACCTCCCTTGTGCTGGGATTAAAATTGTGCACCACCACACATGGCTCTACTTTTTGGCTGCCACAAAGTAAGCGAGCTACTCTCCTCCACTATCTTTCTTGCACAGAGGACTGAACCTCTGAAACCATGAGCTAAAGTCCATCTTTTTCCCATTGTTTCTCTTGCTATCTGCCACAGATACTTAAAAAAAAAACTTACACAGCCTTTGTAAATGACAAGCCATGTACATCAATGCCATACGATATGGGTCAGGTACCATGGGATACATGATGCAATTGGTAGACCTAGTACACTATTATGTGACTCAGAACATATAAAAGTTTTCTGGGCTCTAAAGAAAAAAAGAATTCAAGAGGAACTTTAAATAGGACCTATTCCAAAAAGAAAAAGAAAAGAAAAGAAAGAAAAGAAAAGAAAAAAGACAAAATTTTTCCGAACTTAATCAAAATTCACATATCACAAAGTTGACATTTTAAAGCTAGTAATTGTCAAATAGTTTGTGCTGTACACTCTTAAAATTGTAAGTAATGGGCTGACGGTACATTGTGGGAGGAAATGCATCATCAAATTTGTATGAAGAGCATAGAGAGGAGTGAAGAGGCTTTTGAGTCGATGACTAAGGAATAAATAAATCAGTATCAATTACCTTGTTCTGCAGTCATCTCAGGAAAATAATTCTAGTGTTTGGGGTTTCATTTTAGTCATGCAAACAGTGACTCTATTTAATTAGAATTGTAACATGAAAAGGTAACTGGATTAATGGGAAGGGGGGGCTGTAATAAATAAATGCATGCATTTAAGTTGGTCTGATAGAAAGGGGCTGTGATGCATAAATGCATGCATTTAAGTTGGTTTGATTTAAGTTAAAATGTATGCATTTAAGTTGGTCTGATATAAACCCACAAACTTAAGAATCTGGATCCAGGAAAGGAACATATCCTAAACACAGGAGTTGGAAACATGTCATTAGAGAGACTCTGTTAGATGCACAGTGCTACGATCTTAACCTACATGAGGTGAAGTTATACATAACTTTCTTACTTGTTAGCTCTGACTCTAAGTTGGACTTGTTTGGGCCTTTAAAAGCAAATTTCCTGGTAGAGAAGGTATATTTTTCCCAACAGAGAAGCCACCATGACTAATAACTACACAGTTTATTTTAAACAAATATAAAAAAGACAATGTAGAATAATGTCTTTGATTTTGAAAATGCAGAGAACATGTCTCTAGGTCCAAGAATTATATTCTTGGTCACTATAAAATTAAAAAAAAGCAATTTTTCATAAGTACTTGAGTTCTGAGTCTTCTGAAGACTAATTTCTCCTGAAAACGCCACCAGTGAAGATGGTTAATTAGCATAGTTCATCTTAAGATTGTCCCTAGTATCTGAAATCCACTTACAGTGCAATGAGGTGTAGAAAATGAGCAAGGGCTCTCCTGAGTGGCTGTCATTAAGAGACATTCCCAGGAAATCCATGTTGAGCTTGTTAATGACTCATCTCCTCCTAGAAATAACTTTAATTTCCACTCACTCATTCACATCCAAGTCCAAATCTGGACCTAGTACAACATAAACTGTAAAATTAACGAGTCCAACTAAAATTTTATTTTAATCAATATAAATATGACAAAAGTCCAATATAAATAAAAAATGTAATGTGGATGAGATTCTCAAATCTGGCTGCTCACTGGTATATGCTGAGGACTTAAAAATAAATATTTCTAATAAAAATATTTTAAAGCCAGGCGCGGCAGCATATACTTATAATCTTCACGTTCAGGAGGCTGAGGCAGGAGGATCACCTCAAGTTTAAAGCTAGTCTATACTAAACAGTGAGTTCCAGGCCAGCATGGATTATTGTGGGAGGCCTTGTCTCAAGACAAATGAATGAATAAATAAATAAATAAATAAATAAATAAATAAATACTAGATTTTAAAATCTACTGAACTACAGTCTTCAAATATATGTGACTTTCATTTAACAGTTCACAGGTAGTTTCTGATAAAACTGGTGCAGACACTTAAAAAATTCTTTCTTCAAGGATCCAGTAGGAGGCATGTTTTAGCACACAATTTTGAATTGGAACAAGGCAGTGTTTTGGCTGTGTACCAATATAGAAATTTAACCCTGAAATGAAGATGTTAGCTACATGTAAGGATACCGTGGAGGTAGGCTTATATATATCATATTCTACATTAGCCAGGCTCTTAGCAATCATCTGGGTAGTCACCTTCTTTTGTCGCAGAAAAATCTTCATCCGGGGCTTCATATATAGAATACTACAAAATGCCTATGGATTTGTGAAAGGAAAATTGTTATACATACTAACAATTCTACAGCTATCTTCTCAAAACATCACTGGCCTACCAAACGTAGGCTTGGTAAATATTTGGCTTAGTTTCTATACTTGTTACAATATTTCAACTATCATTTTGAAATGGAAGTAGCTACAGTAACTAAACTGATTGGGTGGAAATGGTGAAAAGGAATCCCAGCAGAGAATCATCTCTACACAACTGCACTTCAGTTGTGCTCTATAACGTTTACACACTGTGGGAAACCGTACTTCCCACTGTTGACGATGGACTGTTCTTACCCGTAAGGAATACTCTGTTTCTGGCAGCTCAGAGGTAACACCACCAATCACTTTTTCTTCAGCATCGAAGTCTGATACCAGGATATCATATTGATCTGTATCAAAGTCCAGTTCAGACTTTCCATCTTTGTTTCTGAGTGAAAGAGATAAGTACCAATCTAAGACTGGCTTCAAATGGGAGTAGGGGTAGGGTTTGTATTAGGAACTCAACAGAAATGAAATATAAGCCAAACTCAGCTGTTTCTTTCTCTGACTACCACTCCAAAGGAACTACAAACTATGTAATTTGAGGACCATACAATAAATAAGTTGTTCCTATTATAAATCTATCTACCATGTTTCTTATTGTTGGTAATACCAAGCTCATAAGGAAAGACAAAAAGGAATGTGGAATATCTATGATTTGATGAATTGAATGGATTTCAGCTATTCTCAATGCCAAGATCTTAAATAACAACTCTGAGTCCTACAGAGAAGTCACTAAGTATCACTTTTTCCAACTGAATGAGTAGATAAATCCAAATCAACAGAAAACCAAGATTTCCCCATATCCATCCAGTCCTGTGTCTTTTCTCACCCTAATGCAGGGTTATACTGTGTATCCAAGACTGATCTAGAACTCAACTCACTCTCTCATTCTCTCTCTCCCTCTGAAGTGCTGTGATTAAAGGCATGTACCACCATGCCTGGCCTAGCACTAGCTCTTAAAGGGTTAAAAAGTAATACATACACTCCTATAGCGCTAAAGAACATCATTTATTTTCTTGCCCTCTAAAATACAGAATTATCATATACATAGAGCAACTGGTATCCCTTTCATATGGACCTCTCTTATTTATTAATGGTTTTTGGCAACTTAGCATTGCTCCTTCCGAGACCATGGACAACTTCATTAACCAATATCAGGGGGGAAAAACATAAACTTTCACCTTTATTAAAAAGCAAACTTTGCATTTGTTTTTTAAAAGATGGGTTACAAAGACAATATATACCAGAACAATAGTTTCCAAAATTTGCTCTATGGAACAGTAGTACCTGGAAATATTCTTAAATAAGAAGAAAAGGAGAAATAAAAGTTGTATGATCAAATAAAATTGAGAACACTTCTTAGCTTGGTGAGCCACCTCAAGCTCGAATTCATACTCATTCATACTCCAGGCTCAAGTTGACCAGGGACCACTGTAGCATGCAGCCTGCATAAAGCACACACCACAGTAAAAGTGTATTCTGGACTTTTTCAGGGTAACTGTGACTATTCTAATACAAACACTCTCAGGAAGGTCCCTATCACCCCTGCCCCTCACCTTCACCAGCCAAGAAAAGAAGTCAGGAAAAAAAGTTTTATTTATTTATTTTTTTTAAATTGAGATATACTAATACTATATTGCTCTCTTAAATATTAGTATAGGCATGTGACTGAGAAGTCTTTCAACAAAGCAACACAGTAAGCTTTAAGGCATCTTTTCTTAACATTATTTGACCATACAACTTTTTAAGTATAACTGAGAAACAATGTATAAAGGGAAGAATCTGTTTAATATCTCTAAATCTTTGGAACCACAGAAAAATGGTCCCTGGTTATACAAATTATATCATCAAGATTTTCCCAACAGGGGTATGTAAGCTCTCCTTACTGTTTAGTTTTAATTATAATTTGCACTATCTGTAGAAACTAGTATTCTTTTAATTTTATATATATATATATATATATATATATATATATGTAAGTCTGGTGGTGGTAGTTGCACGCCTTTGATCACAGAACTCAGGAGGCAGAGGCAGGCAGATCTCTTTGAGTTCAAGGCCATCCTGGTCTACAGACTGACTGAGTTCCAGGATAGCCAGGGCTACATAGAGAAACCCTGTCTTCAAAATCAAAACAAAACAAGAAATTAGATAAGTACTTCACCGATAGGAAAAAAAGATGAGCATATTTGTGGTTGATTCTATTAAACATACAAGTAATCCTTCTATGCTATATCAAAAGTTTTTAAGGTTTTTTGTGTTTAAGCTCTAATACACTTCTAATGTATTCTATGTGCTTTGCCAAAATTAAAAGATGCATCATAGACTTTCTCTTGATTATTATAATAGTTTTAAAGTTACGATCTTAATTCAGCTTCATTATAGTTAAAACTGATCTGCTTCAAAGATTTTTCTCTATTCCAAGCTACTATAAGAACATTAGTAAAAAATTTCTTGCTTGGCAGTGGTGGCCCATGCCTTTAATACCAGCACTTGGAGGCAGAAGGATTTCTGACTTCGAGGCCAGCCTGGTCTACAGAGTGAGTTCTAGGACAGCCAGGGCTACACAGAGAAACCCTGTCTCGAAAAAAAAAAAAGAATTTCTTGTTTTTAACTATCATGTATATTTCACTACAATCTCTCTTGTAATTCATTTAATTGGCCAATGTATAAAATAACCATTATCTGCTAATCTTCCAATAATGCAATATATACGAAAGAAATTATAAAGGATTCTGAGGATGTCACTATAATATTATATTGTATTATTATGATCATTTATAGCTACAGTCTCAGGATATGCATATTTTCACCTTATTTACACAGCATTTAATCAACAAGAACCACTATTTCAGTATAATCAAGAAAGTTACAGAGATGTATACAAAAAGATAAAAACATGTCTCAATGTTCATCCACTTGACTTTAGAAAATAATATTAAAGTATGGCTCAGTGGTTAAGAGCACTGACTGCTCTTCCAGAGGTTCTGAGTTCAATTCCCAACAACCACATGGCGGCTTACAACCATCTGTAATGGGATCTGATGTTCTCTTCTGGAGTGTCTGAAGACAGTTACAGTGTACTCATATATATAAAATAAATAAATAAATCTTTAAAATAAAATATTAAAATGTACTTTATAATACTCCATTTGCTTATGAGAATTTAACATTCTTGCAATACTATACCTCCGGATATTCCAGATGAGAACACGGGTACCTTTTTTGCCCGGAATGGCATCGAATTGAGACAGCAGGTCTTTTTCATTGTTGAAAACTGAATAGTTCAAGATGGCTTCTAGGCTGGGCAAAGAATCCTCAGTAACAATCATTTTTTGTAAAAACAAATCAGTCAAAGAAAATGAATATCTTCTGAGGATGCTATCAAGAAGCAAGAGTCATAATGAAACTCACTGGCTCACAGAAAAGGACATGAAACAAAAGGCCTAGCTATGAAGAGGAAGAGGGTCAGTGGGAGGGGCCAAGAGAGGGTGAGGCACATATAATCCAAACACATTATATACATGAGAATGTGATAATGAAACACATTATTATACAGTTACATATATTAATAAATTTTTTTTTAAAAAAGAGTGCCTTTGGGGTTATGTGTAGACACAAAATCTACACACAAAGGATGGGCATTATTGATACCAGAAAAAGGAAGTGGAAAGTTGGAAAGACTGTTTATTCAAACAGTAAAATCAGTTATACTTGCAGAATATATCTGCGAAGATGCAACATAAACAAAAAAAAGTACTTCATTTTAAAAAAGGTTTGAAGTCAAAATTTTAAAATTTTAAACAGTAAGTTCAATTTTTCTGGCTATATTGCTCCCTTCAAAAATGGGATCCCATCTGGGTATATACAAATGAACCATTCCGCTAACAGATACACTGGTAAATAGGACATTTCTAGGAGCCTTTAGTGGCAAAGGCCCTGAGAACTTTACCATGGAACAGTGGCTAGCCAAAAGATACTTTTATAAATCGAACTAAAAACATGAGAATTTGAATACAGAGGAGAAACTTTCAACTTCTACTAATGGTCCACTATTTAAAAAAATATTTAATAGAGGGACATTTCATTTATGTTTGAGACATTTAAATACGTCTTTAAATATAAAAAACATATTTGAAACATGAAATATCAAGTAACAACTGGATTTGGCCTAAAGAAGAGATTCTGCCAAGGTAGTCAGATTAAGATTTAACCAGTGCTCTCCATTTCTAGGAAGGATATTGTTTTGCTGGCTGAATGGAACAATTGGTACAATAACTGCTTGCGCCTGGATACACTCCAGGTAGGTCTGTGACAGAAGTCCGATGGCGAGAGTATTCCCATTCTTGGTGAAGACAAGAGCATCCTTTCCTAGTCGCATGGAACCCGACTTGAAACCGTTACCAAAGACCCCGATGGGACACTGACTTTTCTTTATTACTTTATCTGTAAAGCCAAAGCTGAAATTACAGAAAGAAAAAAAAAAAGAAAAAGAAATGAGCATCCTAAAATAGTTAACGGAGAATTTGGCTAACACATGCAGACTAGCAACAAGTTCTTTTTCACGCTTTTTGGTACTTCCAGGCAAAACATAGGAAATTACCATTGGGCTATGAGACCAATTTTCCAGTGCAGCTTGTTTGTACTTAAATATTAAATAGTTCTATATGCCAGTCACACTTTGTAAATGCAATGCTCCTTCCTACTGGCTAACATAGCGGGAGGAGCCAAGTAGGCCTTGTGCCGCTGCTTTTCTTGTTTCAATAAATCAGCCCTGAGTCCTATTAGATAGGGCTATATGAAAAGAGTAGTTTACCTAGAGAGGGTCATAAAAGCACACTACTAAATGAGGTACTTGGACTAAACACCTTTTCATCTGGTCACACCACCCTCTAAGAATCTAAAAGAGATCGTTTATCTTGACAATTCAAACTCCCCACCCAAAGGATAGCCCTCCCAATTTTAAGCCTCTGTTCCATCTGCTGGGACAGTTCACTGGAATATGGCCAAGGGATAAAAATAGGTAGTTCTGCCTGTGAATATCTGCAAACAGCTGCAGTATAAAGTCTCTCTTGTTCTATTAAAGGCCTCTCACTGAGTCACCTCAGTAAACTCTGTCATCAGCTTACTCTGTGAGTCAGAATCCTTCCCTTTCTTATGTTTTCCATTTAAATACTCCGATACACATTCAAATTATAGAGTATAAGAATATTTAGACATGTGACACCTACAAAATGATCTTCCTCTTGTACCTTCCACCACCATAAATAACAGTGATTTTGAGACTTGTATGTCTCCAGATTGCCCAACTTCACACCGATGTACACTGTCACTAGCTTTTTATTGAACCCCTACGAGTTATGCAGGGGACTGGAGACACAAATATTAATAAAACTGATATTCTTGTCCTCAAAACTGAGAGTTGATGGACTTCATGTGTTACAGATTAACTACCTCTCCAATAGTAGTGAAAGAGACACTGCCTCTGCATAATGCAACTGAGCAGGTTGGTTCTGGTCTTACTCCTTCCAGTGGGAAAGATGGTTCAACTACCTGTTTTCCATTTCCAGAAGACTGTGGTTTTGTGTTTACTACCCAATGAAGGGGACCAGCTTTCAAATTTTCTGTTACATAATATTAGGTAATAATGTACTGATGTTCTCTAGGTCTCTGTGCATCCTACAAATAAATCTAATAGGAGATGAAAACAGTTTCCAGGGAAGTGGTCCTCTGAAAAGAGAACACTGAGTTAACATTACATTTGGGCCTTAATGATTCCAGGAAGTGAGGCCTATAAACTGGCAAGGTTCTGATATTTTCATTCCTCTTGTAGAAGGGATGGCTGGAAAAGACAAGGTTTTTAGGAAAATAAAGTTATAGTCTATATAATATTAATTATAAAGTAATATTCAATCTTCAATTTTAAACTGACTCTAGGATTGATTCATCCTGACTGGAGTGTACTGTTCCTTATCTGTACTTCACATCTAAGATAGCTCTAAAATTCAGAGCTCTTCGTAAACAGACTTTTTACCTGCCTCATGAAATGAATTTATGGTCATTTGGATTTAATGGGTTTTTTTTCTAATACCAAAAAAACCTTTCAGACAAGTAGTTAAGGAAAAGTGGTAAAACAGGGAAACTATCAATCTCTTATTTTTTCTAGTCTCTTCTTCCTTTTGTCAACTATTTTCTCCTGCTTGTGTATAAATCATTGTCTTAGTTATTTTAAGAAGATCAGCTGATTAAAGTTGAAAAGGCAGGCTCAAACCCAAGATGGAAAGGGATAAAGCAAGGAGCAGCTTGTCCCTTTCTTCCTTTTTCACTACCTCTTCCATGAGCTCTTTGATTTTCACCAAAGGTCCCACCATTAAGTCTTCTGTTGAACTGCAAATACCTAATACAAAAGCACTCACCATGCTTAATGACAGAAACGTGTGAGTGAAGTTTATATAGCTTTACATGGCTAAGATAAAGTCAAAAGCACCATCTTGGCTTAGATAGTTCGTCTTCACGAAGTCCATCTTGTTCCACCCTCTCTTGTAACAAGTAACACTGTTTATAAGCCAAGGGACTTGGAGCCTATCACTTTCGATGGAATACAAGAACATAGCAACTTCCTCTTGACTTCCCTGAAGATGTCAGGAATCTAGAATCTAGGGAGAGATGTAAATTGGGATGCTGACCAATGGGGAAAAAAACCTTAGCAAAAAAAAGGGAAATACATGAGCCTTTGCACATTTGTTTCCTAGATATCATGGTGATGTAACATGTACTATAAGTACATGTTAACTACATGTACTATAAGTCAACATGTACTATAAGTACTTATAGTACATGTTGAGTGTAACTGACAAGCACACATATTGTTACTCTCTAGCTGCTGGTTTGGAACAGACCTACTGTGATACGTGATTCTGAGCAGAGGCAGCAAAGGCCCCTAATCCCTGGCTCTGTGCTCCTTTTTAATCCTTGATCTTTCAAAGGGGCTTTTCACCATGCTGGGAAAGGCCATATAGGATGTGATACATATCCAGATTCACATACTATCCAAGAAGCCAAACAGGACAGTAGGCCGCAAAGAAACTGAATGAAAGGTCTTCTTTGATTTAGTTTCATTCTTCCCCCTTGAGGAGCTGGGTTATACACAGGCAAGTGCTGCGTCACTCAGGGGAAGTACCTTGTCAGTCCAGACTTTCCTTTTTGAGTTAAATTTTCATGGGATTCTGTGTTTATGAAAGAAACTGCTCCTTCAGTTACACACCCTGGTTTATCAGCCAGAACACAGGAAGAGGAGCATAATGAGTCAGGAAAACAGGCACAGGATACCAATAAATGTTAGAGGTCAACCTGCAGAGTGACAGGCGCAATGATTTTGCACAGTTTGCACAATGGCTTCTATTATTTTTTCCGAATACAAAGTAAGTATGACATAAGATGAAAAATAGAAAAAAAATTAATTTATACAGTAATCTTCAAAACTACCTGTAAAGTGTAGAGTGGGGTTTTTTTTTTCCTTAAAAATCATGGTGAGCTGCAGCTATCTAGACCGGTTAGAACAACACCTGCTAGTTATGTGCAAGGCACTGCTAGAAAAACAATTGTGGGAAGTAGAGTCTTGGGGTGAACGTTAGAATTGGACTAAATGATCTTCTTTAAATAAATGATAACTTTTAGCTGATTCACATTTACTCTAAGATAAAATCACAAGTGATACCCAATATATACGCTACATTAAATATCCATTGACAATGCTGTCAAAAATTGTTTTAAATATAAAGAACAATTGCTCTAACCCTAACCCTTAGCTCTATTTTGAGTGGGATGATACTGATCCTTCATATTTTGCCTTAAATGTCATTTTGTGAGCCATCAAGATATCTCAGTAGGCAAAGGCACTTTCACCAAGCTGGAACCTAACCCTAAGTCTTCTGGAAGAGCTCTTAAACACTGAGCCATCTCTGAAGCCCCTGAAATTATTTTTAAACCATCCTCTTCTTTTCTTCTATATGTATCGACTTTCATAAAAATAATTGCACAGAAAAAAAGTAGAAGGTGTTTGTATTCGGTGGACCTACTGTTTGACGCCCATGTTACTGGGGTAAGATGCTGTGGGAGGAGATCAGTCAGGTGATCTTCAGTAGAAGCTATGGAGATGGCTTGGTGAGTAAACTGTGTGATGTGTAAGCAAGAGGACCTGAGTTCGAGTCTCCAGTACCCACATAAAAATCTGCACTCCACAGAGCATGCCTGTAATCCCATCACTGAGGACATGGAAGCAGAGGGGTGTCTGAGGATGGCTGCCAAGCTAATCTAGCTGAAGAGAAATGACAGGTTCAATAAGAGACACTGTCGGGGCAAAAAAAAAAAGTTGAGAGTAATTTAGGAAGGCATCTGACATCAGCCTCTGGCCTCCACACATGGACATGCATGTGCACACAGATACACAAACATGTACATACACGTAACCACATACAAAAACAGGTGGCTGGGCTACCAGCAATTTTATGAAAAATACAGTAATATAGAATTAGACATAAATATTATAGTTCTAGCCTACCAAAAGTGTCTTTCTTTTAGTATGCACTATTAATTTTAGGGACTAAGACGGATCCCAACTGCTGGGCTTACAGGCATGCACATCCATACCTGACACTCAAATAGTTTTCTAATTAAGAGACTAAGAGAAGAAGGACAGGAGGGATGGTTCAGTAGTTAACAGCACCAACTGCTTTTCCAAAGGCCTTAAGTGCAATTCCCAGTACCTACATGGAAGCTTGCAGCTGTCTGTAAATCCAACACCGGAGAATCTGAGATATATGCATGTAGGCAAATACCCATACACAAATTTTTTTTTTTAAAAACAGAGACTAAGGCAAAAGATATAGACTGCTTAGTAGTAAAACATAACCACTTACTTTGACCAAATGTTATTTTTGTTTCTTTCAAAGATCAAAGTGATTTGCCCACAAACAGCTAATTCATAAAACTTTCACATAAAACTACAACACAATGAACTTGTTTTTCATTTTTTAGGATGCTGAGCCCCTTCCCTCCTCCTCAGCACTGCTCCATTGTTACCCACTTTTTACACGCTCTAGCTCAGGAAGCACATGGAGAGTTAACAACCACATCTGCTAGAAAGGAAAAATAAAGAAGGAAAGAGTTGAAGAAACACCCATCTTGCACAGAGTGATAGGGGAAGACAATAGAGCACAAACATTCTCAACCATGAATGTTTAAAAATAATGAAATGAACTCGGTATGGAGATATGAATTTATCAATAGCTAGAAAATACCATTTCTCAACTCCACGGTTGTACTGTAAAACCTAAGACTGTGTATGGGAATTCCGTCTAGTTCTCTTTCACAGTTCTAACACATGAGTCACTCCAACTCCAACACTTGTGGTTTAAGAACGAGTTTAGGTGAGTTAGGAACTGAGGAAGGTCTCAGACAAATAAAGAAATTTGGGTTGTCACCTAGACCATTTTCTTCTTTTCTGGAACTGTCACTCCACGATTCCTACCCATTCTTACCTGATTAAGAAGGTAATCTGAAGGGCATGCTAACTAGAAAACTTTTACAGACCTCTGTGGTCAAAGTAGCTTCCTCTGTGGACTTACCCCGTGAATCTCATGCTTTCCTAGTATTATGTTTTTAGGATTTTATTATAGTTACTTGCTTTAATCATCTTAATTGCCAGCTAGATTCTATGTTCCATGAAGGCAGAAATATTGTCTGCTTCACAATCCATATCTTGATACTAAGATATGCGTAATAAATGTTCATTGGGTAAATAGAAGTAAGTTAAAATATTATGGAAAGTTATCAGGCCTTAAATAGAGTTTGTGAAGCCAAGATAAAAAAAAAAAAGGACATTTTTACCTGAGCATTCGGTGGAGCCTGTGAGGTGTCATGCCACATCCATCATCAGTAAAGGTCAAACAAGGTTTCTTCTTGACTTCCTCAACATCTATAAAGACCGTCCTGGCAGATACATCGGGATCTACAGCATTATCTGCAAAAGGTAGACATCTGTAATATTAAACCTCCCCTTTCGATAGTCTATCAAAATCACAGTTCAGTATCAAGATAAATAAATCTGTCTTTAATTTCTTCCTATGAATTATTACTATACTTACGGAGGCAGGAATTGTGGTCCACTTACTAAGTTATGGAGGACAGCAGACAAGATGGCAGATGGAGCCACGCAGCTGATTTCCCAGTTGTCATATAATGGCTGACACTACAATGTGACTTTCTCCCTACAAAAGTCAGGGGCTACGGATAATGTGTTATTGGCAAAGCATTTTGCTTTGGTTTAGCTTTCCTACTTCTTGCCTCTCAAGACTCTTTACAGCTCATGAACAGTAAAATGTGGCCAGAGTGAAAAAGTTGAACCAGCAGTTTGGGTATAAATGGATGTATCTTATGCATATTACAGTTCCTTTATAAAAAATTATCTCCTGCTTTTTAATATCATTTCCCCTGTTAAAGAAAATGGGTACTGGTGTGGTGGTACACACCTTTAATCCCATCAAGTTAAAGCAGAGGCAGGTGGATTTCTGGGAGTTCCAGGATAGGCAGACATACATAGTAAGAACCTGTCTCAAAAAAGAAAAGGGGGATATTTTTGCAATCCCTTTTTATAGTTACAAGGACCTGAAGGAGTCAGGGGTTAAGATTAAAACATGTAGGACTGGAGAGATGGCTTAGCAGTTAAGAGCACGGACTGCTCTTCCGAAGGTCCTGAGTTCAATTCCCAGCAACCACATGGTGGCTCACAACCATCTGTAATGAGATCTGATGCCCTCTTCTGGTGTGTCTGAAGACAGCTACAGTGTACTTACATATAATAATAAATAAATAAATAAATAAATAAATAAATAAATAAATAAATAAATCTTTGGGCCAGAGCGAGCAGAGGTCCTGAGTTCAATTCCCAGCAACCACATAATGGCTCACAACCATCTGTACAGCTACAGTATACTCATATACATAAAATAAATAAATGCATCTTAAAAAAAGATTAAAACTTGTAATTGACTGCTTAAATCCCAGTGATAGCAGTGAGTCTGTTTAGAGAGAAAGACTGACTCTGGTGCTTTCCTCTGTATTAACGTGAGGCTGTCTATCCCCTTGAAATGGAAAACTGAATTAAAGTAGAAAACTGCATAGAATCTTCCATGGTTCCTCCGGAAGGACAGTTTCACAAACAGCTAATTATTTAAGACTCCAAAGGCATCAAACTTAACCAGATTAAATGTGTCATGTCATCCGTGTCAGAGAATGAATGACACTATCTGAAAGGCCACATCTATTGCCATAGACACCGGTTTACACAGTCATTAACATATGTGGATTGCTAGTCTCATTAGGGCTCACTCACTCTGTTTGAAGTGCATTCTATACTAAAGGTTGTATACTATAGCTTGAATATGGTTTGCCCCCTAAAGACTTATGTGCTGGAGTAGTAATGAGATGGCAGAGCCTTTAAGAAGCAAGGTCTAGTACGAAGTAATTAGGTCAGTAAGTATGCTGCAACCTTGGAATGGAGTAATTCTGTCAGATCAGAAAGGACTAGATTAGTTTCCACTAAAATGGGTTGTTTTAGTCCAAGGCCACCCTGTGTGTTTGGCTCCTTTCTGTACATATTGAGCTCTGTTTTGACTTCTCTGGCACATTGTGATGCCTTGTGATGCAGCTAGGGGGCCCTTTCAGGGCTGCTGGCATGATGCCATTTGGACACTCTAGGCACCAGAACCATGATCCAAATAAACTTTTGTCCAACGCATTGATCCTTAGGACTTTTGTTATAGTGATACGAAATGGACTTACACAGCTAGGTACCTAAGTTATTTCTATCCCTAATAGTTTTCTAAGCAATACCTTCCCTTCTATATATTTATATTTCTTTCTCTTGCAAACATTATATATGGCTTTACTGAAACCATATTGCTGGGTTGAGATAGTCATGTGGAATTCTGATTGCATTTTTGCATTAATACCATTGATCAAATCATGCCATTTTCTCCACTGGCAACATCTTTTACAATCAAAGTATACATTTTTTTTTACAATACAATTTATCAGTATCAGTTACAACCACTCGGATGTGTAGAATATCTGCCAAATAAAACGAGACACAGATTAATTTCAAGTGCTACAACAGTGCAGTGCTGTCAAAGTCATTGATAAAATTGTCACTGGCTGTAATCTGAAAAAAAAAATCTGGACAGCTCTAGAAGGGTTCCAAGTTCTACTAGAGTCAATCTGTAAGGTCCAAGTAAGACTTAAGTCCCATATAAATGTGGCAATGGTACTTGGACTATATTTGCGAAGTTACATGTTGGTAAGTAATGGTGGCATTAACAGAAATGTAGGGTTTTATTTTTGGATATTTTCTTTATTTACATTTCAAATGGTATCCTCTTTCCTGGTTTCTCCTCCACAACCCCCCTATCCAGTTCCTCCTCCCCCTGCTCCTATGAGGGTGCTCCCCCAAAGGTTTTTCTGTTCCTTTACCATCAGAAGAACCTAACATTTTATATCTGTCAGCATTCTGGAAATTTTACTTGGCACGCAGGCTTTTATCAGTCACTCCTACTGGTAGACAGCCAAAGCCATTGAGACCAATACAACTTGTCAACCAGCTGGATATCATTTATACATGGAAAATGATGAATATCAAGGACTTTTTCCCTAATACTTTGTGGACATTTACAATTGAAACATGTAACACACATCGACTCCAATTACACACTCACACACTGGGACATGAAATGAATCAATTTGCGGGTTTCTAACAAAATCAATTCTCTCTCTCTCTCTCTCTCTCTCTCTCTCTCTCTCTCTCTCTCTCTCTCTCTCTCTCTCTCTCCCTCTCTAATGAAAGTTTTGGCCAAACATTGCTAGGTTGTTTTTGTTTGCTTGTTTTATAGGAGTCTATCAAAGAATCTGAACAAAGGCAGTTTATGAGTTACATGGTAGCTGTCTGGAACCATCCTACATGAGCTGAGAATTCATAAAGCATAGAAAGTATGGGGCTCAAGAGAGGCCCGTGTCTGATGGAGTATAAGGGAAATAGAGATCAGCAGGCAGGGGCTGACAGGCAGAGCTTTGAACTTACTTTCTGGTTCTATGTGGGCTTTCATTAACAAATGAAATGCTAACAACTTGACCAGCCTCACCTCAGTGGATAAACTTACAAAGCACTAACAAAGGCAGGCGGTTTCAATCCTACCCCTTGCTGTTCAGCTACTTAAGAATCCGCCAACATGTAGCGTATCTTATCACATCCCAGGGACTCTATTATCTACCTGAGCCCAGACCACTTAGGCTATGAACAGATATAATGAGAGAACACTTAATCTTCTCCTTTGCTTTGTAGCTGGGTGAGAGCTGCCCTATCTTCATCTGTCTAGTCTGGCTTCACAATTCCATAGAGTAGCAGAGTCTTAACTCTCCTGTCCTGGTCCATGCCAATCCCTTAGTGAGAAGGCTCTATCTCCACCTTGCCTTTGACTACCAAATTACTTTAGAAAGAACAGGAGAATCCATAATATCCGTAAGGTGTTGCACATGCACGCAGTCCACAGGATCCCTTGTCTTCTAAAAAAGTTCTGTAACAGAGGACTTATACCTCACCAGAACCTGGCAGGGAGTGGGGGTTGGGAGATGTTTAGCAAGTTGTTCAGTGACAAGAGAGATAAAGAATGGGAGACTGCTTTGAAATGGTATTTCACAAGCCTCCTATCTGTTCCTGTTCTAGTTCGTGGATATTTGCACAGTTGCCAGGGACAGGCTTGCAAATACTTAGATGTATAAAAGTAAGGTCATCATCTTTGGTCACAAGGCTACTTACACACACACACACACACAGAGAGAGAGAGAGAGAGAGAGAGAGAGAGACAGAGACAGAGAGAAACAGAGACAGACAGACAGAGAGAGAGAGAGACAGAGAGAGAGAGAGAGAGAGAGAGTTTCTACATTCAAATGGCAAGCGTGAATCTCAAAAATCACTTTAGGAACTGGAGTTTTAGCTCAGTGGAATACTTGTCTGGTATGTGTGAAACTGTGAGTTTGATACCTATTTAAAAAGTCATTTTTTATGGGGCTGAAGAGATAGCTCAGTGGTTAAAATCAATTGCGGC
This sequence comes from Tokudaia tokunoshimensis, assembly GCA_036184795.1. NCBI lineage: Eukaryota > Metazoa > Chordata > Mammalia > Rodentia > Muridae > Tokudaia > Tokudaia tokunoshimensis. The sequence goes on from BTHU01000023.1 coordinate 92,648,242, forward strand.
TCTTACAGAGAATCTGGGCTTGGTTCCCAGTACCCACATGGTGGCTTACAACTGTCTATAATTCCAGTTCGAGGGGAACTGACACCTACGTCTAGCCTCTATGGGCGCTGCACTCATGCATGTGGTACACATAAATACACGGTAAAACACTCATACTCATAAAAAAAGAAATCTTTTCTTAAAAGTAATTTTTAATCCATCCATCTTTCTATTCTATATGCCCTCAGGCTCTGTTACATCTGCTCTTTCTACTCTTAGTCCTTTTCTTAATGTCAAGGTTTATTCTCTCTCGTTTGTATTACTGCAGTGGCTTCAGAACCAGTCATTAAAATTCACATCTCCAGCTACACTCCTGTAAGACCAACCATCCTGAAGCAGAGATCTAATCAGGACTTCTCCTTGTCAGGCTAACAGGTCAAATGCCAAGCCTCCCAGTCACATCCTGGTTCCAGCTCACCTTTCTAACCTCATTTCCTACTTGGAATTTCAAGTAAAATGACCTGTGTTTGCGGCCCAAACGTGCCACTTACTAGACATGTAACCTTAGAAAAGTACACTAATTTCCCAGACCTTTGTTTACTCAACTTAGAAAGAAAAAAAAATGCCACTCACTTCCAAGGATAAAACTACAAAGTTATTTTCGAAAGCTCGTTGTAAACTCTTTAAAGGTGTACAATTTCTTATTTGTGAACTCAGTGCTCTAATTAAATTAAAAGACCTAGAAGATATTCTTTGTGCTTTTGCTCATCCACTTGTTCCTTGTGAGTGGAATGTCCCTATACTCACCATATCCACGTGTCCTAACCCTTGGAATCCCTTCTCAAGTGTCCCCTCCTCCACAAAGCCTTTCTGACCCTTCTGGTCCTGATAAACTTAAGTCACTCCTCTTCTGTACCCCTACAGCACATGTGTGCATCTCTTTGTACACATCCTTTTTTACTTGGTTGCTTCAGAAATGGTAAAACCTTTATACATGTTTCATCATACCTGTTAATAAAGTCGATCTTGAGTATATCCATTTTTCTACCTAGCTCGGTGACCCTGTGCATAGTAGATGTTTAATCAATTTTTAATAAATGAGTGATTTCCTAAAAATTAATGAGGGAGTAGAGAAAACACTTGAAGAAAAAGCCAGAATGAAAGTTTGGGATTATCAATCAACACTCCGATGTTCCTTTTCCCTGTTAATATTTGTGACTTGGTTTAAAAAAAATCTGTGTATACACATATGTATGTACATAATATACACACATTCCCCATGATAGTCATCTTAGACCAGGTCTATGCTTTTTAATTTAATGCTTTAAAAATATCGTACAGTGAGCCGAGTGCAGTGGCATGAGCCTGGAATCCTAGCATTGGGGGGCAGACACAGGCAGATCTCTGTGTGCTGACTGCCAGCCTGATCCGCACAGCAAATTTCAGGCCAGGTGGACTACATAATGTGACGCTATCTCAAAATAAAAAGAAAGAAAGAAAGAAAGGAAGGAAGGAAGAAGAAAAAGAAATAGAACAAAACTATAGGGAAAAACCTAAATGATAGAGTCGCCTCAGTTCCCTCCTGTTTCTAGAAAGCAATCAGCAACCTACTCTATACCATTTTGGGTTATAGCCAAACTAATCATCAGAATTCTCCATCACCTTCCAAATAACTCTTCTGACTCTTCCTGTGGCTCACCGACATCTTTACGAAAACAAGTCTCCTGGCATGGCCACAGTGGTGGCTTATGTCCCCACTGGGGTTCATTCATGTAGCTCTGAAACCATTTTCAAGAGTCTTGTTCTGTGCTAACTAGCCCCCGAAATCTGTCTCCCTTCTTTCCGTTTTTGAAATATTTATAATGTGCTCGCTCTACTGCATTTTGCGCAAAACTGCTTTTCGTCTTTGCCTTTTGAACAGTACATTAGTGCAGAAGCGATACACTCAGCTCCAAGGAATCAAGTGAAAATGTTTTTTGAGCAAGCATCGGTGCACCCAGAGGTTAAGTCCTTTAGGCCTCCGTATTCATTCCAGCGGTGTGAGGGCGCTCGTGGACTACGGACCCAGCCCTCTGCAGTCTCCGGGAGCCAAATGCACTCGTGTCATCATCTCTTAAGAGATGGCCCATCATTCCTAGACTTGAGTCTCTAAAGTTAAAGAAGTCATTTCCAGATCTTTCCAACTACTCTACACGGCCCTCTGCACTGTTCCTTTGCCAGCCTGGGGCCCTCTGTCGGTCGCCAGCCTCGGTCGAATCCAGGCGTCTCGGGGCCCGATATTTTTATGCATTGCTCTTTGATTATTAACTAAGAATCCTAAAGTGACTGGAACATCACGAACCAGACAGAACAACGGCGCGGGAACCCTACCAAACTCTTAGTACACACCTCGCTTCCTCGGCTTTCCTGGCACGATCTAGTCCCGTCGTCCCCCTACCCCACCCCACCCGACCCTACCCTCCCTGTCCCCCCCAAGAGAACACTGTGGCCGAGGCTCCCCAGCCCGCCCCGGGCGGACCCGCCCCACGCGCCTCGTGCATTCCTCTCGCGTCCACCGCACCACGCTGGCACCTCTGCCCTGGGCTTGCGACCCACCACCCGGCCCGCCCTCGTCACTCACCTAGCAGCTCCGCGATGGCACTGAAGGGTCGCGTGTGGCTGCTGGAGTTGCTCTGGAGGTAGCGGGGGCTCATCTGGGGGCGAGAGAAGGTCCCGTTCCGCGTGAGGCCTCGGCTCGCCCGGCCCTCCCCGCGCGCCCCCCGCAGCCTTGGGACCCGGGCGCGCTCGCGCGAGTCCGTCCCCTCGGGGGGCCCCCCGACCTACCGTGCTCAGGCGGATCCCAAAGGCCTGCGGGACGCTGCCCGCCCGGGCCAGTCCGCCTCCTGGCGTTCCGGGGCCCGCAGGGGCCCCTCGGTACAGGAGCATTTTTTTGGCCGCCAGGATACCGGTTTGCTGCTGCCGGACCCCTGGGCCGGCTGTCCCCGCACTAGATCGCGCTGTCCCCCGACTCGCAGCTGGCGGTGGCCGTCCCAGACTGGCCCTCTCTCGTTCCCACTCGCAGCTGGCGGAGGCGGGGCGCGCTGCAGCCACCTGTCCCCAGCGGGAGGGGTGAAGCCGGAGGAACCCAGCGTCTGTCCGCTCCGCCTTGTCAGCACCTCTCCTGACCCACCGACTGCCAGGCCTGCCCCTGGGCCGTACAGAAATATGGCGATCTCCTGACAGACGCTCCTCCATCCCCGCCCCTAATTAATTCTTGGCGTTTGCCATAGGCCAGGCGGCCGAGCGGGAAAGCGCGAGGGGAGGGGGGATGGCGGTGCGTGGGGAGGGGCGGGAATGTGGCAAGAGGAGGGAGAGCGTGCATGGGATTTCTGGAGTCCCACTTAGGCTGCATGACTAACAGGCAGGATAAGACAAGTCTTTCAATTTCGAAGGACTGTAGTTTTTCTATCTGGGAAGATAGTAGACTGGAGCTAAGGGAAATTATTCCCACTAGCTGCTTCGAAAGTGTATGGAAGCACCGGGAACTTTCTAGAATGCAATTGGCAAACTGCCTACCGATCCTTCAAACAGGCAGGGAGACTTTAGAGTAGGAGAAACTGAAGTGACTTGCTGCAAATAGTGGGTTGATTACGGTATAGGACGCGCATAAAAGTAATATGCAGCTTTGTGTGTTTGTGCTCTTGGGAGCGCATCGTTCGCACACCATTTACATTTGAAGGCCAAACACTGAAGCCTGGTGTCTCTGGGGCTACGGTTACAAACTCACACTAACATGCTCATACATGTGCAACAAGCACCTAACCTTCTGAGCCGTCACCCTAGCCCCTAAGTCATGTGAATTTTTAAATTTTAAACAGTTTTGTAAATTATCGCACTTACTTATTTTGTGTGTTTGTTTGTCTGTGTGCACATATGGAGATCAGCACACAATTCGAGGAAGTAAGTTCTCACCTTCCACCACCTCCAGTAAGTTTGGGACTCAAACTTAAGTTCTCAGGTCTGGGGGCAAGCACCTTCATCCCTGAACCATTTCCCTGCCCCAATATTCAACTTCTAAAGGGCATGCCTGTTGTAGGTGACTCTCCATTTACACATGCTGTAGATTCATCATGTAGTGTTGGCATCAAACCCAGGTCCTTGAAGGGCATACTGTGCAAGCACCCTACCACCATTATCTTTTACATCTGGGGCTCACCAATTTAGCCAGGGATCTACTCCCAACCTTCTGAATACTGGGGTTGCAGTTACTTTTCTGTGGGTGCTGGGGGATTTCTCAGACTTATATGGCAAATGTTTTCCCAACTAAGCCACTTCTCCAGGCTCCTTTGGTGTGTGTGTGTGTGCTCGCGCGCGCGTGAGCGGGCACGCATTCATATGGGTGGCGAGGTTTTCACGTGTGCATTTGTACGTGGAAGCCAAAGGTCATCACCTTGTTTGTTGAGACAGGGTCTTTCAACAGCCTAGAAATCACTAAGTAAGCATAGGGTGATTAACCAGCCAGCAATGTGCTTACTTCCGTCTCCTGGTGGTAAGGATTACAAAAGGACACTAACTTTTTTTTAAAGAACACGAGTTCTGGGGATTGAACTTAGGTCCTTTTCCTTGCACAGCAAGCACGTTCCTAACTGAGCGATTTCGACAGAGCCCTTTGTTTTCGAGACACTTATTACCTAGCTCAGGAAGCCCTCTCGCTCTGTATCTTCCTCAGAATGTGCTCGGACAGAGGGGAGGGCCTCCATGCCCAGCATTACATTTATCTTTTTTTTTTTTAAAAAAAAAAAGTCTAGCTATTTAGAAGTTTTAAATACTTTATTGTTCACCATAGATGCCACAGATGACTTATTGATGGGTGAAGTGCCAGACTTTATTCCTTCTAGCAATTTACCTGCTGACCAACTTCTACTGATGTTTGCCTCATTCAACCACTTGCCAGTTTACCCGTTATTAGACATTTAAGTTAAATGTAAAAATGTGAGTTTTAGCTATTATAACTAACCTGAGTGAAGATGTCTCCTCTTCTATAGTGATGTCATTTCCTTTGGATACGTACCCAGTTTGGGGATTTCTAGATAATTCTGTGCTTAATTCTAAGTAATTCTATGTTTAAATGTTTGGAAGAAGCGCCACACATTGTTTTCATAATGGATGTACTAATTTGCATCCGCAGCAGCAACAGTTTATAAAGGCTTCCTTTTCTCTACATCCACACCAGCAATTGTTTTCTTTGTCATTTTGTCATTTTAACTATAGTGAGGTGTCACCACATTATGATTTTTGTTTCTGTCATACTGAGAGTTTTGCATACATGTGTACTACGATTGGGCCTTATCCTTCCACCACCAAACTATGTCTCTCCAGCTCACTTTTTACCTTTTATTTTGTGATAAGTTCTCATTGAGGTTCCTTGGCTGGCCTTGAAATTACTTTGTAGCCCAAGAAGGTTGAACATGTGTTCATCTTTCTCAACATTCCAAGTAGCTGGAGTTAAGTTACAGGCCTGTGGCATCATCAAGCCCTGATGAGCATGTATTGGCTTTTTGTATGTCTTTTTTGTTTTGGGTTTTTTTTTTTTTTTTGAGAAATTAACTTTCCCCATAAGGCTCATGAAACTGGGTAAGGGGTTATAAAGTCAGGAAATAATTGGTGTGGAAGAAACAATTCTTTCATGGTATAGAAATGTGTAAGTTGCCCAGGGTCTGCTGGTAATGCAGCTTTTTGTGAGTGTAACTCATGCTGAGGCGAAGCTTTTTGGAAAAGCAGTTACCTGAATTGCCCATGTTCCTGTAAGTAGCCCCTTACCTGTGACCCTTAATAAGCATTTCCTCTCCCTCACGAAAAAACCATCATTGGTTCATCAAACTGGGTTTGAGTGGAATAATTGCTTTGATTTGCCCTTGTTCTCTCAACCTGGCACAAATAGAAAGAGACTCCACAAAACATGAAACAATGTAATGTGGTGCCTTTTATTGGGAAATCAAGTATATATGTATGCATTTAAACATAGATACATATACAGAATATACATACAATCAGCTCAATGTCCACAGGGGACTGGTTTCAGAAAACCTGAGACACCGAATTTTGTCATTGCTCCAGTTTCTTGCATAAAATGGTGTAGCAATTGCATATAACATACCCTTATTCTCTCATATACTTTAAATCATCTTGAGATTACTTTTAATGTGTAATAAATGTAAATAATATGTAAATCAATGTTGCGCTGTATTTTTCTTTAAAAAGTGTACCTGTTCAGTTCAAAATGTTTTTAATCTGGGGTTGGTTAAATATATTTATTATGTAAACTTAACTAAATAGTATAAATATATGTATATATGCATAAGTAATGATATGTATATAATAAATACATGTATATAATAAAATATGTAAGTATACGTATAGATGTAGAACCGATTGATATAAAACCTGACTGGAGACACATAATAAAAACAATATATATCAAGAGGATATCTTTGAACCAAATTTTTCCATTGAATTCCTTGTGTTTGTCTTTTCTTTTAAGCTTACCTTTTTATCAAGCTTCCAAAATACACAAAAGTACAGACAACAAAATAATCTCTGTACATGTATTACTTTGGTACAAAAATAATTAAACCCACATGGCTACAAATACACACTCATAAATAAAATAAATAATTCTTTTAAAAGATTTATTTTAAAGATATTTTAACAAGAATGTTTATGTCTCCTGACAAATTTAGTCCCCCTTTCAGAATAAACCCTTGCCATTTCTTCCTCCATAAACACAGCACATCATTTGGAAAGCCTTGTTCTTCCCTTGATTCTTACATTCAAGCCTTGGCCATCTTTCTACAAGCTCACTGTCTTCTTCTAAGATGTGCATGTATGGTCCTCCTGTTCTGCTTGCTTCTGGGCATTGTAAATGTATTTTTACCATTGTGGGATTTGGGGTTTGTGGCCTCAGAAGCATTTAGCATGATTGGTAGTGGGGGTTCCAAGCATTCCTCCGACCCTCTCTAGCTTTCTATGTCAGAAGTAATTCCCCAGAGGCAAGTGAGTTGCTAAGAGTCCAGGGCTTGGCCTCCTCTAGCTTTGGAGCCACTAGGCAGCACTAAACAAGACAGTAAATGAATCTATGCAAATTCTATTCTTGCTGCTCCACAGGGCAATGAAAGGGCTAGGACATAAAGTTTTACTGTGTGACCTCCAAACAAGGCTTTTGTTAGCAGCTGACATAGTAGTGAAGGAAGACAAATTCCAGAGTACTGGACTGCTGTGAAACCCTGGGGTTTGCTATGCAGAACCAGGAAATGCTTCTGCAGGATGTACCAGAACCCTCTGACATTCCTGTGAGTTTCTGACCTGGGGCAGAGGTGTAGAAATAAAGGCCAGATTCCCTTTCCTCTAGGGCCTTTAGGTAATAAGCTACGTGATCTTTGTTATTTCATGCCCTCTTTTCACTTGGACAGGGTCAAATGCCTTGCCCTAGAGGAATCACACAGAATTACTGGGCATTATCAGACTGTGGGATCCAGAGTGTGTGTGAGTTTCTCCTATCATATTCTGACCTATTCCTTAAGGTCACATAACCCAAGTGCCTCGATGGATGTGCTGAAGCCCGAAAAAGTATCAGGGTAGGAGATCCGCCATGTGCCTTTCAAAAGCTGAGTATAGGAAGGCACTAGTTCCTGCCCTGACTCCTCCACTGAACTGGCCTGTGATCTTAGAAACAGACAGTCTTCCCAAGGAAGCAGGCTGAACCAGAGCATCTGGGTAGAAGGATAAGGGATGCTCTCAGGATAAACACCTACAGGGGAAAAGATAACAGTGCTGACCAGAGAAGGAAGTGAAAATTAAAACAGCTTCAGGGACACTTCAGAAGATCCTCCATGGAATCTCCAAGAGGTTGTGATTTGCAACAGGGAGCTAGATATTTATGAGCCACCTTTGAGCAGTCACTGGATACAGGCTATCACCCAGGGATGATGCACAACCTTCGGCATCTTAGGCTTTCTTTAAACAAAGCCATTCCCGGAGAAGGAATAATCTTTGTACTGTGACTGCCAGCATTGCCTTGCAGTTGCTGAAGGTTGGGTGTCTCAATAATAAAGGAGAGGCAATTGTAAACATGGAAGAAGGGCTTTGGAGCTAGATTGCAGTTGGAATCCAAGTGTCATAAGCTATAGAATATTAGGAAAGTTATATATGCTCTCTGAAACTATTTATTCATTGGAAAAAAAATGGAATTCTTGGCCTGCAATGCATGGTTGTTGGGAGAAGCAAATAGGTAACATTGAGGGAATGCCACCTCTAAAGCTTCACAGAACTTGGCACTTAGTTCTCTTCTCTGAGCCCAAACTACCCAATCCAAACAATGGTTTGAAGACTAGTTTGCAATTGTATGTAAAATGGCAGAGTTCTCGAAAACTCATAACTCTAGAAAAATCTGACCCATGGCAATGAAATCCCTAGTATATATTCAAACTGCTCCTGGTCTGCCTGTCTCTCACTATCACAGGCCCCTCAGTCCTAAGGACACAGATTACTTCATATCCCCCTATGTCAAGAAGCACCAGTCAGTATTGCTTGGGCTTTTCAAGGATGTGCACGCTCAGCCACCACATGGGGCCACCAGCCTGAGAGTTACTATAGGTAGTTCTCAACTGCTACTGCTCTGAAACTCAGGGCTCATCATGGGCCACGGGCTCCAGGGAAGATTAGTGCCACAGTTTCCTTCACTCCTCTCTCCTCATGTGGGAAGAACAAGACATGACAGCAAGAGCTAGAAAAACTCCACAAAGAGCAGGGCTTTTGCCACGAGGCCTCGGGTGTAACTTGTAACCTATAACTACTGAGACCCAGGAGTGGGCTGCTGAGCCCTGCTTGTGGCCGCTAGAACCTCTTACAGATCATGTGATTGCAATCCTTGCCTTTTGCACGAGTTTCCTTGGGTCCAGAGTCCCTTGACCTTCCTGTCTCCTCAGCACAGACCCTAAAGTTGAGGTTCTCAATGTTTAACCTAATTCAACAGCACCTTCACCACCTGGGGAAGAATGTCACAAATGCACATTCTCAGACCCTCCCCACACCACTTCATGTGATTCTGATGGGGTCTAAGTTCAGACTGGACACGGGCTCTAGTTGCGCAAATCATGCTACAAACACAGGGTGGATGTAATTTGCTTGTTTTGGGGGAGGGAGAGGAAAGGCACTTGAGGCAGGGTCTCACGTAGCTCCAGTTGGCTTGGAGCCTGCTATACAACCAAGGATGACCCGAAACTCCTGATTCCCCTGCCTCTACCTCCCAGGAGCTAGAACTACAGTTAGTCATGTACTTCCACCATGCCAGGCTATAATTTGCTTCTTCATCTTCACATTTTCTGGAAACTTCTTCTCTGCTACACAGAAGAAATCATGGAAGATGGAAATACACTGATGGAGAGGGTTTCTAATGCCACAGTTCCTAATTAGAAGGCAATGCCTTTCCACTTTACTGATGTGGCTTGATTTGTACTTAATGCTTATTTCTCCAGTGGCTTGTTGCTACTGGAAAAAGCTTTGGCATCCCAAACAGAACATTTGGGATATAATGCAAACAGCCATTTTGAACAGAGATTTAAAACAATCTCATTACAGCCAGTAGTGTGGCATGTTTTACAGATTCGATTTTAACTCAACTTGTAAAGGCCGGGGGGGGGGGGGGAAGCAAACAGATCACCAGAATAGAAAGAAAATCAAGGGCAGGGCTGGACAAGACACACTCTCCAAATGACAACTCAATTAGAGATCTAAATGGATCCAGGGAGCTAAATTAGTGAGGCTACTTTACAGGAAGAGAAGCCTGTAAAGGGCCAGCACACTTGAGCACAATTAAGCTTGGAACCCTCCCTGGGGAAGGAGGTCACTGGGGCACAGTGGGGCTGGCTAGGAGCCTGGGGAGGAAGCACAAGAGACATGAGGAAATTATGTGAGAAGCTCAGGAGAGCACATCGGGGCTTAGAGTTCAGACCTAAGGGCTCCTGGTATGGAAAGTTAGAGGGATAGCACAGCAGGTAGGCTCAGGACAGCTCTGAATAAAGAGACAAAAGGCTTGCTGAGGAGAAGCTGGAGCCCTACAATTTCCCTGTACCTGCCAATCCCAGTGTGATGACAATAAGAAAATGCTCAATTGTAATGGAATTAGAATTCTCTGCGAGAAATGTCACTCTGAGAGCTAAACGTGATTAAGTTCATTATTCTGGCCCCTTAAGCCAGAAAAAGGCTTATCTCCCATGATAGGAAACTAGGGCTCACAGCTAAATTTCTACAAACACGTTTTCTGACCCTTGCTTCATCTTTTGTATAAGTTGTAGCACTAATATGGGTAAGAAGTGTACAGATTGAGATTTGATTTTTTTCTCCTTAATTTTGACCCGAACTTTAAATTTATTGTTTTATTAAAAACATGTTTAGTTATCAGAGATCAAACAAACCTTTTCATATGCTAAGCAAGCGCTCTCACTGAGCTGGCCCACGTCAGTTAGTTCTCACTTTTCTTCTGGTTTGTTTGTAGTTCTAGATGCTCTTGAATGCAGACTGATCTTCTAGTCTCATCGTCTAGAGTGCCAGGGTTACAGACATGGGTCACCATGACTGATTTGTTTTCTCAGAGCCAGACCTTATGGCTGAAGGCTCCTCTTCCACTTCCTCCCGATGTCCTTACATCGTAACTAAACCTAAGTGACTCTCATTTCTTCCCTTTTCATGCTTGGTATGAAAGTGCAGCAGGGTTGAGTTAAAATGAAGCTTTCCCAAAGAAATCTCCCACTTGTGCTGCACTTGGATTTAGAGTGACTCCCTGACTTCTCTTAGGACTTATTTGGGGACCAAGGAATTGGCCATTGGTTTTGAATAGAACCATGTGTGCTTAGAGTTTTTGTTTTCCTATTGTGACAAATTATGACCAGGGTGTCAGAGCACTTTAGGGAAAATTAGAGGAATGTTCTAACTATTTCGAGGGACAGGAAAGGGAGTTCCTGATGCTTCTGATCAGGCAGGGGTGTCCTGTTGGTTCAGCAAAATCTGTCTTGTGAAACTTGGTGAGAGCTGGCCATGGGCACACTCTGCAGTGGGTAACTGAGATTTTCTTCAGACCACATGGCATTCAGAAAGAAGAAACACTTGCCTAACCAGTGTACAAGGGACTATTTAAGGTATGTGTTGTGTGTGGTGCTTCACCCAGGAAGTCTTGTTCCAGGTGAACAGGTATGTTTGGGGAGACACGCTTAAATGGTAGAGTAAGCTGGCTATATGTGTTGTCAAAAATATCAAAGTTTTTTATGTTATTATGTGAATAATTGACCTGAAAGGAACCATGAACAAAGAAACTGTACACAAACCAAAACAACAACAACAACACCAAAAAAAAAAAACCCAAAAACAAAAAGACTGGAAGTGAACATTGATCTTGAAAGACGTGCATGCAGCAGTGTTTTGAGGGGAATGGCCTTTTGTCTGCAACTTTGAAATGCATAGGAAAATTAGATGGGTTGGCAGAAGAATAGAACACAGAAACAAATGATAAAGCCAATGCAACAAAATGTAAATTTAAAGTACATTTTTATTGCTTATCCACTGCATGGTTCTGTCAATTTTTTAAAAATTTGAAAATGGAGAATTGCACATGTGATATTGTTTTCATCAAGAAGATGTTGAAATTAGTATCATTCTTAAAGATCCAATGTGTAAGAATCAGATCTATGCTGAATTCCTCCATTCTGATTTCCAGAGTGGGGAAGATTTTAAGAGATGACAGATGTTGTAATAGCATCAGATTATTGTCCTACTTTCTATTTCTGTGTCAAAGGTGGCATATCTGTTAGAGAAGATGAACACATCTGTGACAGTTTGTATATGCTTGGCCCAGGGTGTGGCACTATTTGGAGGTGTGGCCTTGTTGGAGTAGGCATGTCACTGTGGGGATGGTTGTATCACTGTGGGATTGGGCTTTAATATCCTAGTCCTAGATGCCTGGAAGCCAGTCTTCCACTAGCAGCCTTCAGATGAAGAAGTAGAACTCTCAGCTCCCCCTGCACCATGCCAGCCTGGACACTGCCATGCTCTCGCCTAGATGATAATGGACTGAACCTCTGAACCTGTAAGCCACCGCCTATTAAATGTCCTTTATAAGACTTGCCTTGGTCATGGAGTCTATTCACAGCAGTAAAAGTGTAACTAAGACAACATCTTTGGGTAATTGATATGTGGCATTTGGGTATTTAATATGTTAAGGGCCTCTTTTCTATACTGTTTAGAAAAACATAATAAGAAGATTCAGATGCACATAAATGAGACATGAATACATATTTGTGGGATATTTCTTTCTTTTTTGGTGCTGGAGATTGACTCCAGAGCTATTCTATATGTCATGTGAGCACCCTGTCTCTGAGCCACACCCTCACACAACAATAGACCTCTCTCTGTCATGGTGCTACATAACTCTGTTAACTCCAAGATTCCACTGTAAAATGGTTTAAGAAAGCTGGCTCTCCCACAGACTGTCCCATTGATTCACTTAATCAAAACAAGAAATTGCTTTCACACTAGAAGCTTGATTAATACACAATTACTCACAGTGTGGAGGATAACCCCTGTGAAGATTAAAGCCCCTACTGAGTCAATAGAATTCTAGGTGCCCTTGAGTAGGGGACTAAGCAATTACAACCTAGGTAAAAGAAAGGAAGTAAAAGATCTGGTAGGGTTTTCCATCTGGAAGCCTGTCCCGATCCATATGCTAGGTGATGCAAATTCCTTATACTTTGAACAGAGGCCAAAATAAGAAAGCACTCTGCAGCATCTATACACTATAATGCTCTTTGGAGCACATGACCATTGTATCCTATAGCGGCAGGGAAATGGCTACTAGATGGAATTTATAGCAAGCCTATGGAGATAATCACAATGTAGACCTCAAGGACTTAAGAAAGGATAACTATAGGCTTTTAGCAAATAATCTGTATGCTTTGGGCCTTGGTATAAATGGAACAAATGGATGCTAGGAAAACAAGTATGCTTTGTGGCTGCAACTGTTCATCATGACCTGGGTTTGGTCATTCCCACCAAATTCTATGTCAGATGGGTCTAGTAATAAGCTTTTATAAAGAAGTGGCTCAGCACTAGAAAAACAAAGGGACACACATACCTGTTTCAGTAGGTGGGCCAGACACAGGTCATCCACTCTGGTTTTACCAGCATCTCTTCCTAAGCGTATGTTTGCGGTATATAGATATGGTTTACTTCTAGCCAGCAGACAAAGGAGGTAAATACCCTGAGCTTGGTCCATGGATGGACTGTCATGATATGCAGATGTAAGCTGAAAAAGAATGCCAGTCATATTACTCAGGGTGGCTTTGAGAGATAGCGATGAGAGATTCTGACTGGCCATTCAGGTAACACCATCTTTGGGTCTATGTAAGAGATTAGCTTCTCTGTCATCCACATTTTCTTCTCTCTTTCATAGGTGGTGATTCAAAGAGTATTTCTTAACTTGCATCCTGGTAACGAACAGTATCTTAGAATGCTTCTTAATGTGATAGTATCTGTTTTTCTTTTACTTTTCAATTTGCAAGATCTTTTTACCATTAGGGCTATTACTTATGTGTTCTAGATATCTTCTAATCTAGCATTTATTTTATTTTATTTGGATTTTGAGACAGGGCTAGCCTTTATTTTTAAACATTGTTTAAAATATTTTTTGGTAAGCGGGAGGATGGGGAGGCAGGCCATGGAATACTGTCTTCTAGTCATGACATGTCTACTTGCACTCATGGGCTCAAAGATGTTGTGCTTACCTATAGACAACCTGCACAAGATCAAGCTATCCAGATTTCCAGCATAGATGGGGTGGATGATCTCTAAACCCCACTCCTTACTGGCAAGCTGTTGTCAGTGGATAGTTGCTAGGGGAAGGAGAGTCATTCTTTATCCAGGCTATATCCACTGATAGATTCCCCATGATCTAGGTAATACCAGAAACACATACATACATGGGAAGCACTAACTAGACTTGGTGGGCTATAAAAAAAATCCATAGAGTTTAGAGGGGGACATTCGGGCAGGGTGATATTAGGGGAGTTAGAGGGAGCAATGGTGGTAAATATGATTACATTTCATTGTATACATGTATGAAATTATCAAGAATAAAGAAAAAACTAAGTGTACTTTGTAAATCAAATAATTCATTTTTAACTACATCTTCTCATTTTCCCTGATATCTACCAAAAAGTAATGACTTTTGCTCGTAGACATTAACCTCAAAGGACTCATGATATAACAAGAGGTAAAAGCAAACTATAAAATAATGGATAGAGAATATTTACCATCCCACCCCCTTTTATTATAGGGCTCACTAAGTTTCTTTGCAAAGTTCATTTTTAAAATTCCTAGGATGGGGCCCAGGATTTTGTCTTTTTTCAAATAAAAGACGTAGCAGAGACGTTTTATCCACTGTGTGTGTTTAAACGTGTTATGTATCACAGAGAAAGGTATAAAGATACACATCAGATTAACATTGCTTACTCCTGATGGAAGGAACCAGAAAAAAAAAACCGAGAATGCAATGCCATTATTTACATAGTTCTGTTATTTATGAGGATGGGTGTGAACTATTTATGACTTTCTTTTAATATGTTTATTTTTAAAGCCATGTCAAAAAACCTTAAAAAATCAGGAGTACACAAAGCTGTTAGAAGGACTGTTGGGAAGTTTGTCCTGGTTCTTGCCCAAGCCTTTCTTCTCAGTCCCACTACAACATCAGGCATTTCCCCTAAATAAAGGCAGCTAATCCTGGATAGCGGTAGATTAGGCTTGCACCTATGGGACCAGGAAACAGTTAACAGAGTTTCTATGTTGTTTAAATTTTGGTTCACACCAAAAATAGTTTATACAGGTTGTGTAACAGCTGCTATTGAAATTATGTCTAATGGAAGGTTTTGATTCACACCAAAAACACTTACATGTGTTTTGAGTGGCTAAAACTTCTGGTTTCCTAGGAACTAACTATACAAGTCTCCCCCTAGGGACTCTGAAATCATCCTTCTTACTTTTTTGCCTGGTTCACTGCCTTGGAAACATTCAAAACAGATTGGCTGATCTGCTTCTAGGCATTGGGATTATGAGACTTGCTTGTCTTTTTATTTAGAAAAAAAATGTTTTTCTGATTATGCAAGTAATTACATGCTTACTGTAGGAAATTTGAAAAAGAAAGAAAAGTATAAAAAGAAATAAAATAAGAATCAGTCATAACCCTACTTTTCAGAAGCAACCAGTATTAACCTCTTGGCATGTTACCTTCCAATATCATTTCCAGGCACTTTTTATAGAGTTTAGCTCATTTTTGGATATAGAATTTTGTATACTGTTTTTATTATGCAATACCATACAAATAAGCAATGTCTAATAAGTTATGCATTTATAATGTCTCATCTTGTTTAGATGAACTCTGGTTTACATTACAATGTCCCTTTTATTTACATTAAGCTGTTTCTATTATGAAAATACTACCACGGCTTATACATCCGAGCGGATGAAGTGATGGCTTGCCAGTTACGAGTACTTTCTGCTCTTCCAGAGGACTGGAGTTTGCTTCTTAGCACCCACATCAGGCAGCTCACAGCTGCCTCTGACTCCAGCCCCAGGGAATTACATGTCTTCTCTGACCTCTGCAGACACCTGCACACATGTGGTGTGCACACACAGACATACACATTAATAAAATAAGTCATAAAGTCTTTTAATTGAAGCCACTGCCCATATATAATGCTGGTGATGATGTTGGCTCACAGTTGTACTGTAATTACAGATTTCCAGTGTTTCGCCTATGAACTAGCATGTAATATATTCCCGGATATCTTAAACCCCCCACCTAAGGAGGCTGACTTCCAGAAAATGGAGGAGAAGGAAACAAATGAAGTCATAGTTCCAGTGACAGAAAAAGATGAATATGCTATCCTAAAGACCAAATAGAATGCGCTCCCAGAACAGAGACAACAATGATATCTTTATATAAAGCGAAAATGTTTCTGTAGCTATTCTTGCATTGTGCTTTGTTCTTATCTGAGTTGTTCGGCCAAAACATGTACATATTGTTTATTCTGCTTGAATGCTGCCAGAAATACCTTGTCCAGGTGAGCTGCATGCTGCTAGATGAACTAATGCCACATGCAACATCTCATTAAAACTTTTTTTTTTCATTTAAAGAGTATGCCTCTTTCCAACTCCAAAGTGATGATGGTTGGAATGGATATATACATTCCCATTCTGCTTTGACACTCCTCCAGAACCTTGTAAATAACAGGACCATAGTTTTTATTTATTTAAAAATTAAAGTATAATCACATCACTTCTACCTTCCCTTATCTCCTCTAATCCCTTCCATCTCCGCTTTCTTCAATACCGCCCATATTCCTGCTCTCACTCCCTCACAGAGTAAAGGCTATAGATGTTTGAAAACAACACTCTTGCCCAAAGGTGTGACTATATGAAGACAAGCATGAAAGAAAGCTTAGCGAAATGTCACTAGTTTTTAAAGTGAGAAGTGGTTCTACACTACGTGATTCTGCAATTCCTGTGTGCATATGGTCAGAATTCTCCATAAGATGAAGAATGAAATGAAGGAAGCCAGAGTGAGAGGTCAAGAGTGGGATTCAGTGAGGAAGAGGGAGCAAGACTATGGAAACAGTAGGTAAAAAATGAAAAGAACCAATCCAAACAATCCCCATGATCCTCATAGAAAAGAGAACATTTAACTTGGTTTTGAGTTAGAATTTTTCACCTGTAACCCATTTTCTAAAACAGTTAGGTAACTGCCCAGCCAGTTTTAAAGGATACGCTCAAAATATGTGGTTTTGTGACCATAATGGTTTAGCTGTGGTAAGCAGAAATCCTACTGACTTCTAAATAATTGAAGAACTCATATTGTACTGACTTACAAACTGAGCTGCCGTCTATCGCCACCGCCTTCCAGCCCTTGCAGAATACAAAGGTGATTGTGACTAACTTTACAGTTTCGCAGAAGCCAACCATCCTTTCCACAGATAAAAACATTACATAGAAAAACAGTTTTTCTAACAGCGTACACCCCCCCCCCCACTCCCAGCTCTGCTGACTTCCTCAGCAGAACCAGTTACTCTAGCCAGTTTTTCCAAATCTCTGTCCCAGCCTCTGGCATGTGATACCATGATATTACTGGTCTTTCTCCTCTCTAAAATGACAACTATTTTGAAGTCAAGCCTCTGTGTCATCCAATTTTTTTGTTTTTGTTTTTGTTTTTTTAATACCTAGGACAGTCCAGGAAAGTTATAGGGAACATAATAAGTACATGGGAATTGAACAAAGGAATAAAGCTACAAAAGCTCTGAAACTGAATCTGGCTTACAGGTTTATAAAAGCTGTTACAGACTTGAGACAGTTCCTTAACCTCTGTGAGTCTCAGCTGCAAGCTGAGGATGCCGAATGCCAAACTTTCCTACTTCACAATGTGATTACAACACTCAAAATCAACTGGAAGTAATGCGTGTGAAAGTATTCTCAAAACCAAAGGGAACGAAGGCCATCTGTGTAGTGTTGAGAGAGACAGCTAGTGTTGAGGGTTGCTTTTCCTGGGTCGCTGTGAGATTAAAACAATGTGATGTATGTCAAACACTTGCCAAGGCACCTGGGATGAAGTCTGAATATTCTCTTGAATGTGAAAAGGTCCTAGGGGGTGAGATTATCTGTGAGCTGGTATTATGGGCTAGATGGCCTTTCAAATCAGCATCCGATCTCTGATGTCATGGTAGTCAATGTCTTCATAATCTCCATGTATCCCATTTGGAGACTGCTGTTGCCTCCACTGGGTCTGAGCATGGTCTTTCCTTGTGTGTATACATTTGAATTGCATATGAAGATATGTCTGTGTGCGTATATGTGCATGTGTCTGCAGATAACTAGATTGATTTTATGAATGCTGAGTACATTATTGTACTGAGTAGGATGATAGTGCCAACTAAAGTATACCCATCTCTATGCTCATCTATGGAAATATGTGTGTGGCTTGTTATGTTTATATGTACATAAAGATATACTGTACATACATAAATATATAAAAACAGTATGCATATTTGTTTTTGTACGTGTATCTTGGTAAGAATTTGTCACTCTGGCTTATTTGAAGGCAAGGATGAACAGAAGCTGTTAGCCCTACTGGGTCCAGGGTTAGAGAAGGCCACAGGCCAAAGCCCTGTTAACATGGCTCTCCGGGTACATACTGTAATATCAGAATGAAGGTCAGGCAGGCAAGGCTAGGAGAGGATAGATCTTCATGGCACAGATAGACACGGTAGCTGAGGCAATATGGGTATGAGGGAAGAGGACAAAAAAATAAGTATTGGAATGTCAGGATCTGAGATAGAAGAAGGAGAAATTACAGGCCGGTGAGGATCTTGTGCACAGGGAAAAAATTGCTTTGCCTGGGGGCCTTCCACTGAAGAATGTGGAGAAAGGGGACTAGCAGCAATGTGAAGGGGAGTCAACAGTCAAGAGACCTATGTGCAGCTTTTGCTAACTCCTACAGAGTCTCATCAACGATCCCTCGGAGTCAAAAAGCAGTGCTAAAGAAGATCAACTTGACATTAAAGACACAAGAAACCCCACACACTTTGATGGAATGCTGCCCCAAAATGCAGAATCAGAAGAAAACTTCAGGAGCCAGAGATTCAAATAGACCCGTTCTCCCTTCCCCTGAGTTCATCCGTGGATGACTTCACTGTGTTCATGTTATTTTAGAGAACCACAAACACTATCTAGAAGCTGAAGCCTTTATTGAACTGCCGACCCAAAATTTTTATCTTCTTTGCTTTAGATTTCCCATGACACTCAAGAGGAAGAGAGCTCAGAGGAAGATCCAGTGATCTAAGAAATCTTACATTTGCTTTTTTTTATGTGTCACTTTGGAGGACGAACAAAGTTGGTGACAAGGCACTCTGTAAAGGCTAATTTCTTCATCTCTTTCACACACCCTTTCCCAAACAAACCTGCTATTTTGGCTTGTTCCTCACTTGAGACTAGCAGTGGAGACACAGGCAAATCCCTTTCCAACAGAGGCAAATGGGTTGTGATTCCAGTGGCTCACAATCTAGGTATGCTAGATTACTTCTAAAAGAAGACAATAACACATGATATCCTGCAGGTTCATTTTCAATGTGACTGGGGTTTTCCCATCCTCAAGTAGAAGAGGCCATTTTCTTCCTTTCCTTTCCTTCCTTTATTTTTTATTTGAACTTTTTTTTTTTGAGACAGAGTTTCTCTGTATAGCCCTGTCTGTTCTTGAACTCACTCTGTAGATCAGGCTGGCCTCAAACTCACAGAGATCCACCTATCTCTTTCTCTCAAGTGCTGGGATGAAAGGTATGAGTGACACACCCAGTAGAAGAGGCTGTTTTTGATACAAGCTAGTCCTGGGATTGGTTGGACAGATAGGATGCAACAAGGAATAAGCTGAGACTAGATCTGAAAAGACGCTGATAGCTTTTGGGTTAGACCATAGTGCAAGTTTCCTGAAGGAAAGAACAGCTACATGGGAGGATAACGTGGAGACATATTATCCAACAAGCGGGGCCAAGAGCCACAACATTCATGATGCTACTTTGGCCCCCCTAATCTCAGATGACAAATGGGAGGCATTTTTTAAGTTGTCTCAGTTTGGGTGGATAACAAAAAAGCTGGTTGATGGCACTCTCTGTAAAAGAGTGTGTATGGTCTGAGTTTCTGAATCAACAGGTGAGCAAATGGACTTTATTTAGTCACTCTGCAGAACCCTGACAACAGCTAAAGAGAGCGCGACCTTTGTGCTTGTCCCTGCTTTGATTTTTTTTTAAATCTTTTTTTTTTTTTTAAAAAGGTTGTTTAAAATTGTATGTGCACGAGGGTTTTGCTCATCAGTATGTTTGTGCAGCAGGTACACACCTGCTGCCCTCAGGGGTCAGGAGAGGTCTTTGGATCGTCTGGAATTGGAGTTATGAATGATGGTGAGTCACCACGCAGGTGTTAGGAACTGAACCCTTGTCTTCCGGAGAGAAACAAGGGCCCTTTCTTAACTGCTGAGTCATCTCTCCAGCCCACTCTATGCTTTTCCCCAAGTAATCAAAAACACATACTTAAAAACAATCAAAGATCTCAAAATACTCTTTGAAATGCTCAGTTCAGTGAATTATGTTTACTCCACATTAGGACTTCTAACAACAGAATGTTACTCTGTTACATCCATGAAATTTTCAACTCAGCTAACCCTTCAACAACTGTCTTTAAATAAATAATGCCATTTTCATTTTACAGTGGAGAACATTGTGATGCAATCCAGTAGTCCAGCTGAGTTATATGCACGAAGCAGGCCACTGAGGCCATGTATTTGAAGAACATTATCTTGTCTCTGGCTTCTTCCTGCCACTCTATGCTCCCACCTATAAGGTAAGCGGCTTCCGTCTTCCTTGTCTTTCTGTGACA
Organism: Tokudaia tokunoshimensis; assembly: GCA_036184795.1. Lineage (NCBI taxonomy): Eukaryota > Metazoa > Chordata > Mammalia > Rodentia > Muridae > Tokudaia > Tokudaia tokunoshimensis. The sequence continues at coordinate 92,668,717 of BTHU01000023.1, forward strand.
GTGCTTCTGCCTACCACACAGACTTAAAAGCAGCGGACTTAAGCACAGATTTAAATCTCGGAAATTAGGAGCTCAGATCTGGGCTCTATTATTTTGTCACAGAGACAAAAACATCTAGCACACACACATGAATGCACATGACGTGTGCTCACCCACATGTACACACATACACACACACACACACACATCACAGTATGCATTATCTCATATACTAGAGGCGGCTAATCCTGGTTCTCATGGTACAAATACTATGGTATAGTTAAGATGTGGGCAGAGTAGAGAGAAGAAAAGAGCCTTCTCACCTCTCATCCTCTGACCTCCAGTCTCATCATGCCAGGAGTCCAATGGAAAATTCTCTTTTCTACTGTCTGAATACAAACCAAACCCATAGTATAAGAAACTATTGACGTACAGTTTCTTAAATAAGTCAGACAGAACTCAAGTGCTACGAACCCTAGGAGGTAAGTCTGAGCATATCCACGGCAGTACTACCTTATAACTGTCAGACACTAGAAACACTCAGGATGTCCATCACAGTTAAGACGACAAATTGTGCTGTATTTTGTAATAGAATACTGTACAACAATAAAAATGAACCAGACACAGACTTCTACAATAGCACAGAGAAGTGCCTGAAAACTGGTGGGAAAGAAGGTAGTCACAATGAAATGCATTCAAGAAGTTACAAGTGTGAAAGTTTGAACCTATATAAACCAGAATTAGATCACTTAGGGACGCTTATACAGAAGATAAACTCACAAAGGAAAACGAGAAAATTAGGTGTGAGAAGGAATGTCAAGAGTGAAACACAATGGTGGGGAGGTGATAATTCTTACGTTGTTCTTTTCTTGTCCAGGTCGGTAATCACAGAGATGAGAGCCTTACAAACATTTCTGCTGTTTTGTAGACAAGTTCTTGTTATACAGCACAGGGCAGCCTTAGCATCAAAGTCTTCTTGCCTCTTGCTCCTGAATGCTGAGATTACAGGCTTGTAATTCTACATCTGAATATCCTCCCCCCAACTTTTATGACAAACATCTTTTGGGTTAAATATTAAATGTTATCGTTATTTAAACAATTATTACACTTATTACATTTCTGTTTTATTACAAGTCCTAAAAGTCATTTTTAAATATCACAGTGTCAGTATTTAATTAATCATGCTGATACCGCAGCATGAGCTATCACTATGTAAAATTACCAGAGAACAATTGTAATCTTAAATTGTACTCAGAAGATTTAAATACCAAAAGTTGTTATATGTATATTTATATGTATATGTATATTATATATATGTATATGTATATGTATATTATATATGTATATGTATATTATGTATATGTATATATGTATATGTATATGTATATTATATGTATATGTATATTATGTATATGTATATGTATATTATATATATGTATATGTATATTATATATGTATATGTATATTATATGTATATGTATATTATATGTATATGTATATGTATATTCTATGTATATTTCTACCATATTGTCTGCACATCTTATGCACCTATTTCTAAATATAATCATTTCGGTTGTGGCACATTTTAATTGGAGACCAATGTTTATAATTACAGAGTTTCACAGACCGATCTATATCACATAAATGGAAGTTTTTCTGCAGACAAATATCACATTTAGACAGTATAATGGCTAGAAGCTCAGTTCATGCTGCTTGAAAAGTTGAGATGGTGCTGTCTTCAAAACCATTTGTGATAGTGTCAGTGAATTCAAAACTGTCAGGTACTCTCAGGGAAAATAGCAGAGGCTTCTGGAAATTCTTCCCCCATAAAAGCAATGAGAATTCTATCAAAAGAGGTCAAAGTTGCATTTTTTTTTTTAATTTTAGAATTTAACCGAAGACTAGTAATCATTCAAAGAGCCTGTAGTCCCAAAAAACGTTGAATTTTGTTAAGCACAGTGAGTGCAGTTGCACTTTGAGCTTGACATTTTCCTTTTCCTCAATCCCATGGTAGGCTCAAAAACAGAGCGTCTTAACATGTCTGCGAAAATCAGCACCCCAGCAGCCCCAACAACCTCCCAGTGGGATGGGGGGGAGAATTTTCACTTTCTGCAAAGTTCCAAATTCAGTTAACCCCTATGATTACTACGTCTGGAAGTTCCCTGGAAAATTACTTCCCCAAGGCCTATCTTTATTTGACTCGACTCTGAGTTTATTCAGTGTGGAAAGACTTTTCTCTAGAAGCATTGTCAAAAACAATCAGTGGCAATAACTTAACACAAAAGCAGCCTGGGGCTGTTTAAAACACTTGGGACAAAAACAAGCTGTCGGAAATCTTAATATTTTTCATATTCCAGACGATGACATGTTCAAAGTTTGTGTTTGTTTGGGTTTTTTTTTTTTGTTTTTTTGTTTTTTGTTTTGGTTTTTGGTTTTTGCTTGTTTTGTCGCTTGTATTTTCTTTTAAAGTATCAACATTTGTATGTGTAAGGCTGTGTGCCTGCTCAGAACTGCATTTTTGATGTAAAAGAAACTCAAAGTGATAGAATTGATGCTAAGAAGAATTTACTGATAGACTTGCTCAGGAGACTTTAAGCCACACAAGCAAAACTTAAGGAGCACTGCCCCGGAAGATAAGTAACTTGCTAACCAGGCCTGTTAGAGATAAGGGAGACTTCAGGATTTGAGGATGTAAATGATTGTTCACCCAAACTGATAACCTTTAGGCCCCATTCCTCTGAGATAGGAGACAACCCTGACTTAAAACCAGCCATTAGGTCCATCTCCATATCAAAGAACATGTTTCTATCAAGTGGCCTAAAGAACCAGATCTCTCTTGAGAAAAAGATAATTCAGCCAGGTGGGCAAGATAAGATTGGGTAGTAACTGCTTGTAAAGAGCAATGCTGGTGTACTTAAAAAACCACAAGTCTCTGGCAATAGTCAGTATCTTTGCTGTGTAACTTTCCAGTCTGTAGTGACCAGACTTGCTGGCGCCTGTCCCTGTTTAAATTGTTCAAACTGTAACGTGGGACCAGGACCTGAAAGAGAATTAAGGATGATAGTGTTTGTGGAATGCATATATACAAGGTGTATACAAGTTAGCAAAATATATTCTATGCTGGCTCCTCTTTATGCATTAGCCAAAGCTGGATATATAATATTATTAAAGAGCTTTTCCTTTTATTAGTCTCTACGTGTACCGAGTGATTTCTCCCTGGGAGGGCATATTATTTATATAACACATCTACCCGGGAAAACCCAAAGAGTGGTCTAACTTTTCAACCCTAGCTTTGTATAAGTCAGGAGTGATGTCTCAAGAGAATTGGCAGTTGTCTTTCTGAACGGCAATGCAGGTCCCAACCTCCACACAAGCCCCTTGCAAAGGCTAGGAGAGTTGTTGATTTGGGACATTTAAGGAAATAGTTCTCCAAAAACTACCTGACCAATAAGTTGAAAGAGCAAATATTTCATTGGTCCCACATTGCAAAGAAGAAAGCCCTAAAGATTTAGGTCACAAAAGTCAATAAATAAACAATAGATAGCAAAACACAGCAAGCCTTTTGGAGGTTGTCACCATACATTACTTCCAAAGTTGTAAAGTACACTCTTCAAAACATTTCTTTTTTGACAACAAAAAAATATGATACATAAAAATAGCCCACATAGAAACTATGACCAATAATACATAGGCTAAAAAGGAAAAAGGTGGTGAAATGAAGCTATCTTCAAAGAAGCCCAGGCCATTGAAGTTAGACAAGAACTGTAAATATATCATTTGAAATACATGGATGGTGTCGGGGGTGTGTGTGGAGAGATGGCTCAGATGTTAAGAACACTGTCTGCTCTTCCAGAGGTCCTGAGTTCAATTCCCAACAACCACATGGTGGCTTACAACCATCTGTAATGGAATCCAATGTACTCTTCTGCTGTGTCTGAAGACAGCTACAGTGTACTCATATATCTAAAATAAACAAATATATCTTTTTTTTAAAAAGGAAATACATTAAGGGACCTAATACTGAAAAAGAAGCAGGAGTTTATTTTGCTGCTGAATTACTATGAATTTAGACATGTATGTGAGGTACACGTCTAAATTCATAGTAATTTAGACAGGTATATGACAAAATTCATTAATTGTAGCTCTGGACATGATTTTATGCTCTGAGTGTGGTAGCACAATTAGTTTAAGTCCTGTCAATATTTGTGTGGTCTTTTTGTGAAGCAAGTAGATAGCAGCTAAGGCATTCTGAAACAGCTCTTAATTCCTTTCTGCAAACAATGTCAAAGACATTTTCAGTCACCAGGAACTTGGGTACAGTGTACTTTAGAATTCATTGCTTTGTGTTTAGAAAAAAAAAAATCAAAGTTCCCCTGAGAAAAGTAGAGCTTGTGGGTGCAGGATTTGTTTGGGTTGAGCCCAGGCTAAAAGAATTGAAGTTAAATTGGCTATTCAGAAAGAGGTGATGAATGATGTTATCCTTCAGTAAGTATCTGTGCTGGACTATGTCATTTCATTCCAAATGTGGTAGAGACTGCCATAGAACAAAAGCTAAGGATTACTAGAAGGCTATGATTGAGGTCAGGCAAAAGATGGCACGAAAAGAAAGAGTTTGTACTATCTAGAACAGCTGATTCAGAATTTGGAATGCATCAAAACACACTTCATATCAAAGAATTCATGATGGGCTGGATTGTTATTATTCTTCAAAACAATGTGTTCTAAAGATAGAATTTCTCCAGTGTATAGTTCCCTCTAGATGCAAAACATCCCAAAGATTGATTTTTCAGGCTATCCATAGTAATACATACAATTCCAAAAACACTTTTCTCCCTGTAGAAATTGTTCTAACATGCAAGGATAATATCTGTCAATCTGTATTCGAAACTGACACACACACACGCACGCACACACACACACACACACACACACACTTGTATCAAGCCTGGGGAATATGAACTAAGTATGTATGAGCATTTGAGTTACCGTTTATCTCATAGGTCCCAACAAGTTGCAAATATGGATGTAATTTCTGGAGTCATCTTGTCAATAGCCCATGCCATCCCAAACATCTGGATGTGAATTTATTGTGAAGGGATGCAGTAGAGTCAAGATCTAAAATGTAGTGCATCTTTCAGAATGCTGTTTTAGAAGTTTAACATGGAGAAAGTCTAGGTACAATAAGCATCCGAAATAAATACAAAATTTTGAAGCCTTATACCCTGGAGTCCTAGTGCTGGGGTTTGATTTGGTGAACTGTAACTTAAATGGTGATCATGTTGGTAAAATAAATTCAGAGTTTCAAATGAGGTATTAATCAACAAGAACTAGAATTGTACTGGACCAACATTGTATGAAGTGAAAACTAAAAGAGCTTGCAACACATAGAGAAAACATGGATCTAGATGAATAAAGATAAACTAAGGCTTCCTTAAGGATCATGAGGATGAGGCAATTAGGACAAAAGTGTCAATAGTTATAGAGATCCAGCTATCACTGTGGAGAGTGACACAGAACATGGAAACATGCCTTGAGTTAAGCTAGGCTGAAATTCTAAAGAACCCTCAGATTTCCCAAGATGCCACTGAAGAGGGTGCATCAATGATGACATAATTAGGTCACGCTGGAGACTGTAACTGTGGGCATAGGAAGTTGGAAAAAATAACCATTAACATGTACTCCACGCGTTCTTCCATATTTTGAGAATCGAAATTTTAGTTTGAAACCTGAATAAATATGACTATTTTGATACCACAGATATTACTATTTGTTTATTCAAATCACTGAAAACATTTGGCAAGTCTGAAAGTATAAATAGCAAAAGGTTAGAAAAACGTATTAATGATATTCTTTACTTTGTCACTTAATATTTTCACTTTATGTATTCAGTTTTTTATTTTGATTATCAATTTATAAAGTACTATAGAATTTTGAAACAATGGTGCTGGTAAATGCTTAAAACTTGTGAATCCTGGGACATTAACTGAATTCAAGCATAAAACAAGCTTTTACATTTGTTTTACATGATTGCTTTATGAACATGTGAGAGGTATGCATAAAGAATGATTTTTTAATATAAACTTGTTATGCATATTGATCCACGTTAGATCAATTTTATGTCCTTGGGGGCAGGGAATTTATGCTTGAGTTTATCATAGGATATTCATGAGCTGTGCCAATTATTTTCATCATAATATTAATATCTTCAAGAAAAGGAAATGGAAGTTATGTTTATAGAACTAAGGAGAAGTATGAGAATGATATTTCTTTCTATACTGATATGAACTATATCAGTAAAGATGGAGAAAGAATGAAAGATGGACCAAATGGAAATTATAAAATAACTCTAATTGAAAAACTTTAAAACTGAAACAGAAGACTTCAAAGTAGACTTGAGTAAATGGATGATAGAAGAGTCAGTGAACTTGAATATAGAGCAATTGAGATTATCAAATGTGAAGATCAAAAAGACAAAAGACTGAATAAAATCTAACAGAGCCTCAGGGAGGTGGGCTATGTTAAAGTTCATTATGCAAGTCCAAAAAGGAGGAAGAAAAGGGCAAAAATGCATGAAAAGCATCTCAAAATTCCCAAATGTGATGAAAAATCTTTTTAAAATTTTTTATTGGATATTTTCTTTATTTACATTTCAAATGTTATCACCTTTCCTGATTTCCCCTCCACAACCCCCCTATCCCATTCCCCCCACCCCTACTTCTATGAGGGTGCTCCCCCACCCACCCACTCCCACCTCACTGCCCTGGCATTCCCCTACACTGGGGCATCAAACCATCCCAGACCACGGGCCTCTCCTCCCACGGATGTCCGACAAGGCTATCTCTGCTACATATGCTGCTGATCCCTCCAGGTGCACTCTTTGGTTGGTGGTTTAGTCCCTGAGAGCTCTGGGGGGGGGGTCTGGTTGGTTGATATTATTGTTCTTCTTGTGGGGTTGCAAACCCCTTCAGCTCTGTCAGTCCTTCCCCTAACTCCTCCATTGGGGTCCCCCTGCTCAGTCCAATGGTTGGCTGCAAGCATCTGCATCTGTATTTGTCAGGATCTGGCAGAGCCTCTCAGGGAACAGTTATATCAGGCTCCTGTCAGCAAGCACTGCTTGGCATCTACAATAGTGACTTCATCTACACATTGAAGAAACCCAACTCAAAGTAGAATGAATTCAGATAGAGCCACATGTAAAAAACAAACTGTTAGTAGCCAATACCAAAGATAGACTTTTGAAAGCAGAAAGGGAATACAGATATTTCATTTCTTACTAGAAGGCAGAAGGCAAAAGAATGCCAGATCAAATCACTGAAAGAACAAAACCAAAATAAACAGTCATATAGCCAGCAAAAAGTAGCCTTGGAAAATAAAGAAGAAATGACGACATTTTCAGATTGACAAAAAGTGACATCATTCTTGACTAGCAAATCTGTCCTATAAGAAACGCTAAGATGAGTTGAACAGTTAAATACACTTGTTCCTCTTGCAGATGACCTCGGCTTGGTTCCTAGCACTTACATGGTAGCCAACAACCATCTGTAACTTCAGTTCTAGAGGATTCAGCACCGTGGATACTGCATTCACTTGATGCACAGACATATAGCCAGGAAAAACATGCTTACAAAGGAAAAAAAATGTTAAAAAGTTCTTATATGTCAAGGGAACCCTTCAAACTAAAATGGAGAAAAAACACTGAGTAATAATTTGAATAGATTTATTTTTGGTTTTAGCTTTCTTTTTTTTTCCCATTTAGTTAAAATATATTCTGCATAAACCAGTATGTAAGAAATCCATGTTAGTAAGAATACTACTAATTAAGGCAAACTTGGTATATACTTTGATAGCAGAATGAAAGAAAGAAAATGGAGCTTTATAGAGGTAGCTTAAAAAAATAAACTATGGATTGACATTAATACAAATGAGACTGTTACAAATTAAAAAGTTATTCATTCCTAGAACAAAAATGAAAGGAACCCACAAAATAGGAGAAAAAAATTGAAAATTGTATTTTTGGTAAAAAAAAAAATCTAGTATCTATAATATATTATTAAGTCTCTATTAATTAAAATTATATTTTTTTAGAATTTCATAGTAAGTAGTGTGTTGCATCATTTGTAACCCTTCCTTTCTCCCCTGCAACTCATTTTGTTCCCCTCTGCTCTCAAATGAATCACTCCTTTTCTCCATGGCCTATGTTACTACTGAAGGTCGTGCAGATGTATGTGGTCCATGCTGTCACCTGAAGCCATGTGGATATATGTGCGCTGTGAGGCCTCCTGGGACCATGTAAATGTGAGTTGTCTGCACTGCAACCTGAGGCTCTATTGATGTCCACGATCCATGCTGCTGCCAGAGGGCTGTGTTGATGTCCCTGGCGTGTGTTACCACCAAAGGCTATGTCTGTGGTCTGTGCTGCTGTCTGAAGCCATGTTGATGTCTGTGGTCCAGGCTGGAGCTGGGGACCCTGTTCGTGTCCACGGCCAGTGTTGCCACCAGAGAGCATGCTGAGTTCCATGGTACATGTTGATGCTGGAGGCCAGGCAGATGTCTGTAGTCTGTGCAATGACCAGATACCATGTAGAAGTCCAGAATCGGTGCTCCTGCTGACTGTAAAGGACAAGGAAGCTTCTTCTGCAGTGTTATAGATGAGTGCAGACTCACAGTTGATTAAGAGAGACACGGAAGGCTTCTGGGACAACTCCCCTCCCCCCACAAAACCTAACAACCTAGACAGAAAGTCATTGAAGAGAACTCTTAAAAATTGTAATGAGGGAGTGACAAGAGGCTTTGTGTGGTTCGGTGGTCCTTCTGTGAGGGTGTTTCGACGCGCTGGTCTGTTTGTGCCTGCATCACATTTGTTAACAGGTCAAAATGCAAATCTTCGTGAAAACCCTGACCAGCAAGACCATCACCCTGGAGGTGGAGCCCAGTGACACCATCAAGAGAATGTGAAGGCCAAGATCCAGGATACAGAGGGCATCCCCCCTGACCAGCAGAGGCTCATCTTTGCAGGCAAGCAGCTGGAAGATGGCTGCATCCTCTCTGATTACAACATCCAGAAAGAGTAGACCCTGCATCTGGTCTTCCGCCTGAGGGGTGGCTATTAATTATTCAGTCTGCATTCCCAGTGGGCAGTGATGGCATTACTCTGCACTCTAGCCTTTTGCCCCAATTGAAGTTTAAAAATTACAAGTTTCAATAATAGCCGAACCTCTGTTAAAAATGTTAATAAAGGTTTTGTTGCATGGTAATCATAAAAATAATTGTAAGGAGGCTGCTGACGTACAGCTCTCCACACTAGAAGGCTACAGGCAGGAGACAGGGTGGGGAAGGACACACTTTTCTGTAAGGGACTGGCCACAAGGAGAATGGCCATGCTCCAGTGAGGGTGTTAACCTGGGAGGACTAGGAAGTGAGGGTGATTAGGGTACATTATATGAATTTCTTAAGTAATCAATAAAAAATATGTTAAAATTTTTAAATGTATGATCTCTTATTTATTTTGTTGTGTATCTATCTACCTATCTATCCATATATATATGTATATGTATGTAATATATGTATATATTATATATATACATATATTACATAATATATATTACACATATTGCATCTATTTAATGTTGCTTGTTTGTGTCTTAAAATGGCAATAAAAAGGAATGGAGAGATGGCTCAGCGGTTAAGAGCACTGACTGCTCTTCCAGAGGTCCTGAGTTCAAATCCCAGCAACCACATGGTGGCTCACAACCATCCGTAATGGAATCTGACGCCCTCTTCTGGTGTGTCTGAGGACAGCTACAGTGTACTTACATATAATAAATAAATAAATAAGTCTTTAAAAAAAATGGCAATAAAAAGACAAATAACCTGATTTTAAAATTGAGCAAAATATTGAAAAGACATTCCTTAGCAGAAAATTCACAAATGAGCCATAAATACATGACAAAATTTCACTGTTTCACGACTAATTAATCATTATGGGGTGGGAATCAAAAACTGCAGTGAGCCGGTTGGTGGTGGCGCATGCTTTGAATCCCAGCACTCGGGAAGCAGCGCGAGGAAGATTTCTATGAATTCAAGGCCAACCTGGTCAACAGAGAAAGTTTCAGGACAACCAAGGCTACACGGAGAAATTCTGTAATGAAAAACCCAAACCAACCAACAAGACAAAACAAACAAAACAAAAACTCCTAAACCAAGCAAACAAAAACCCACAGTGAAATGGCACTCCACACCCGATAGAATCACTACAGTTAAAAAGGTAATAACAAGTACTAGTTAGGACGTGGAAAAACTGGAACCTCTTTCAGTTTCTCAAAAGGTTGATTACAGAGCAGCCTAGTAGCCCGGTAAGTCAGGTCCTAAATATGTGTACCAAGAGAAATTAAAATATTTGTTGACATTAAAACCTATAATGAGCCAGGCAGTGGTGGCGCATGCCTTTTATCCCAGCACTTGGGAGGCAGAAGCAGGCAGATTTCTGAGTTCGAGGTCAGCCTGGTCTACAGAGTGAGTTCTAGGACAGCCAGGGCTATACAGAGAAACCCTGTCTGAAATAAATAAATAAATAAATAAATAAATAAATAAATAAATAAATTTAAGAAAAACCTTATAATGAATGTACATAGTATTTACATTTATAATAGACAAAGTCATGTGTCCACATACTAATCAAGATTCAAATACAACCTGTAACACTCATCTGATGGAATAATTCATAGCCATGGGAGGAAGTGCTAACACACACAAGGAGGATAAACCCTGAGACCTCTGTGCGAGGAGAAAGAAACTAATGACTATTGACATAAACACTACGTATTTCCTGATTCTACTTATGAGATAGCCACAATAAGTAACTCTATAAAGGCAGAGTGAATTAGTGATTGCTTTGAGTTGGGCTAGAGGATAAGAATGCTAACAGTTCAGGCTTTCTTTTGGGGGAAAGGAAAATGTTTTAAAATTGTGGTGATAACTGTATAAGCCTGAATGTAGAAAGCCCACCAAATTGTTCACTTTTATTAAAGGATGAAGTCGTAATATGTTGATTTTATTTCAATAAGCAAATATAATTACACATGCAGAAATATTAGTGAGTGTAGGATTTTTTCTAGAACATTCAAAGTAAGTCAAGGTCTTAGAGAATGGGGCCTAGAAACTGTAGAACTGACTCTGGTGTTCAAGCTGAGTTTATCCTACCACCCCAAGAATAGGCTAATTGCCAGCTATAGTGAACGAGTAGGGCACAGAGTCCCACCCAAAAGGGCGGAGTACATCTTGTCACAGAACTGTAAATCTCAACTCCCCACTATGGGATCTTTCGGCTTTACATGGCCAGCCAAGCTGTTTACCTAGTGAAGTACAGACAGCCCTATTTTACCAGTGGACCTAAGGCTCAAAGACTGGTGCTGTGCCAGGATTAGTTGGATGGCATGGCATGGAGGATACCAGGGTTCAGCCAAGCCCAGGATGAACTAGGATTTAGATCTCAGTTGTCTCTGCCATGTGCTTTGGGGGAAGATACAATGTTTATGGTTTTGATTTTTCATTAAAAAAAATTACTCCAAGGACTGCTTGGGCTGTCAGGAACCTGAGAGTAGATATGCCTAGTGCCAAGGGGGAAACCCACATAGTGTTGTGCTGCTAAAAGAATATAATAATAAAATGGCTCCTAATGACATTCTGCTATACTCCATCAGTGTCTCACTCAGCCATCATCAGAGAAGTAGCCTCCTGTAGCAGATGGGAACAGATACAGAGACACAGCTGGACAATGTGCAGAAAGTGAGAGATCTTGGAACACTCAGCCTTCAGTGGAATGTCTTCACCAAGTCCCTCCCCTCCGAGCTCAGGAAACCTTGTGGAAGAGGAGGTGGGAAGATTGTAAGGAGCCAGATGGGATGAGAAATACAAAGGAAACAAGGCCCTTCAGAAACAATAGGACTGACACAATATGAACTCACAGAGACCATAGCAGCACACACAGGGCCTGGACAGGTTCAAGCTAGATGGGGTCCCAACACTTAGAGGAGGAAAGTGGATACGCTCTCTCATCCCTAATCCACAAGCTATCTCCAACTGACATTCACTTGCAACGGACCAATCAGTTTTCTCCAACAGAGTCTCATTGAGTACACAAACCACACTTAAGGTCAGGCTTCATGCCCAGCAGTAGAAGCCAATTCAAAATGAACTCAATGGTATTTTTAGAGGTTGTGGGTTTTTTTTAAACCTTACTGGTCTTTTGACTAAATATTATGGTTTATAATAATAATAATAATAATAATAATAATAATAATAATAATAATAATAAAAAACCTCCTATGTAAGAAGTTCTCTGGGAAATGAGAGGAAGTTTTTAAGTCAGAATCTATGAGATCAGAAAGACGAAAACATTTCAGTTTGTTTTTACTAAGAAAGACCCTCAGAGTTGGAAAATTAGTGTGCCTGTGCAGCCATACAATCTTGAAAGCCCTGGTAACTTTCTCACCTTGGTTGCTTATAAATAAATGGTACAGTCTGAAGGGATTAGAGCAATTTCCCCCATCACGTTTCAGGAAATTCTAGGATATTCCTATGAACTAACTTTTGTCTTCTTTGAACTCATTTAAAGCCCCCAGCCATATGTGACTACTGAGTTTGGAAAAAGGACCTATAATTGTGTTGAAGCTAAAGGTTAGATGTAGTCTGAGACTGGAGACTTAGTAACACAGGATTCGTGTGCTTATTTTAAAAAGGAATATGATATCCTGTGTCTCCTTCATATGTGCTCAGAAGAAAAGCCACATGAGCATACAGTAAGAAGGTAGCCATGTAGAAGCTGGGAAGTCCTCAGCAGAAACAAATCATTAGAACACCTTGATCTTGGATTTCTTGCTTCTATAATTGTGAGAAATCAATTTCAGTTCAAACCCAATCTGTTATATTTTGTATGGCATCCCATGCAGGCTAATAAAAGTGTAGTAAAAATATATCAGTCTGTAAACTTTTATTCACTTAATTTTTAAGTTTAAAAGCTCCAATAAAAATCATGGATACATTTATATGTGTCATATGAAAGAAGTGTTAAAGACCAGTGAGGTGTGAAGTTCTGCCAGGTAAGTTCATTTTTAGAAAGATCACTGAATAAAGAAGTCTTTTTTTTCCCTATCAGCTAAAATGAAGAACCAAAGGCTATTTCAGGGTAAGTTTATCTAAATGAATGAGTAAGTAAGGCTATATTCAAGGGAAAAGAGTATAAACCCAGACCCTATCTAGCAATAGAGGCACCCGATTGTGTATATCTTTTCCTTAATTTTTCTTGTTCTAACACATATCTAACATAATGTAGCATTTCTAGCCTTTTATGTATATAGTTCAGTGGTGCTAAATTCATACATAATTTTTGTGCAGCCATTATCAACCATCCATCTTGGTAACTCTTTTGATCAGGTAAGGCACAGATTCTATATCCATTAAACAATATTATTTCCAGTCTCCTCCCCATGTGCCTAGACCCTGGCCTCTAACTTATGTTGATGTGATTTTTGACTAGTCTGCATACTTTATTTAAGAGTAATATAATAGTTACCTTTTTTGTAACTAACTTATTTCACTTAATATAATGTCGTCAAGGTTACTTTTGTTTTCTTTTGTTGTTGTTGTTGTTTTCAAGTCAAGGTTTCACTGTGTGGTTTCCTTGTTTTTTATTGTTGAATTATATATTGCACTATACACATTTTAAAAGTCCATTCATTCATCTATGAAAACTTGGACTGCTTCCACAATTTTAGCTGTTGGGAATAATATGAGCATGATAATGTCACTAAAGATTCTGACTTGAGTGTTTTGGGTACATACCCAGAAGTGGAATTATTCGATCATATGCTAAGTCTATGTTTAGTTTTTTGAGAACCCATCACATGCTTTTCTATTCCTCCCAACAATTTGCCAGGCTTCCCCTTCCTTCCACATCCTTATAAGGGACATGCTTGCTATCTTTTGTCTTTGTCTTTTTGCTATTTGATGTTCTTGCTGGGTGAGGGGATATTACATTGTGTCTTTAATTTGCATTTCCTGATGATGAGTAACTTTGGGTTTTTTTTTTTTTGGTTTGTTTGTTTTGTCTTGTTTTCATATTCCTTTCAGCAACATGTGTGTCTTCTTTTGAAAGAACTCAACTTTAGGTCTCTTATCCATTCTAAGATTATGTGATTGTTATTATGCTATTTCTCTTTTATTTATGTATCCACCTCCCTTCTACCCTAGATCAACTGCTCTTCATTTTCCACTCCTCTGTTTCCCTTCAGAAAAGAGCAGACCTCTCAGGGATATCAACTAAACATGGCATAATGAGTTATACAATGAGGCTAAGAACCTCCCCTAATATCAAGGCTGGATAAGGCAAACCAGTAGGAGGAAAAAGGTGTCAAAATCAGGCAAGAGTCAGAGACAGCTCCTACTCTCACTGTTAGGTATCCCATAAGAACACCAAGCTAACAAGTAACCATAATGTATTTGCAGAGGACCTAGCACAGACCCATGCAGACTCTGATTGCCACTTCAGACTCTATGAGCCTGTTTAGTTGATTCTGTGGGCTGTGTTCTCCTGGAGCCTCATTGGCACAATAGGTAGCATGTAGGTTGGGTGTATACTATTTTGCTAAGGATTGTTTTGTGTTTTGAGTTCCCTATGTGTTTCTGCGTATTAGTTTCTTGCCAGAAATACAGGTTGAAAATATTTTACCTTTTGGCATCTGTCTTTTCACTTTTTCTTCTCATTTTGCAGAAACTTTTCAGTTTGATGTAACCCTGTATCATTTTTGCTTTTGTTTGCTGTATTTTTGGAGTTCCCCCCCACAACACACACATTCCCAAACTTCTCACTCACTTCAATGTCATGAAGCATGTCCCTTATGTTTTCTTCTACTTGTTTCATAATTTCAGGGTGTAACATTATGTCCGTAATTAATTTTTTTATTGATTTTTATGTAAGATACAGGTGTACTTTCCTTCCACATATATGGATATCCAGTTCTCCCAACACCACATGTTGTGTATTCTTATAATCTTTCTCATAAACCAACTGATCATGTAAGTGTATGTTTATCTTGACAGTCCCTATTCCGTCCCATTCCATGTTTACGTTGTCTCCCAAAGTCAAGGATGAGAAGATAAGAATGTTCCTTGAGTATAGATTTGTGGTAGCAGCATGTGCTTAGTATGTGTGAGGTTTAATGCTCAGAAACACACACACACACACACACACACACACACACACACACACACACACACACACACACATTTTACTAGTAACCTGAACCTTTCATTTCTTACAACTCACATTCAAACTCCTTTCTCATTTATTGCTTTTATTTGTGCATCAATACTCAATAGTCAATGAAACTGAATACTGATTGGTAAATAATTCACATGAATGATTCAAAATATGCTATAAAAAGGAAAGGCAATATATACAGACAGACTAAACATGTATATAATCATGACTAGATTTTTTATTTGTTGAGAAGTAGAACGTCACGTACTACAGTGAAGGAGTAAATTGGTTCAATCACTTTGGGAACACGTGATAAGCACTCCCTAAGACTCACAATTCCATTTGTATATGGGTAAGCACTCCCTGTGGCTTAGTAATTACACTCTAAGTATGTGCCCTAGAGAAAAATCTCTAGCATATATAATCCCACAGAGACTCCTCTTAAGGATGTTCACTGAAGCACATTTTAATAGTAAAAAAAAAATGGGGAAAAACCACAACTACAAATAAGAGTACACAGAACAAATTCTTCCTCTTTCAGTAGCTATTAATTACCAACAATTTGTTTTATATTCAGCCATACCAGAATTAAAATGAGTAGACTAGTTCTAAATATATCATAATGAATGAATCCTCCTAGCATTATATTGGGTGCAAAGGGAACAAGGTCATGGTTTTTACAATAGTATACTGAAATGCCCAGCTTTTAAAAAATGCTGTTCTGGGGATATAACTCAGGACTTGACGCTTGTGTTGCAAACACTTTATCCATTCCCCACAGTGTTTGTCCTGTTGTCATTTCTGTATTTTATGTTATATAATTTGGATAATTTTTAATTTAAATACCATGTTCCTTTTAATTATGATATTATACAGAATGAGCTAAGGTTCAACTTACCGTTGTACTGGTCTCATTTGGCCTTTCATTACTTTCACATACTGTATTTTCTGCCTTTATTATGTTCTATATTTCCTTTACTTTATCTTCTCATCCTCTTACCTCCATTGAATGTACAAGGTAAATTTCCTCTTTATTCCTGTACTTCAGAATTCTACATGTTAGTCAATATAGAGATTTGCATTAGCTTTTACCCAATATACCTCTTTTTTATTGGTTCGTTGAGAATTTCATACACTATATCTTTATATTATTCACACTTTCCTCCCAACTCCTCTGCGTTCTTCTTCGTAGATTTTAAATTTTCTTAAAGAAATAATGATGTGCATTTGTGCGTGGGGTTGTGCATGTGAGTTGCAAGTGCCCATGGAAGCCAGAAGAGGGCACAGATCCCTTGGGGCTGAAATTCCAGGAGCTTGTGTGCCACCCAATGTAATTGCTGGGACCGGAACCTGGGTTTTCTGAGAGAGCATGGTGTGTTCCTAATCATCAAAACATCTATCTCTCTAGCACCCCAAATGTCTTTTTCCTGATTGTGGGGTGTTTTGCAGGTCACCGAATCAAAGCTAGATATTTATGTAGTCTTTACAATACGGCAAGCACTCTGCCGAATGCTAAGGATGGCCAAGTGGAAAAGCCACAAGTGTGTGGAAAAGCCACAAGCGTGCGCTCATTGATTAGTGAGAAACACGAATAATCCAACAGAAAATGAGATCAGCATGAAGACGAAGGTGGCACAAGAGACAATGGTCATTTCTGAGAGAGAAAGTTAAATCCATTTTACAGATGGAAAAACTGAAATTTAAATGCAAGGTCACAGTAGTTGGACAAAGTGATTCTGCTCAAGTTTTGTTTCCCAAGCTGTTATGTGTACTTAAGCAACAGGCGTATTGACACCCATTACCCAGGACTCTTGATTCTTAAAGTAAACCTATATAATCTTACTTTTTTTCTAAATTAATCATTCAAGTTTAAATGTGCTGGTGCCTTATAACTGAACTTTGTTCGTTTGAGAGGTTTCGAGTTTTTATTAAACAACTATTTTCATTACAGAAGTATCATCACTACGGCAGGTATTACAGGAAATGGAGTTGACTTTCACTTCTGGGAGCTGACATGGAGTTCCTCGGGGAACAATGGAACTTCCTATGTTGAGAGATTACATTTGCCAACAAAACATACAGTGTAGGGAGGCACATGGGAGACAAATACCAGTCCTCCCTGAGGAGTCACTGAAGGTAATTTAATCTTGTTGATCAATTAGAAGGCACTGGCAATTGCCAAATCACCTCAAAATGTATTGCTCCAGTCTAGGCTTTCATTTCTAACCTATATGACCCACATGCCATATTCCGATACCATTTATTACACATTTCTGTGACTTGTGATTCTCTTCACATTCATGTGGACAGTTTGGGTTATTTGGTAAGTTCTTCCTCCTAATTTCTTCCTTTATTTCTCTTTGATGAAGGGAAAATAGGAGGTGGATGAACAAGAACAAAGTAAGGACCAAAAAAAAAGGACATAATGAAAGACAATCCTATGAATGTCAATTTTAAAATATGAATAAAAAGCACACAAATGATGAATTCATTAATTATAGTTACATCTTCTTTGCTGTGTGCCTTTTTTTCTGAAAATTTACTACATGGCGTTACTGTGGGGGCTGTATTACTGAAATCTGTCTTCAAACTTTAATTGACTTAAAGGATACAGCCAAACAGGACTCCATCTCTTCTGCGAAGGGGAGTACTGCTGTTACACCTAAGTGTAGTTCTGTGGTAGGAATTTAATGGAGGCCACCGAGGATAGCTGATCATGTAGTGGTATCAATGGCTTCAGGTAATCAGGAACTAAAATTTCATTGTTTCCTTTCTGGAACTCATAATTCATATGGTCATTTTTAGTTCTGTTTACTGGCATTAGTTTTGTTATGAGAGTCTTTAGACATGGAGACGGAGAGAGCTATGGACTCCTTAAGATGTGTGACCGGCAGACTCAATGCTTGAACTGTGAAGTTACACTGTCTATGCAAATTTCGTTTGTTTGAAACCGAAAAGCCAAGGCAGTGGGGGATGAAAGTGGTCAGCTCTTGGCATGAATGGAACCATGGGGTTCAAACCACATCTTCAGGGCAGGAGGTAAGCCCAAGAGGCACAGAAACTAGAAATTTTATTCTGGAGTTTCACGTAGCTATCTTACATCCAAACCTGCTATTTGTTTATGGCATCCATTATGCCTGAATCTCCATCACCCTCATAGCAGTTTTTTTTTAATCTATTGCTTGTCCCCACCCCCTTTGCAGGCCTCTGCCTTAGCTTGCTTTCTGCTCACCAAAGGAACTGACCTTTACTTAGAAGCTGGCTGTGTTCTCAGTGCAGCTGTGCAGTACTACTGAAAGGAGCCGAGCCAGGTTCCCAAAGGGAATGTCTTCCTTCGGTGTCCAAATTCCAACAAATACTAGCAATCCAATGCAATGCTCATGAGAGGCTGATTGAATAGGCCAGCAGGCAGGAACCCATGGCAGCGGGTTGAGGAAAAGCTTAGGGACATTTCTCTTGTCCAATTTTGGTTCTTCTTCATCTCTTTTAGACTGACTCTCAGCATATTATAAAAACAATCATAATATTTTTCTCATATATACCAAAAGTCAGAGCACACTCCCTGAGGTCCAACATGTAAAAATTTCCAGAATTGGTGGTGTGTCAGAATTTGCTTTCTGTTGCTGTGATAAACGCCCTGACCAAAAGTGACCTGGGAAGGAAAGGGTTTGTTTGGCTTCCACATCCCATTTACAGTCCATGATTGAGGGAAGTCAGGGCAGGAACTCAAGTGGGAGCAGAGACAGGAACCATGGAGGAACGCTCATTACTGGCTTGTTCCCCATGGCTTGCTCAGTTTGCTTTCTTACATACCTCAGGACCACCCACTCAGGGGTGGCATCGCCCATGGTGGTCTGGGCCCTTCCACATCAGTCATTAATCAGGAAAATGTCCCTACAGACATGCCCATGGGCCAATCTAGTGAAGGCAATTTTTCAGCGGAGGTTCCATCTTCCAAGGTAACCCTAATCTGTGTCAAGTTAACAAAAACTAACCAGCTCATGGTGTACCATTTTATGCTTCTGCACAGCTATGGCCACAAACCAAGAGGACTTTATGTGGGTCTTGTGGTTTTTAAGAAATTCAAGATGGATTTTCTTCTTTAACAAAACACAAAACTGGTTGGCCTTTTCCCTATTTTTTTTTTTGACACACACATCATCAACTTGTCCTTAGGTCCCATGACAAGAGATAAGTGTTTCAGGTTATCCACAGTCAGTCCAAATCAGCTATTATAGGCCATGTGGAATCCTCACTTCTACATGCCAACGTCATAGTTAACATTCTGACCCAATGTCCCTTATCACTACAACTTTAGTGGGTATTCTGAAGCTGATCATATCTCTAAAGCTAAATTTGGTAAGAGCCTAGAGAGACTGTGGCATCTCCTTAAACGTTGTATGTACACATACAAAAATACAATTGAAAATCAAGTAATAGACAGTCTAGTTTTTCATGCATTTGTCATGCTGTGTGAACATCACTGCTAATCCCAGGACATTTCTGCCCTTTTCCTATTAGTTACTTCACGCTCCTCTCACACTCTGAAAACCACTAACCTACTTTCTATCCCTATAGCCATGTTTCATAAGTGATTTATGTGGCTTCTTTCATATTATTATATTATATTTTAATATTAATTATAATCAATTAATTAATTTGTTTGTTATTTGGTCTTTTGAGACAGGGTCCTGCTATGTAGCCCTAGCCGTCCTGGAACTCACTATGTAGACCAAACTGCCCTTGAACTCACAGAGATCCTCTGCTCATTTCTGCCTTCTCAGTGCTGGGATTAAAGGCATGAGCCACCACGCCTGGCCACGTACAGGCTTTTGTACAAACCCATGCTTTCAGTGTTCTTGTTTTGCTGGATCACAAAGGAAATCTACATTTAGTTTTAAGAGAACTACCAAACTGTTTCACACAGTGGCTACACTATTTTTAATCCTTACCAGGAGTGGATGACGTTCCCAATATCTCTTTGTTCTTACCCAAACATGCTACTACTCTTGGACTTTGATTTTATTTTACAACATCCTACTGGGTATAAAGCAGTCTGACATTGCCAATTTCATTTGCATTTCTCTAATGATAGAGGGTGTTAGCCATATTTTCACAAAGTTTGGACATCTTTTTTTTCCCCTTGAGAATAATTTTATTAATGTTTGTGAAAAAAAACAGAACAACAGGGCAGGTAAACTGTTATACATCTTTTTGGAAAAATGTCAATTTCATCTCCTTGACATATCTGCTGTTTTGTCTCCCTGGTCCTAGTGTGGGCTGTGTGCATTTTTACTGGTCCATTATTCTCTTGTAGACTCTCAGCTTTGCTTGTGTGTAGAGTTTTTCTTGACTCTGTTCTGTGGGCTGTGGGTAGTTTAGGCAAATTCCACCCAGCTGTGTTGCTGGGTTGCTGAGTTCCCACAGGGTCAGAAGTGGCTGGTGACTGTGAAGTGCCCGAAGCTCTGTTTCCAGCTTGGGCAGCTTCAGTTTTCCCCATGGAGACACTGAGGAGTTACTGACAGCTGATGGTTTCTGAGAGAGAGAGACACAGAGAGAGAGAGACAGAGAGAGAGAGAGAAACAGAGACAGAGAGAGAGAGAGACAGAGAGAGACAGAGACAGAGAGAGACAGAGAGAGACAGAGACAGAGAGACAAGGAGAGAGAGAGAGAGAGAGAGAGAGAGAGAGAGAGTTTTCTTTAAGGATGTGGCCCCTGGTGAATCCACCATGCTGCAGTGGATAGCCCCACACTGTAAGTTGTATGGGCAACATGAACTAGACTCAGTGAGTTCTTTCAAAAACAAAAGACACAAAATTAGGAAGATAGTCAAGAAGTAGGTTGTGCATCTGGGAGGAGTTAGAGGGAGGAGGGAGGAGGGAACATGGTCAGAATCCATTGCAAGACATTCTTAAAGAGTTACATCATAGAAGAAAGAGTTATACCATATTAGTGAAGCATTATATCATAAAAGAAAAGCATCTATTCAAATTCTCTGACTTGTTTTGATTGAGTTTTGTCGTTTTCATGTTTTAGTTTGAAAAAGTTAGTTACACTTTGATACCACACCTTGCCAGATATAAAATATGTAAGTAGTTTTTCCTATTATGTGAATTTCATTCTTATTTTCATTTTGCTTTTTATTTGAGACAGGGTCGCATGTCACACTATGTAGTCTTGGTTGACCTAGAGCTCTTTATATAGACCAGACTCATGCATACTCATGTACCTGGGATTAAAAGCATATACCACCACGTGTACTACCACTACCAGCCTACTTTCAGTCAGTCTCTCTCTCTCTCTCTTTCTCTCCCCCCCCCCCCCGTGTAGATGTCCTGAAACTCTCACTCTGTAGACCAGGCTGGCCTCAAACTCAGAGATCCACCTGCTTCTGTGCCATCACCACCTGGCATTTTTTTTCTTCTTTTTCTTTAACTTTCAGTTTCTTAATGGTACCCATTGAAGCACAAAAATAAATACATAAATAAGTGAATAAATAAATAAAATCAGATTAAAGCTAACAGGCCTATCTTTTTCCTTATGTCAGTTGCCTTTTTGCAAGAAACCATTTGATGAAGTGGCCACCTCCTATAGCCAAACAGGACTTCCAGTGAAGGGAGGGGGACACCAACCCACTCACAAAACCTTTGGCTCAAAATTTGTCCTGCCTACAAGATGTACAGGGGTAAAGATGGAACAGAGACTGAGGGAATGGCCAACTAATGACTACTCCAACTTGAGACCCATCCCATGGGAGAGAGCCAACCCCTGACACTATTAATAATACTCTGCTATGCTTGCAGACAGGAGCCTAGTATAAGTGTCTCCTGAGAGGCTTCATCCAGCAGCAGAAACTTATGCAGACACCCACAGATGGAGCTAGGGGAGTCTTGTGGAAGAGGGGGTGATAGGATTGAGGAAGCAGGAGGGGATAGGGACTCCACAAGAAGACCAACAGAGTCAACTAACCTGGGCTCATGGAGATTCACAGAGATTGAACCATCAACCAAAGGGCATGCAGGGGCTGGACCTAGGACCCCTACACATTTGCAGCAAATGTGCAGCTTGGTCTTCGTGTGTATCCCCTAACAAGTGGAATAGGGACTGTCTCTGACTCTGTTCCCTGCCATTGGATCCCCTACCCCTAACTGGACTGCTTGGTTGGGTTGCAGTGGGAGAGGATGCTTAGTCCTGCTTCACCTTGATGTCCCAGTGCAGGGTGGTACCCAAAGGGGCTCCCCCTTCTTTGAGGAGAAGAGGAGGGGGTAATGGGGAAAGGAGGAAGTTGTAAGAATGGAACTGGGAGGAGAGGAGGGAGGAGGGTTGTGATTGGGATGTAAAGTGAATAAATTAATGATAAAAGAAAGAAATCATCTGCTAATACAAGGCCACAAATATTTATACCAATCAACTGCATAATATAATATCAATAAAGGCTTAGAGATTATTTTCCTTCCAGCAGACTAGAGTTTCAGATCTTACCTATAAGTCTGATGCATTTTAACTTAATTTTAAATAACTTGTGAAGTGGGAATCTGAATTAATTCTTTAGCCTGGATCACTGTAATTTCATTGTTTTATTTTTCTTTATTTATTTGAGATAAGTTTTTACTATGTAACTCTGGCTGTCCTTGAACTTGCTATGTAGACTAGACTGACCTCGACCTCACAAAGATCCACTTACCACTGCCTCCCAGTGCTGGGATTAAAGGGGTGTGCCGCCATAATCTGTTCCACTATTTTTAATTTTCAGTTTTCATGTATACACTTTTAGTTACTTTCCCAATAGATGATCTGTGCATTAGAATTTGAATCTTAATTTATAAAAGAAGCAGATCACAATATTAACTTATTTTCAATATCATATGAAAATTTGCTTTTATATTGCTGTGTCTCCTTTCATTGCCATTATGATGAATTACATATTCATGTAGTTTGCATCTGTTCCTCTTGATTTATAATTATTGTTTTGTAAAGTTGTACTTTAGGTAATAGTTTAAAACATAAAAATGAACTACATTCGTACAGTTTTTAAATATTCACCCATATAATTATCTTTCCTTGTGTTCTTTATTTGTTGTGTGGATTTTAGTCACCCTCTGGTATCCGTTCATTCCATCCCAAGATGTTCCTACTGGCAACTTCTTATTTTTCGTATTCGTAAATATTTAAATTAATTGGCTTAATTTTTGTGATATGATTATGAAATACAATGTGGCGTTTTAATTTATATAGTATTGAGTAATCCTTTTGGTATGTAGTATGCTTGTGAGATAATTTGAGCTTTCTCACCATCGACCATCAGCCTTACTGCTTTCTAGTTTCTTTAGTTTCAGATGAAAATCAATGAAGATCATTTCTATTTGAAAAGTCACATTTCTCTTGCCGAGTTCAAAATTTTCTTTTTGTTTCACACTTAGGGGTAGCTTGATTATAATGAGTATACATGTTGGGCTCTTGAATCTATTCTAATGGGGGCTTAGGAGCTCCCTGAGTCTATTGTTCAAGCTTTTTTTCACTATATTTAAGGAAATTTGTCATTATTTCTTCAATTTTTTTTCTTATTCCTACTCTCTTTTTTCTGAGATTTCTGTTGTGCAATATCTTGGTATATTTAATGGTGTTCCATATCTTTCTTTGATTTATTTATTTTTTCCTAAATCAGATGCCAGTTAATCTATTTTCAAATGTGTCGATTGTTACTTTTACCTCATTATATCTGTTATTAATCCCCATAGTGATTTTTCGTTTTTAGTTTTTTTTTTTAAATTCACAGTTCTTTTGGTTCTTTTAAATAATCTATGCCTGCTGATAGTGTCTTTAGTGAGATCTTATTTTTCCTATATTCATAGCTTTGTATTTTCTTTATAAATTGTTTCTTTTTTTCTATTTGAAAATATTTAAAATAATTGTTATAGACTCATTCTCCCAAAAGTCTAACCTCTTCCTCTGGGAAACTTTCTATTGGTTTTGTTGTTGTTGTTCATGTGTATAGGTTTTTTCTTTGGTTTCCTTTTCACAATGCATACATTTTTTTGGCAAAAACTAGATACATTAAACATTTACGTGTGGATTTGTTGTTTCTGTTCCTTGTTTGTTTTCACTAGTATTTTTCTCAATTCAGCAGTGTCTATATTTGTTGTCATGTGTGGCCACTAAACCTTCTATATCACATTAACTTCGTGCTCAATCAACAAACAGACAGACCTTTCATTCAATAGTTGGAACCCAAAACAAACACAAAACCCCAAAGAACTTCTAAAATTTGCATAGGGCTTCTGCGTGTCTGCTATGGTATTGCCTTTAATGCAGCATGGTCGTTTCAAGTCTGATCATTGTACGGCCTCGACACCGACTTCTGCTTAAGTGCCTAGGACTGGGGCACCGAATACGCACAGCCTTGCACATATGTGCCTGCTCCTCTACACTCATTGGGTTGTCTTGGAGGCAAACAAGCCCTTATGTGCATCTTCTCTCTAAGCCTTTCCTCCCAAGATTCTTGATTAGTCTATTGTCTTCTGAACTGTTGCCTGTTGCCTCAAGCCCGAATGCTTTGGACTAATTTCTCTCAGGAATTTTAGCACTGGGTTAAATCCAAGCAGCAAAATAAAGACAAGTTTTTTCAGTGGGTCTTCCAGACAGCCACCAGACAGATCAAATAAGGACAATGCTTTGTGTATGCAATCCATTCAGCTCCCTCTGGTACCAAAAATATGGGCTGTTTTCAAGGATTCCCTGAGCTGGAGGGTGTAAGATGGAACTGGAGTAAAATACCACGAAGCTTGCTGTTCTTACTCAGATTCAGCTGCTTTTCTTGAATAAAATCTTTCTCATATTGCTGAACATCTTTGATTGGTCTCCGGCCTTCTGAGAATGTTAATTCTCACAATATTTTGCCAGTTCCTGAAACAGAGGCACAAAATTTCAAACTATAAATTCTGTTGACACCTCTCATAGAATGTTAAAATGAAATAGTCTTCATCGCCCTAGGAAAGATCTGATTAGGGGACAAGTCCTTAAAGCAACCAAGTTCATCTTTTGTTCTAAGGACACAGATGTTCCAGGTATCATACCCATTTTTTATATGGATATGTTAATATGGATACAGTAATTTTGATCCTGAGTCTTCAAGTGCCTGGAATTACAAGCATGCATGTAGCTTTTAGGTCTTGTTTTCCGAATGTAAGAATCAACTTAGACAAAGAATAAAAAAAAAAAACAAAAAAAAACTTGTCAGGTATGGTGGTGCACATCTTTAATTGCAGCACTTGGAAGGCAGAGACAAGCAAATCACTGAGTTCGAGGATAACCTGGTCTACATAGTGAGTTCCAGGCAAGCCAGGGCTAAATAGTAACTCTGTCTCAAAAAAAATTGAAATTTTTACTTAGTCACGAAATAGAAGCTAATGTTATTGTGATGGATAATTTTACGTCAATGTGACATAAACTAAGTCATCTGAGAGGAGGGCAATTAAGAAAATGTCTGCATAAGATCAGGCTGTAGGCAAGCCTCTAAGGCATTTTCATAATCAGTGATTGTTGGGGAAGGACCAAGCCACTGTAGGTGGGGCCATGCCTTAGGTGGTAGTCCTGTCCTCTGCCCCAGCTCCTGCCCTCTTTGAGTTCCCATTACAATTTCCTTCGATGATGAACAGTGCTGTGGAAGTGTAAGTCAAGTTAATATTTTCCTCCCCAATTTGCTTTTTGGCCATGGTGTTTCATCACAGTAATAGTAACCCTAAGACAGTTACTAATTTTCAGTACAGTAGGTAGGGAATTAAATCAAGGAAAAGCCTCCATGAAGATATTTTCCTTTCATAGAATGGAGATGAAGAGATGATGTTAAAAAACAATGAGATAGTTTTCTGACCTCTGTGTGTATTCCAAGTGAAACAAATATATCTACAGATTCAAAACTAATCCCCACAAATGAAAGAATCCCTCAGAACGATTGCTTCCAGATGCACATATTTACCTGGAAATTTCATTTTCTTTCTTTCTTTCTTTCTTTCTTTCTTTCTTTCTTTCTTTCTTTCTTTCTTTCTTTCTTTCTCTCTTTTTCTTTCTTTCGTTCTTTCTTTCTTTTTAAAAAGTAAGTTATTTATTTACTTTATATCCCTACTGCAGCTTCCTCCCTTCCTCTATTCCAAGTCCCTCCCTCTCTCCTCCCCTCTCCTGCACTCTCCTGTCTTCCCCTTCTCCTCAGAAAATGGGAAGCCTCCCATGGCTATCAACCCACCTTGTCATATCAAGTTGCAGTAGGACTAGGTGCCTCTTCTCCTGTTGAACCCAAACAAGGCAGCCCAGTTAGGGGAAAGGGATCCAAAAGCAGGCAACAGAGTCAGAGGTAGCCCCTGTTTCTGCTGTTAGGGGTTCTACATGAAGATTAGTTGCATAGTTATTACAGATGTGCAGGTGGCCTAGGTCTAGCCTCTGCATGCTCTCTGGATGGTGGTCCAGTCTCTATGAGCCCCTATGGTCTTTAATTGATTCTGTAGGTTTTCTAATGGTGTCCTTGACCTCTCTGGCTCCTTTAATCCTCCCTCCCCCTCCTCCACAGGATTCCCCAAACTCTGCCCAATGTTTAGCTGTGGGTCTTTGCATGAGTTTCCATCTGTTGCTGGTTGAAACCTTTGCGACAGTTCTGCTAGGCTCCCGTCTGCAAATATAGCAGAATATCATTAATAGTGTCAGGCATGGGCTCCCTCTCATGGCATGGATCTCAAGCTGGGCCAGTCATTCGTTGGCCCTTCCCTCAAATTCTGTTCCATCTTTTACCCTTCACATCTTGTAGGTAGGAAAAATAGTGGGTCTAAGGTTTTGTGGCAGGGTTGTGTCACTGTCCCTTCATTGGAAGATGGCCGCTGACTGGTTCAGGCTCCAAAACTCCTAGCAAACTTCATGTCTCTTAGCAGCTGAATAATATTCCATTGTGTAAATACAACACATTTCATTATCCATTCATTGGCTGGTCATTTTATCATTTATCTAGGCAATT
The DNA here is from genome assembly GCA_036184795.1 of Tokudaia tokunoshimensis. NCBI lineage: Eukaryota > Metazoa > Chordata > Mammalia > Rodentia > Muridae > Tokudaia > Tokudaia tokunoshimensis. The sequence continues at coordinate 92,695,950 of BTHU01000023.1, forward strand.
TCTATGTCTTGCCTTTTGTGAATAGAGAGAATGATAAGAACGTTTCTTTATACTAAGATATAGAATCCTTTGGATATATATCCAAAATTCTACAGTTAGATCCTGAGGTCGATCTACTTCTTCATACTGGTTTCCACAGGGGCTGCACGGGTTTACATTTCCACCATCAGAAAATAAGTGTTTCCCTTTCCCTACAACTATACCAGCATTTATGATTTTTTTTTTTAAATCAGATGTTCTGACTTAGACACCATGGAATCTGAAAGTAATTTGTATTTCCCTAGTGGCTGAGGATGTTGAACATTTATAATAAAATGTTTCTCAGGCATTTTTATTTCATCTTTAGAGAACACTCTATTTGGTTCCCTGCTTCATTTTTATTTTTTTCCATTAATTGATTAATGAACTTTAATTTATTATTAATTCAATGTAATTAATTTAATTAGAATTAATTTATTCACTTTACATTCTGATCACAGTCTCCCGCTACTCCCAGTCCCCCTTCCCATGGCCCCTCCCACATACTCCCTCCCTTACCAAAAGTCACTGCAAGACCAGGCACATCCTCTCCCACTGAGGCCAGACAAGACAGCCCAGTTAGGGGGATAGGATCCACAGGCAGGCAACAGAGTCAGGGTAAGACCCCACTCCAGTTATTGGGGGACCTGCACGAAGACTAAGCTGCATATCTGCTACATGTGTGCCCCTGCTTGCTCTTTGGTTGGTGGTTCAGTCTTTGGGAGTCTCCAAAGGTCCAGGCTAATTGACTCTTGTAGGCCTTCTTGTGGAGTCTCTATCCTCTCTGGATTCCTCAATTCTTCCCCCACCTCTTCCACAAGGCTCCTGGAGCTCCTTCTAATGTTTGGCTGTGGGTCTCTGCATCTGTTTCAGTCAGCTGTTGGGTGGAGCCTCTCAGAGGACAGCTATGCTGGGATCCTGTCTGCAAGCATAACAGAGGAGCATTAATAGTGTCAGGAATTGGTTCTTGCCCTTGGGATGAATCTCAACGTGGGCCAGTCATTTGTTGATCTTTCCCTCAGTCTCTGCTCTATCTTTGTCCCTGTACTTCTTGTAGGCAGGACAAGTGTGGGGTCCAAAGTTGCAGGATAAATATTGGGTCAAAGGTTTTGTGTAGGTTGGTTTCCTTATCCTCTACTGAAAGTCCTGCTTGGCTATAGGAGGTGACCACTTCAGGCTCCAGATTCCCCACTGCTAGGAGTCTCAGCTAGAGTCACCCTTATAAACGCCCTGGGGCCTTCCTCCTAGCAAGTATCTGCCACATACTTAGTCATCAGGGAAATGCAAATCAGAATGACTCAGATTCTACCTTACGCCAATCAGAATGACTAAAATAAAAAAACCTCACAGAACAGCAAGTACTGGCTAGGATATGGAGCGAGGGTTAACATTCCTCCTTTGCTGGTGGGAATGCAAACTTGTACAACCACTCTAGAAATCAATGTGGTGGTTTCTCAGAAAATTGGGAATAGTTCTACTTCAAGATCCAGCTATACCACTTCTGGGCATATACCCAAAAGATGTTCCACCATACCACTGTGTTCATAGCAGCTTTATTCATAATAGCCAGAAACTGGAAACAACCCAGATGCCCCTTAACTGAAGAATGGGTAATGACAATGTGGTTTGTTTACACCATGGAGTACTACTCAGCTATTAAAAACAAGGACATCATGAAATTTGCAGGCAAGTGAATGGAACTAGAAAATATCATCCTGAGTGAGGTAACTCAGACCCCAAAGGACATGCATGATATGTACTCACACATAAGTGGATATTACCCTTAAAATACAGGATACCCATGCCACAATCCACAGACCCAAAGAAGCAAATAACAAGGAGGCCCCAAGGGAGGATGCCTGAATCTCACTGAGAAGGGGAAATAGTCATAGGAGGCAGATGGAGGGAAGGAACTGGATGGGAGAGGGGATGGGGAGGGGAACAGTGGATGGGTGAGATCATGTGTAGGGAGAGCCTTGGAGAGAGGGCCAGGAGAGTCAGTGGAGACTTGCTTCATTTTAAAATTTGGTTGTTCGGCTTTTTCATTTGGGTTTTTATTTTTAAAGCCATTTTTATTCATTTTCTTGAGAATATCATACATTGAGTTTTTGAACATTTTTACCCCACTTTTCTATCTCCTCCCAGATAGCCTCTTCTTTCCACACCCACTCAACCTTGTGTCCTCATTTTATCTGAATCCATGGAGTTCCATTATTGCTGCCTATATACTCTTAAGTGTATGTGGCCGTCCACTGGAGCATGGTAGACCTACCAGGGACTACACTCTTAAACCAACAACAACAACAACAAAAAAAGCAAGCAAAGAATCTAACTCTTCTCCCAGCAGCCCCAATTGCCAATAGCAACTCAGCTAGGGATGGGACTTTATGTCTACTTCCCACCTCCATGCTGGGCTTCTGTTTGCTTTGAGCTTGCTGCAGGTGCTGTGCATGCTGTTACACTTGCTGGGCGTTCATACGTGTAACTGCTCTATAATGTGGCTGGAAACCACTGTTTTCTTTTCACTGCCTCTGGCTCTTATAAGTCTTTCCAGGTCCTCTTCCATACGGAAGCAGTCCCTGAGACTTTAGACGGAGAGGAATGTGATACAAATGTGCCATTTAGAACTGAACACTCAGCAATCACTTATTCCCTACATGGTGACCAGTTGTGGGTTTCTGTGTGAATTTCCCCTTAATGCAAAAGAAGTTTTTCTCATAAGGTGTGAGGGATTCACAAAAAATGTTATTAAGGAATGGCTCAATATTATGCTCATTTAGCAGAGTACTAGTAGTTAGTCCTGGTCTAAGGCCCGTGACCTCTCTAGTCACATGTTCTTGACCCCAGAAATGGTATCAGGTATGGGTCCCACCTTATGGAGTGTGCCTTAAATTCAACTAGAAAATAGCTGGTTTCTTCCATGACCTTCATGTCACATTTGCATTAGTGGGAATATCTTTCCAGGCAGGTCATTATTGTAGGGCACAGGGTTCCCAGCTGGATAAGATTGTTGGTTACTTTGTTCTTCTGGTAGCGTTCATAGCACCTTCCAGCTACTTTATAATGTCGAGGTTTCAGAGTTTCAGAGTGAAAACCAATGTCTTTGATCCATATCGAATTGATATTTGTATATGGTGAGAGATAAAAACCAGGTTTCACTTTTTACATGTAGACTTCCCATTTTCCTAGTACTATTTGCTGAAGAAACTAATTTCTTCAATGTGTATTTTTGACATAGTTGTCAAACATCAGGTGGCTAGTTATAGCTGTATGCGTTTATATCTAGATATTGTCGTCTCTCCCACTGTGGTTCTGTGTTTGCACTATGCCATTTGGTTACTATTGCTCTGTACTAAAACTTTAAATCAAATATGCAGATACTTATTCACCTATTTGCTCAGTCTTATTTGCTTAGGACTGTTTCGGTTATCTAAGGATTTCTTGCTTCCAAATGAATTTTGAGACTGTTTTTACTGTTTCTGTGGAGAATGGCATTGGAACTTTGATGGAGATTGCATGGACCCTGCAGATTGTTTTCCATAAAATAGCAATCTTCAATCCATTTGTTCTTCTAATGTATGAGCATAGGTGATCCAAGAGTATAACTTTGGTCAAGGCTATCCCTTTCTAAAAATACTTCAAGTATTACTTCAATTATTTTGGTTTTTATAAGGATATTACTCATCTCTAAGACCTCATCTTTCCCAGTTTTCCTCTTTGTAGGATGCTTCAGCCATTCTGAACCATCGCCAATTTCCTAACACACTATCCTAACTCATTTCCAGGCTTCCAAATGTGGTGTATCTCTGAACGGAGTATTCTCATCTCTTGTACCCACCTTCTCACTTAATAAGTTTCTTGCTATCCTGATGTGTTAGTCTTCAGATCACTGACTCTAAGAAGCACACTCTATGATCCAAACAGGCTTTTTTTTTTTTTAACGTTTCTTCTATGTGCTTCCATAGCATCCTTAAATATTATCCATAGCCATTGAATGGACAGTAGATGTAGACAACATGGGAAAATTGTCTATGGCCCAGTGCAGCTGGCCACTTGGAATCTGTGCTTAAGATGGAGTCAGCTGCATCTCGCAGTCTTTAAGAACAAGCGACTGTAGCTTTTATTAGAAGAGGAAAAAAAAGGTGTTCACATTTTAGTCAGACATGATGGCATATACTGTTAATCTCAGCATTTGGGAGGCAGAGGCAGGCAGATCTCTGTGAGTTCGAAGCAGCCTGGTCTACTTAATGAGTTCTAGAACACCTAGAAATCACACAGAGAAATCCTGTCTCCAAAGCAAAACAGAAGAATGCAAACTACTTGGTGTCAATTTCCTGAGAGGTGCTAGTAGTGCTGGAATCTCAGAATCTAAAGACCTGAAGGGATACTGTGACAATGTGCAGCCATTTTAGGAAGGCAAAAGAGATCCAGATAGCTCATTGCCAGTAAACACACAGACGATTTTTGTTCTCATTTACTATCCTTCTATTTTTTGCAATGGTAACGCTATATTAAATTTAAGTTTGTCTCTATAACAACTATGGATGGCTTTGAGGATTGGCAATCTTTGTATCTCAGCCACCTAACCAAGTTTTGAATACTTTAGCTTCTTTGAAGGAAAAGAGTATCCTTCAAAATTAAACTTGGGAAGAACTGTTGAACAACTAACCTAACAGATCCTTCTCATTTATATGCGATTTTCACTTCCAAGCCTTTAAAAGAATGCATTGTCTCTAAGAAATCAATGACAAAATATCAAAGCTGGCAGAACTGCTTGGGGTTATCAGGGTGGAGACTCACATCTCCTTGACTCCTTCATTTTTGTGCATGCATATTAATATTCTTTTGTTCTTTCAGCCGCAGTCAACGAGGATTGGAAAATATTTTTATTGGAACTTTCATAGAAATAATTCAGCTAGTTTTATCTACTTTAAGCCTAATTCCTGACAACTTAAAGATAATACTTTTAAAATGGACTATTTAGTGCAACAAAATCTTCCTTGTGAATCAATTTAATTTTTTAATATTTCTCAGTGTTTTGAAGCATGCTGTTGACATTCTATATGCTCGTTAAATTAGAAAGTCATAGCAACAGAGGAACAATTTATGTTAGTGCAGCATCATGACATTTTATTTTTTGAGACAATTTCTTATCGTGTAGCACTGGCTGGCCTAGATCTCATATGGAGACCTTATGATGGCTTCAAACTCACAGGGACTCACCTACTTCCGCCTCCAAAATGATGGCATTAAAGACATGGGCCACTGTATCCAGCCCTAGCAAGCAAGCATCAATGGTCTTGAGTGATTTTTATGTTTTTATAATTATAAAAGCTCCAAGATGGCATATTTTTTCCTTCTGGGTGAAACAACAAAATACACTTATGACATAATCCAGTAAAGGAGTTCCTCTATCTGTACCCAGTTTTGACTGTCATAGGGTTTTCTCCTGATTCTCTTATAAATCTTAGACTACCCAAATAGATGTCAGCCTGTTGGTGAAAGAGAGGGAATGAATTAACAGTAACACTTAGACTCTAATCAGTTTCAGTGAGGGGTATCACGGAATTATCCAATAGATAACATGAGGGTATGAATATTAAGATCCACCTTGAAGAAATATCTCATCTGCAGATTGGTTAGTGAAGGCTGACCTACTTTATTGAGACAGACTTTTTGGTCTTGTTTGAGAAAAAATTAATTGTATATATTTACAATTGCATTTAGTGAGGAGACATACTAAGTTAAAAGTAACAAAGCAAGAGCTGGGACTAGCTCAGTGACAGCGTGCTTTCCTGGAATACCCAAACGTCCTAGTTTTGATCCCCAGTATGGCAAAGCCTCTCCAACCAAAGAGATCCAAGAACAATGAAGTTAGTTTAATCGAATTTCAAGTTCAAAAGAAATGACATTTTTTATATTCAATAGAAGCTTATTTTGTTACCCTTTTGCTGCACTGGGAATCAAAACCAGGGCTTTAGTAACAAAATCAATCTTGTCCTTTCTAAGCCATGAATCAATAAATACTTACAATTGATTTTGACAAGAGGACCAAGTGAATTCAATGGCAAAAAAATTGGTATTTACAACAAATGGTGCTAGGACAGTGAGATAGTCACATGCAAAATTCTAGTATTCAGTAATAAAAACTTACTATACATCTGACCCTGTCTGCTGACTCTAGAACATTGTCTACCGAACCTTCTTAAGACTCATCTGTTCTAGAAAAATACAATTAGAGATAGTGCTTATTTTTTGATTCTTTTGGGAAATTAATTTTATTGCTGCTTATTTTGAATTATTTATCCATTTATTTTCTAAGTTTTTGCACATTTATATGTTTATATTGAGTATAATCCCCAAATGCCCTCCATTTTCTTGCTCCTTCCTCTCCTACTAGCTTCCCTTGTCCCTCTAGATAGTTTTACTTTTACTTTGATGCCATTTTACATTTCTGACTTTGATATATCCATACAAACTCTAGAAATCACTAACAAGAGAAAATATTTGTTATTTCTTATCAATGTGGGGCCAGATTTTGTATGTTACATGTTAATTGTTGAAGGCAAAGTTGCAAGTGCAAGGTACTAAGTGTCCACTAGCCAGTTTTATATCCCACTCACAATGTTATTCCAGCATTTTTTATTTCACTATCTTAAGCTCAATTCGAGGGGGCAGAATAGACCGTGATTCAGAACACTTGCTGTTCTTACAGAGGACTGGTTCCTGACACCCATGTCAAGTGACTCAAAACTACCTGCAACTCCAGTTCAAGAGGCTCTGATACCCTTTTCTGGCATCTATGGATACTGCACACACATGGTGTACATGCAAACAAGCAGGTAGACAATACAGATAAATAAAACAAATGCAGCTCAGAGGTACTGCATACAGGTGACTCAGTGCTTAAGAGCATATACTGCTCTCCACAGAACTCTAGTTCAGTTCCCATAATTCTTATTAGGCAGTTCACAGACACCTGTAACTCCAGCTCTTTGTGGAATAACACCTGCACAGACCCCCACACAACCCCCCGACATGTACACATCATTAAAATGTAATAATAAACAAATTCAGTCACTCATATTTTTTTTGGAATCTATGTTATCATCTTGTTATTTTCCACAATAACAATTTCAATAATCTTTAACTTGTTCATTATTTCTTAATGGCTAGAAGTGTTACTTCTTTATTATGCATTCATTTTGGTGTGGCAATTTTCTCAGTGTGTGTGTGTGTGTGTGTGTGTGTGTGTGTGTGTTCAGGCAATAGCTCTACTTCCAATTTGCATCTCTAGCACCACAATAGTTTTTATTTATACGCATTTTAAAATGATACCACATATGTGAACTAATGACTTACCTAAAAAATGAATACATTCATTTCCATTATTATGAAACGTTAAGTTGGCAAGTATCTCTTCCTTCTCAATTTCCCCCTTTCAGACTCTCCTTGTCTTCCACTTCACTCTAATACTTTGTAATTGCCCTCTGTGCGTTTTGCAACCACACATCATGTGATGCTAACACCTTACAACAACCCTGAACTCACATTTGACACCCTCTCCTCAAGTTAGTTTTTACCTAGATTTCAAGTATGGAGTGAGATGCTGATGTCAAACTGTCTTGGTTTCTTTTTTTTTTTTCTACTCCATTTGTCTTGTATTTAATGCCAGTTATTTTGCATCATTAATCTTGTAATCAAAACATTTGTTGGTTGAATTTATAGCATCTACACCTTAGCGAGCAGCACATTCTTTCCGATGTTTTGAAAGTTATTCCCCTTACATTGTTAATCTTGTATTAAAAAGAACCTTCTTGATCCTCCAAAACTGCTTTCAGGGCCATGAGCTGGGAGCTGAGAATGCAGGGGTATGAGTCTTCTTAGGACAATTTCAAGGGTCTTGAGAAGGTCAAGATACCTTCACGGCCCTTTAAGGAGAAAATGGTCATTTCCAAGGGGTAGGTACATTATGTTTTTCAAAATGGGTTTCAAGGGGTTATGGTCATTGTTAAAATATTCTAGGCATAATAATAATAGACACCAATACTGTGACATAACCTTCATGGGCAGTTCTTGCTCTTGGTACACTGGTGGGTACTCTAAAGAAATGCACGCCAGAGAAAGCTTTATACAATTCATCTTTATAAAATTTTCATCATGTAAAATACAATTCAGAGAAGTTATCATTATGATACCCATCACATATAGAAAAATATGCACTAATAAAATGTAGGTACAAAGATCAAGGGCAAGCTCATTGACCAGTGGCAGAATGCCTGCCTATCATATGCAAGTCCTGGATCCAATCCTCAGCACTACAAAAAAGTCCCATACAATGAAAAGGACTATTTATCAGGTAACTCTTATTTTCAGTGGAGAGTTCTTCTCATTCATTAGCAATGATTTCTCCCCTTCTTCATGGAAGCAATCCTACCAATTATTCAAATATCCATCACTTTCTACTTGGCATCACATTTGTCAAAAGAAAGGCCCGTAAGTAATTCAAGAACCAACTGCCATGTTTCAGGAGAATATTTCTCTCAAGAAATATTATTTCTATATGGTTCAAGCATCATTTTACCAAATAGTTAATACGATGGTTAGTTTTGTCAACTTGATACAATCTAGACTCACTTGGGCAAAGAGTTTCAGTGAGAGGCTGACTAGATCAGGTTGCCCTGTGGGAGATTATCTTGATTAATTTAATTCAGGTGGGAAGAGCCACCCACAGTTGGAAGCACCATTCCCTGTTCAGGGATTTCCACCTCTGTAGAGGCGGAAAGAAAATAAGAGCCAGACACTAGCATGGATGCACCAAATCCTTGCTTTCTTCTCTTGACTGTGGATGCAATGTGACCCACTTCCACAAGCTCCTGCCATTGTGACCCCTTCATCATGATGGAATATACATGTAATTGTGAGCCAGAGCAAACCTTTTCTTTTTAAAGTTGTTTTTGCCAAAGTATTTTATCATAGCAACAGGAAGAGAAGCTAAGACAATGGACATGTAGGCTGGTTCCGTATTGTGTGTTTTGTTGCTAAAACAAAATATCTGATAGAAGGGAAGCAACAGAAGGAAAGAAGGATTTATTTTGGCTCATATTTAAGAAGGGATAAAATTGATCACAGAAGGAGGATGGTAGTGGGAATATGATGTAGTGTGGTGGCTTACATAATGCTTAGATATCAGAGAGTGGCCCTTCTTAAAAAGAATTAGGGAGTGTGTGAGCTTGTTAGAGTGGGTGTGGCCTTGTTGGAGAAAGTGTGTCACTGGGGTTGGGTTTTGAGGTTTCAAAAGCCCAAATCAGGTCGGAGGATCTAGATGTAGAACTCTCAGCTACTTCTCTAGCACTGTATCTGCCTGCATGCTGCCATGCTGCCCACCATGATGATAATGGACTAAACCCTTGAAACTGTAAGCCAGCCCCAATTAAATGCTTCTTTTTATAAGAGTTACCGGGGGTCATTGTTTCTCTTCTTAGCAATCGATCAATGCCCAAGAAATGCAGTCACATTGTGTCTGCCAGTGATAAGGCAGAGAGAGAAATGGATACTGATGATCAACTAGCTTCCTCCCTTCCCCTTTTTATTCGTCCTTGGACCCCAGCCAATGGGTTATTGCTTTTTGCATTAAGGTTGGAGTTTAAATCTCTCAGGAAATACCTTCTCAGACACACCCTGAGGAATATCTCCTAGATGATTCCAAATCTAGTCACGTTGACAGTGAAGATTAACAATCAAGCATTGCCTATTGTGAACAGTGCCATGAAAATCATGCATATGACTCACTGATAAGCGGATATTAGCCCAGAAGCTCGGAATACTCAAGAAACAATTGACATATCAAATGATGTCCAAGAAGAAGGAAGGAGAGGGCCCTGGTCCTGGAAAGGCTCAATGCAGCAGTGTAGGGGAATATCAGGACAGAGAAGCAGAAAGGGGTTGATTGGGGAACAGGGGGAGGGAAGAGGGTTTATGGGACTTTCGGGGAGGGGGAACTGGGAAAGGGGAAATCATTTGAAATGTAAATAAAGAATATATCTAATAAAAAAAGAAAATCATGCATATGCAAGTATCTCTGTGGTATGTTGACAGAATCCATCAGGTATGTAATCTGGAGTGGTATAGGTAGATGGCTCACATGATAGTTCCATTTTCAGGATTCATTTTGGAGAAATCTCTGTACTGATTTTCAGAGTGCCCAACCAGCTTACATCCTTACCAGCATCGAATAAGAGTTCTTCATATCCTCATTAGCCTTTTCGTCATTTGTTTTACCATCCAAACTTTTGTCTACTACGCACTCTGAAGTGTTTCTCACAGGTGTGAATTTGGGGCCAAGCTTCATTTCCTTTTTAAATTCCTTCTATTGATCCAGCACAATAAATCCCTTTCTTCTCTGCAGTGTTGTCATTGTCATTAATCAATATCTGTGAGCACTGGATGTATTCCTAGACTCTATTACAGTTTATCTGGGATTTTATAAGATACTACTTTGCTGTTGTTAATGTAATTTCATAAAACAATTTCTATCTGATATTATTCTTCCTTTTGTTCTTCTACTTGAGAATTGGCTTGGCTATCCTTGGTGTCTTAGTTTGTTTCTAATGTGATAAAGACATTGTGACCAAAGTAACTTGGGCAGGAAATGGTTTATTTTGCTTCCATATCCTGATTACAGTCTATCATTGAGGGAAGCTGAGGCAAGAATTCTAGCAGAGCAGGAACCTGGAGGAAGAAGCTGAATTGGACAGCATGGAAGAGTGTTGCTTGCTGGCTTGCTTTCCCTGGCTTGCTCAGCCTGCTTTCTTAGAGAACCCAAGACCACCAGCTAGGAAGTGACACCATATCCAGTGAACTGGCACATCAATCATTACTCAAGAACTTGATTGGACGCACTTTCTCAGTTGCAGTTTTCTTCCCAGAGATTCTAGCCTGTAAAACTCTAATCACTTGAGCCCTTGCTCTACTTTCTGTATTTTTGAGTCATCTTGAAAATTTCAACCAAAATAAGAAAATTTGTTGAGATCTTCACTGTGTCCAGTCTTTAATACCCATGGACTTAATTTTTTCATTTGTTCGACTCTACTTTTCTCATTAAATTGTAGTTTCTTTTTAAATTTTTAACATTTATTTGTGGTGTGTGTGTGTGTGTGTGTGTGTGTGTGTGTGTGTGTGTTGTTTTTCAAGATAGGGTCTCACTATATAGCTCTGTCTGTCCTGGAACTCACTGTGTAGACAAGGCTGAGTTTGAACTCATGGAGATCTGCTTTCTTCTGTCTCCAAGTGCTGAGATTAAAGGTGTGCACTGCTATGCACAATTTATAATACTATCTTATAATAAAAGCTATATAAATGTTTTCCTCTTTCAAAATCTATAGATTAAGCATATGATTTTCTTAAGCTTTTACCATTGCTTGTGTTTGTATGTGTTAGTATATATATGCCCCATGCACTTCATTATTTTAAGACACGGTATCTCAATGAATCTAGCAATTCTCTTGGGTCTACCGCCTACACCTGCGTTCTGGCTTTTCTACTTGGGTGGTAAAATCTCACCTCAAGTCCTTCTTGGGCTTGCACAGCCAGCTTTCCTACCTGCTAAGCCATCTCTCCAGCCACAGTTTTTGCCTTTTAACCTGAAGAAATCATTTTGCAGCTAATTTTGGTACATTTGATTTGTCGAGGTCACTGATCTTGTGTTTGGAGCCACTACTAATTAAAATATTGGTTAATTCAATTAATACTGTGAAAATGGCAGTCTATCTGATAACTAATATGGCTACTCAGTGGCTAAGAGTAGATGACAAATATACAAGATACACTGGCCTCACATCATAAGCAGGGTCAGGACTGTACAAGATTTTACTGTGCTACACAGAATGGCATGTAGTTTATAACTTACGAATTGTTTATTTCCGGAATTATCCATGTAATACTTTCAGATCACAGTTGGCCTGAGATCAAAGGAAACTACTGTGTATTTTTTATGCAATTGTGTATAAATGTGTGTGTGTGTGTGTGTGTGATTTTTAAAATGTCTGTAGGGAAAACATAGCCCAAGGGTATCTCATGCATGACTACAATTTAATTAATTAGCTGCACTTATTACTTAACATTTACTCTCACCTTGATTTATTTCCTGGATCCCATTTGCTTTCTGCTGCCTGCCAAACTGCTCTGAAAAGCATCAGCATTGACATCACCTGCAGTACCAAACAGACAATTTTTGCGTGCTTTGAGATGCTCAATATTTCGGGTATCAAACTTGTTTCGGGTTGCATGAAAAGGAAAAAGAAGGGGCTTATGTACTCTGTGCTTGACAACGCTTCCTGCCTAACCGCTTATGCTCAGTTTCAGAGCCTTTCATAAATGCTTCTTGCAATTTCTGGCTCTCTTGCCATTCACTGACCACAAGAGGTCACTCAGTCCACAGTGCTATGGACACATCATCATCACCCCATGTTCTTGCTTCATCTCTTTTGTTTCCTCCTCCCAGTAAAACAAAACCAAAAAAAAAAAAAAAAAAATCCTCTCCTAGTTTAATGGATGGGAGTAAATAGACAATAATAAGTGAAATGTGTATAAAAAGAAGACAAAAGATCACATGGTGAGATGTTAGTTGGATTTTTCTATCCATCTAAAACAATCATAAACAAGACAAAAATTATAAAATATTGGTTTTCTTTATTGAATAGGCAGTACAGGGATATTATCTCCAATAGAACAAAAATAACAAAGACGTGAGCTCTTGATTTTTTTTCCTAACTGCCTGCCTAATAATATCCCTGAATTGGAGATACATAAGATTGAAGGCTATCACGATGCCTAGAATTTAAAAGACACCGTATTGGAAATGAGAGAAGCAAACAGGTAATGAGGAGAGATGGAGGTAGAGGGTAGAGAGGAAATTAGGAGGAGGAAGAGAAAGAGGAGGAGGAGGAGGAGGAGAAAGGAAGTGGGTGGGAAGAAAGAATAAGAAATAAAACAAGAGGCAAGAGGCATGAGGAAGGAATGAAGAGGGAAGGAGGAAAGGAGAAAGAAAGAGAGATGGAGAGGGGAAGAGGGGGAAAGGGACAATATCTAAATCTTTTAGGCATGTAGAGAGGATTTCCTTTAATTTTTAGCTGAGTATTGATTATTTTATGTTATTTACCTTTTATTAATTATATTTGTTCAGCAGTTTCATATACAGTATATAATTCATTCGGATTATTTTTATCTCCTTTCATTTTGTGTGACACTATTCCTGGGGAGACATGAACAAACATCTATAAACCTAAGTAAGGATACCACTTAAGTCCAACTTGGTGAACCAATGAGTTTTAGTGTGGCTACTTACAGGAATATGGGAGAGAGGTTACTTACAGGAGCAGAAATGACTCATAGTCATCTGAATCACCGAAAGCCCACCCCAGCATGAATGACAACTCTTGAAAACTAGAAACCTGGAGTGTATTGCACAATCTGCAGACATCTGAACAGGTTAGTAAATGTCCTTACAAGGTAGCTCACTTGGTATGAGCCTCTTCCAGGAAGTTTGGCTGATCTGAAACTCTTCCAGATATCTGAGATTGTTTCAAATTATTTCTCAGCAGTTTATGTACACACACACACGTGTATGCTTGGGGATACAAGGATCCATTGAATCTGGTCCGCTCCTGTCACTTCCTGAAGGTATTATTTACTTCCATAACGTAAGGAGCTTCCTTCAAGATGAAATGTGTCAGCTCCACACAGAACATTCTTAGGTTTTACCTCCCCTTAGAATATTCTGTTGTTTCACCTTTCATCCCAAATTTTAATGACATTCCCTTATCTTAGGGGGAAATTGCTACACAATACCTCTATAAAACCCCCATTCCATGTACAGGTCTCTTTCTTATGTTCACGTCTATAATGTTGTTTCATGGTCCACAGAGTTTAACCAGGGCCGTCTATATGACCATTTGCAACTATCAAATGGGGCCTGGTGGGCTCATCAGTGGATACACAATTGAATACAATGACACTTCCTTTCCCAGAATCTATCAGGAACCAATAGTTCGTCAGGGAAGAATTGAACCCTATAAGTCCCTCCTTCATTCACAACTGACTATTGACAGCCATAGTCTTGTGTAAGCCCAGTGCAGCAAACAATAGCTTCTGTGAATTCATGGCTGCAATGACTGTGTCATGCCCATTGCGACAGCATTTCACAGTCAGTCTCCCTATCCTCTAGTTCTTACATCATTTCTGCCCATTATTCCTCCATGTTTTCTGAGCCTTTGCTAAGAGAGAGGGGGTAAAAATACTATGTTTAGGGTTGAGCACTCTTCCCTCATTCCAGCACCTTGAGAAGCCAGACAAGAGTCTCTACATTTACCTCCCACTGTACAATGCAAAGATACTCTTCTCCGATTAAGGCTGAAAGTAGTGTTTGTCCTATGGGTATAAGCATAGATATTCAGAAAGTAGTTTGGAGTCATGCAAATTTAGTTAGACAATAGTAGTAGGTTCACTTCCTAGGGCCTAGGGCCTCCCCATCCATGAATTTTAAATAGGATTTACAGTATCAAGCATGAATAGTTTTCTATGCAGCCGGTCTCAACTGCAGTCTAAGAGCTGTTGGTTACCCACACAACAGTTGTGCCACTGTGGCAGTACTAGGCACACCGTGCCTGACAAGATGATTGTAAGTTTCTAAGGTTCATAGTGATGATGAGTCATGCCTTTTATCCCCAGCAGCCTGCATGATACCCTATGGCACTGTAAAGGTTAGGAGGAAGTTTCCAGCTTAGTTCCAACTTGATTTCTTTATATCTAGCAATCAACTCATCTAGTAGTGTCTTCAGCAATAGGGAGTCTATTAATTAGCTATAAGGGCAACCAAGAAAAAAAAATAGAACAACTTTTAGCTCTTTCTTGAGCTAAGGAATACTTTGTAGTTCTCCCAGGCACAGTGGAAAAGCCCATAATTCCAAGCTATAAGTTTCAGTGCCCACAAACATATTAGTTCAGTAGTGGAGAAAAAAAAAAACAGCTCTGAGCTAGAACCAAATAAAGTTTAAAAGCAAGCCTCAGAAGTATAACACAAAATCAAATTAACTGAAGAACACCCTAATGAAAAACTTTTAAAAATTAAATAAATTTTAAAAATTCATCATTCACCACTGAAATGGCATGATGGCTGGTATCCAATAAAACTAGGAGACATTAAGGAGAGTGTGAAAATACAATCCATGACAAGGATAAAAGTGAATAAACTAAAAGACACTAAAGAAGCCAATGAGACAATTATTAGGCATAAACATTAAAACATACAACTATTCTTTGTTTTCCAAAAAGGTAGAGAAACATGTGAACATGATAAGAAATGTTGAAGACCCAAGGAAATTTCTTTTAAAAAAATGTGGGATGAAAAATACCCCTATATATGAATAATACTAGATTTTATATTGCAGCAGAAAGATTAGCAAATTTGAAGACAGCAATAGAAAAATCCTTACTGAAATACAGAAGAAAAACAGGATGAAAAAAAATTCATGAAGCATCATTTAGCTCTGTAAGACTACTTAAAGCAGACTAATAGAGAGTTCAATGTGAGAACAGAAAAATGTTGGCGGAAATAATCACAGAAACCATATGATGACAAATTTATAAATCTCAAAAGCTCAATGAATCACAAGCACAGGAAATATGAAGAAAAATACACCAAGACATATTTTTTAACTGCTTAAAACCAGGAATAAATGGAAAAACCTTAAAAGCAGCCAGAGATCACATTACATACAGAGACACATCACTAACAGAAGAACAAAGATAAGCACAGCAGAACATTTTTCATGGAAAACAACACAAGATACAACAGTGAGGGGCAACATATTTAAAGAACCCAGAGAAATAAAATGTTAACCTATACTTATGAAAATTATCTTTCTTTTTTTTGTTGTTATTGTTTTGTTTTTATGAGACAGGGTTTCTCTGTATAGCCCTGGCTGTCCTGGAACTCACTCTGTATATCAGGCTGGCCTCGAACTCAGAAATGTGCCTGCCCCTGCCTTTCAAGTGCTGGGATTAAAGGCGTGTGCCATCACTGCCTGGAAATTATCTTTCAAAATGAGTGTGAAATAAAAATATTTGCAGACAAAAAAAAGACCTCAAAAACATATCACCTATCTATCATTCAGCTAATCAAGAAATATCAAGGAGGAATCCTTCAGATGTGAGTAAAATGGCAGAAGAAATAGCTCTAAATAGCCAATTCCATGGAAACAATGAAAGAAATAAACAAATAACCAACCCAACACAAATCTGTCAGAAATAACGTCATCAAAATTCTGGAAATCAGTAAACCTTTCTTAGAGAAACCAAGTGAACAGTGAATCTATTCCCTTCCCTATTCAACACTGGTTTTAAAGACAAGAAGCCAGGATTCCAGTATGAAAACCTGGTCTGTAAATCCAATGTAAGCAGAACAGATAGACACTATTCACAAAGTATCATTTGCAACTTTAATATTAATGTTGAAAGTTAGATTACCGGGCAGTGGTGGCACACGCCTTTAATCCCAGCACTTGGGAGGCAGAGGCAGGCGGATTTCTGAGTTCGAGGCCAGCCTGGTCTACAGAGTGAGTTCCAGGACAGCCAGGGCTATACAGAGAAACCCTGTCTGGAAAAACCAAAAAAAGAAAAAGAAAGAAAGAAAGAAAGAAAGAAAGAAAGAAAGAAAGAAAGAAAGAAAGAAAGAAAGAAAGAAAGAAAGAAAGAAAGAAAGAAAGAAAGTTAAATTACAAAGTAATGAGTTTCATCATGCTATCTTCATACACTTGGGTCGTTACACCATGTTCAAACTCATGCCCTTCCCCATTCGCCTTCTGCCATGGCTCTTGGCTGCCCTGATGGTTCACTTCATTCCGTTGCCCTAATTTGCCCTAATGCTTTTATGTGACTTATTTTCATTTCATTCCCCTTCATCCTCCCTTTAAGATCTTTTCACTCCCTCTCATGACCCACCTTACATTTGCATCCTACAGACACCCACACATAACTACACACATGCAACACATACACACAAACACACACTGTGTATATTGCATCACATTTTCTTTGTACACACATCTGTCTATGAACATCTAGACTTGTTCAATTTGCTGCTTATTAGGAATAGTGCATTAATAAACAGAGACATGCAAGCATCTCTCTTGTAAGTTGACTTAGAGTCCTTGGGTATAGCTCCAAGAATGATACAGTTGGCTCATACGGCCGTTATACTTTTAATTTTTAAGAGGCGTCCATATCTAATGACTGCATAAGCTTACATCCTCATAAGCAGTGTCTAAGGACTCTTTCCCCTCATATCCTGCCCCCTCAGCATTTATTGTTACCTTTTTATTTGATGATAACCATTCTGAATGGAATGAGAATCTCCGTAAAGATTTAAATGTCATTTCTCTGATGGTTGAAGACATTGAATATTTCTTTATATATGCATTGGCCATTGTACTCTTCTTTGGAGAACTGTCCACTTAGTTAATTGGCCCATTTATTGATAGAATGATTTGTTTTCTTTGGTGTTTGATTTTTACAGTTCTTTACATATTCCAGACAATAATTCTACCTGATGTGTGGTTGGCAAAGATTCTTTTCTATTCTGTGAGCTCTCTCTCTTCACTTTGGGAATTGTTTTCTTGGCTGTAGAGAAGCTTTTTAATTTCATATAGTCCCATATGTCAATTCTTGGGCTTATTTCCTATACTGTTGGCATCCTTATGAAAAACCCTTACCTATTTCTGTATCTTCAAGTGTTTTATCCGTTCTCCTCCAGCAACTTCACATTTCAGGGTTTATATTAGGTTATTTTGTCCATAATTCCTTTGTTCTTATCCCACCATACTACGTTATTTAGGGTTAAGTTTTTCATTTTTACTACTACAAATTTTAGTCCTTTAAAATATTTTATACTGTGTTTTAATGATTTTAGTGTTTATTCTAGATCAGTGGTTCTCAACTTTCCTAATGCTGAAACCCTTAATACAATTCCTCATGTTCTGGTGACCCCCAACCATAAAATTGTTTTCGTTGCTACTTCATAACTTTAATTTTGCTATACTGTTATGAATCATAATGTAAATATCTGTGTTTTCCAATGGTTTTAGGTGACTCCTGTAAAAGAGTCATTCAACCCCCAAAAGGATTGTGACCCACAGGTTGAGAAACACTGCCTTAGATCATTGGTTCTTAGATATGGTTGATTTTGCCACTCCATATGGCTTCTGGCAATATCTACAGATATTTTTTGTACTCTTATGGGGTAGTACTGTTGACATCTACAAGAAAGAGGTTAGGGACACTTCTAACTACTCAGAGAACAGACATTAAGAACAAAGAATTATCTTCTACCACAGCTAACGGTAATAATGTTGAGAAACCCTGATTTAGAAATTTTGATTAAATTCATACCTCCCCATTTCATAAATAAAAAATAATAAAAGTCCCAGTATCTGCTCCTGTCCAGTATCCAATTCATTTCTGCCTATAACCCCAGAGTCACTGCTATAGTCATTTTAAATAATAGAACAAACATGCTATACAGTTGCCCACATCCTTGTCCTTCTGGTGCTCTTCAACACCTCCTATACTCCTATTCTCCCAACAGTATCATTTTCCTTTGGCCTTAAGAAGTAGTGTTTTTGTTGGCAATTCTTTCAGCATTTTCATTTCCAAAGGATTTTGGGGTCCCACATTTCCAAGCAGAATGACAAACCCATCAGTTTCTCACAATGTAGACTACAACTGACCATTTTTTATATTTGTTTCTACCTCACAGGAGTTTCTAGTTAAAGAGGAAGATATGAAACTCCCAGTCTCAACATAACTATGTGTGCAATTAACTGATTTTTATTGTGTTTGGAATTAAAATAATTCAGGCATGAAGTCACACCCCTCATGAAGAACAGTAATAGCTGCTTATAGAACTTTACAAACTCACAATAGGAGACATTTCTTGCTCTGATCAAGTTTATACACGTATAACAAATATCACATGGATTGTGTGTAAAGGGCGGAGACAACATGAGGGAGTCATTTCTCTCCTTTCGTCATGGGTCCTAGGAATTAAAGTCAAGCCTTCAGTATTCATCCTTTATCCCTTGAAGCATCTCAGCAGCCTTTACAATATTTTTTATCTATACATCAACTAGTATCTCCCTCACTTGATTTCATCTCTTAGCTCTTATGAAAGGGGCCACAGTGAACACTGCAGTCTTTCCCACATTTTAATCGATATCCCACTTTATATCTTTATGTTATCTGTCTATTAATATAGTACTGTAATTACTAGTTTGTTGGCTTTTCACTCATCATCTTAAAAATATGACTGCTTTATGCACTTTGCTCCTAAGAGTAATGCATTTGCGATTTGGATATTCACTCCTACCAGAGAGCTTTATTCCTTCCCATGTTTTCTTCTTACACACTAGTATCTCAGTTTGAAGCTCTTCTTGTAGGACACATGCAGTAGGCATACATTAGCTCAGCCATTGTCTGAGACCATCTTCATCTCTCCTTCATTTGACTATTCTTTGGATTTTTTTTCTCTAGTATTGTGTAAACCTGATTTACTTCTAATTGCTTCTAAGGTTTCTGCTAAGAATTTTGTTGCCAGGTGAATAAAGACACATTCATTGGAACTGGGAAGATAAACAGTACTTGCCCTGCAAGCCAGATACCTGCACCAGGATTCCTAGAACCTATGGCTGCAGTATTACAGATGTCTCTCTACAACACGGGATGCAGAGACAGGACAATCTGGAGAAGTGCACAGACCACCTATCCTGGAACAAGAGGGAAAGATAAGGAACAACACTGAAAAGTTGTCCTTTGACCGCTACACAATTGTCAAGGCACAGAGGCTCACACTTACATCCAAAAGGATGCTTCTATAAGTTTACTAAAGCCCATTTTTGGGATGTTTCCCATGAGAGTATTTGCAGAGACAATTAGTATGTCAAGCTGCTAAGAGAGGAGGACCAACTTTTAAACTGACACCATCAACAATGTAAAAAGCTTGGGTCGAACAAACGCTAGAGGAGAAAGTATGCCAGAGCGAGCACTCTCACTGTCTGCTTCCTGTCCACTCCAAAGTGGATAGCTTTGTTCCACCACCTGAATCCTATCATCTGCTTTACCTAGGGTCCAAAAGCAACAGAGCCAGCCAACCATGGAAAACTAAATTGTGAGGATCAATAAATCTTTCTTTATTTAAACTGTTTATCTCAGGTATTTGTTGTTATGGAAACAAGAGGTTCGGCTTAATGCAGTTCTCCCTTCTTGGTAGTTTCAGTTTTCATGGTTGCAGTTATCAGCAGTCAACAAAGTCCAAAAATATTAGATGGAAAATCCTGAAAATAAGTGACTCATACACTTAAACTATATCCTCTTCTGAATATTGTGATGAGATCTCATGACATTCTACTGAGTAGAATCCATTCCATTGTGCCCACATCATACAAGGGATATGAATTAATCCTTCGTCCAGGATATCAATATTATATATGCTACCCACCAGTTAATCACTTAGTAGTCATCTCAGCTACCAGCTTGTCACACTACTCATGCTTAAGTAAGCTTTACCTTATATAATAATGGCTCCGAATTATAGTCCATAAACTATGGAGGCACATGTTGAGAGTGTATGGCAATGGTTCAGGATATACAGGAGAAAAACAAAATCAAAATGCAGTAGATAAGGGATTGGTACCATTCAGTGACTATTTTACTAAAATATATATTGTACACAAAGGATATTAGTTCTTGGGGCAACAAATATATTTCCTAGTCTTTAATGGCAAAACTGAGTATGCATATACAGATTTCTTTGAGAAAAGTTCTAATTTGTAATATAGGCTGGCTTATAACTCATCACATGGTTCAAGCTTCCTGCTGTCTGGTCTTGAGTCCACACACCACTTATCTGGATCAGATTTTTTAAAATTTAAATTTGAGGAAGTACTGGGGATTAATCCTAGGACCTCGTGTATGTTCAACAAGTGTATTACTCCTGAGTTGTATTCAGCTGTAGAGATTAGTAGTTTGAATGAGATTAGCCGCCATAGGCTCATATGTTTGAAGACTTTATCCCTACTTGGTGAACCTATTTGGAAAGGATTATGAGGTGTGGTTTTATTTGAGGATATGCTTCACTGGGGATGGGCTTTAAGGTTTCAGAAAGACTCATCCCATCCAAAGTGTACCTCTTTGCTCCCTGGTTATGAATGAAGGTGTGAGAGAGCTCAGCTACTTCTTCAGTGCCAAACCTGCCTGCCTGCTGCCATGATCCCTGCAACAATGGCAAGGGACTTGTATCTTTCTACAACTGTGAGCCCCAAACAGATCATGTCCTTCTACAGGTTACCTTCTTTATAGTGTTTACACAACAATAGAAAAGTAACTAATAAAGAGATTTAAATTTAGTGGCTTGGGCTCACCTATGAGAAGCAAAAGAGAAATACTGTGGCTTTGGGTTTTCAGCAGCAATTAGAGACAACACAATACTTACACAATTAATGAAATGATTCTCTTTCCAAATCTCTATTTCATTGAAAATTACTTTTATTTTAAAAAATTCACACATGAAAATTCATTCTTTTGGTGTATAATTCTCTGAGTTTTAACAAACACATACACATTGTAACTATAAATAACAGCAGAATGTTCCTGTTATTAAAAAGAAATTCCTTGTGC
The DNA here is from genome assembly GCA_036184795.1 of Tokudaia tokunoshimensis. Taxonomy (NCBI): domain Eukaryota; kingdom Metazoa; phylum Chordata; class Mammalia; order Rodentia; family Muridae; genus Tokudaia; species Tokudaia tokunoshimensis. Next base: position 92,717,694 of record BTHU01000023.1, read on the forward strand.
CAATTCTTGGTGTCTACTGCTTTTTCTGCCTTATTGCTTCATCCTTTCCAGAAAACACACAAATGAAATACAACAGTAAGCAGCCGTTTGAGTCTGGCTTCTTCTACTTAGCAAAATACATTTAAGATTTATCCAAGTTGTTGCATATATGGTTCCTTTGTTTTTTATTGCTGAGTAGAATTTTGTTGTCTGGATACACCAGTTTCTATATCTCTGCACCAGTTGAAAGGTATCCTCTATTAGATTTTCTCTATTTGTAAGTGATCTGCAGGTCTTGTAAGGAGGAGGTAAGATTTCCCACCTGAGAGGAAGCAATCCCTTCTGGGAAACCTGGCTGAGAATCCCAGGGAAACATGTGCAAGAAGCTGTAACCAGGATGGATCCTTCACTTCCCATCCCTGAAACGCTATGAAAAATTGGAGCATTAATCATCTCAGCAATATAGCAAATGAATAGAAGTTTGTCCTGAGTAAAGTCAGAAATCCTCATAGTAGGTCTGACGAATATTTTGGAAGCCAAGTGTTTGTAAGAATAGTTAAAAATTACTTTTAATTAAAAACTAGTGAAAAAGGTAAAAATCACTCCAAATCATACCACCTAAAAATGTTTACAAGGTGGAAGTGTTTTTTTCAGCGTGTACAGAGAGTCACTTGCAGAAGAAGGTTTACAGCCTGTTATATACATTTCCTATTTCATTCCTATATTTGTTTTGAAATTATCTCTACAAACTATACATATGAACTATTTGCTTAAAAATGTGTTACATACATCTTATACATACATACATACATATACATGTATCTTAGTTTATAACAATATAAAATCTTGGATATGAGTACAGGTAACAATATATTCATAGATCTAGTCTACTGTTTTAATGGCTTCATAATACCTTACTGAATGGATGTGCCATAAGTTAGAAGTCACTCATGTTGACAGGTGGACATTTGGATAATGTCCAATTCCTATGTTTTTGAGTTTCACTGAAATTTAATTCACATACCATGACATTCACCTACTTGGTATAATCATCGTTCTATAACCACTGATGCAATTTATAAACATTTTTATTCACTTGCAAAGAAATCCTATACACTCTAGTTTTCCCTGCCTACCATTTATCACTATATATATATTTTTTAAACCAACTCTGTATTCGACATATATATGGAATTGTACAATTTGTCATCATCAGTGACTGGTTTCTTTCCCTGAACATACTCTCAGGGTTCTCCTATATGGTAGTACTTATCTCAGAAGTATTCCCTATTTTTTAATAAACAGCTTGTGAAGTAATTGGATTACTGTTTTATTAAACATTTAGTGGAATTTTAGAATTCAAATCAAAAGCAACTTAAGTATGGGTATTGTTGTGGCTTATCTGTCTTGTTACTTATTTAACCTATTTGTTATTAGGTTTATTCTGGCTTCCTATATTTGGTTCTTGGTACTTTATCTTTTAAGGAATTTGTTCATTTTTAGCAGGTGAATTTATTAACACATGAGCACAACAGTATTCCTTCGTACACCTTTTATTTGTCAAAGGTCAGTAGCAACATCCCCTCCTTTATTTCTCGAACTAATGATAATATCCTACGTTTTCCTGCTATATGTAGCAAAAGGTTTGCAGTTTCTTGCTTGGATTCATTGCATTTTCTCTATTGTACTCTACCCTCATACAGCTTGTATGTATTCCCATTTTTGTTTGTTCTAGGTGTAGTTTGCTATTATTTTCCTATGGTTTAAGATATAAACTGAATTACTGTTCCACTATTTTTCTTCTCATTTAATAGCCTTATCTCTAAACATGTTCCATATAGACAAAGGTGGCTGGAAACCACCCAGCGTGGATGCTGAGGCTCAAACTGAGGTCCTCTGCAAGAGCACTAAGTATTCTTATGCACTGAGCCATCTCTCCAGCTTCTTCTCTGCTTTTTTATTGCCCTCCTTGGTATTTAAGTATCACTAATTTTCACATATTTTTGAGTTTCCCAATTATTGTTACTGATTTGTAACCTCCTTCCATGTGGAAGAGGACATGTTTGACATTACTTTAGTCTATTTGTATTTATTAAGGCCTGTTTTGTGATTCAGCTCATGATCTAGCCTAAAGATGTTTCATATACATGGGATAAAATATATATATTCTAGTCAGGCTGTGGTGGTGTACGCCTTTAATCCTAGCACTTGGAAGGCAGAGGCAGGCGGATTTCTGAGTTTGAGGCCAGCCTTGTCTACAAAGTAAGTTCCAGGACAGCCAGGGCTATACAGAGAAAGCCTATCTCGAAAAATAAAATGAAATAAATAAATAAATAAATAAAATAATACACACACACACACACAGTAGTATAGCAATATTCTATAGCTGTTTTTCAGATTTATCTAGCATCCAGTGTTGAAGCTGGTTACTTCCTTGTTTATCAGCTGTGTAGCACTACTTGTATTAGGAAGGAGACACCAAGTATCCACAATTTCAAGACATGTCTGTTTCTCCTTTCATTCTTTACTTTGCTACCTTGTTTCAGATTATTTGAGCGCTCTGTAGTTTTGACAATATGTGATTAAAATTCTCACATCTTAAAACACTGACCTTTTAAACACAAAGTGGATCTTTATCTCTAGTAGTTTTGTCTCGTTTTCCTCATGCTTTAGGGTATGACAGTCATGCGGACTCTGTACACATTCCAGAGCTAACAGTACAGAATAATCACCAATATAATTCTGTTACTTTTAGGAAGCTGAATTAGGTTTACAGCCTTGTAAAATCTAGCCACCTTAATTCCCTTTTATTTGTTCCTATGGATTTACAGTATTTTTAAAGAAACCATAGCATTATTTCCTAGCTTTTTAGTTCTGTTATTGGCAGGTCCTAGGGTTTGAACTCATGTCTTTGTGTCTGGTGGCAAATACCTTTACTCACTGAGTCATTTTACTTGACCTTTTGCAGTATTTTTATGCTTCTTTCTCCTTTTCTGAATGGAATTCTTATTATATATTGTTTGACGTACTTAGTGGAATTCCCTACAGTTCTTTCATTTTTCACCTGTTCCTTACCTTGGATAATATAATCTCATTTAACCCTTTCTCAGGAAGGTATGAAGCAATGTTACTGTTTATGGATGAGATAAATGAGGCTCAGACTAAGCGACTTTCTAAGCTCAGGGTGGTAAACATGGGTGACTTTGAGGGTCACAGGTCTGACTGCAAAGCTGGTTCTACCACCTTAGGTTCCTATTCTTCAACAACTATAACGAATCACTAGGAGATTTGAGGCAGGCTGCCTTTTTTCTAAAGAACTTTCTTTCCTTGTCCCTTTAGTATAGATGCTAGTTCATTCCTCTTGAAAGTTCATATATTAGGCAGATACTCCATGTTTAATGTGTATTGTTACAAGGACTAAACACTGAAGACTACAAAATTATTAAAGAATTTTTGGAATTTTTAGTAACAGTCCTATGCAATATATCCTGAGAATTAAAGGTTTTCACACGATCTTAATCCTCAGGGTATTATGTGCCATAAATAGTGTTTTAATATTATCTTTAACACTCAGGATATTGTCAGTTTTATATAATCTTTTTCAATATTATACAGTATTTAATTATAGAAAATACTTTTATCAATTCTCTCCAAATGCTGAGAGTCATTGTCCTAATTTCTGTCTTTCTTATATTTCCTCTTCAATTTTCAACAAATTTCTATGAATATATATATTCTTGATCTAAGATATGATAAAAGAAAAATCATCTGAATATGTTTTACATACATACATACATACATATATCCAAATGTGCATGTACATGTGTGTAGATATAGATTTCTAGCTGCCACTGATTTCTGTTCTGCCATCTGTAGCAGATGTTATAAGGGAAGCTCGCTGAACAGCTGACTGTTGCTTTTTGCTCTTTGCAAACTCTATGACCAATATTTTCCCATAGAGTTTATATCCATTAATTTGGTGCAGTGCTTGCCATGCTTTGTCTTTATCTGGAAAAAATAAGAAAAATGCTTCAAATTATATAGGGCTTAATCACTCAATTATATTACAGGTTTAATTTGGATATGTTTGCTATAAAAATCATACTGATGTTTGATGTTTCTGTCTTGCCTGCAATCCCCAATTTGTATAAGTAAGCAACATTAAATTAATGGGTAATAATAGTGACAAAAGACTCTCAAAATGTATATTTGATTCAAAGATATAGAAGATATAAGGATACATAGGGAGTATATTTAAAGCATATAAGTTAAATCTAACTATAAACATGCCTTTACCTTAGATAGCTTATAGGTACAAGAAGCAAAGTTTTCAAAATTGTTACACAAATAAAAGAAGTTACCACACTATTGAACACACTTAGCTACTTTTTTCTTTTGGAAAGAAAGTAGTTGTGAGATCCATATGGGGATAATGAACTTTTCTTGTATGTATACAAAAAATGTGTGTATGAGAATATATAGTACATAGCTGGAATATTCAACATATGGGTCTCAGAGACTATGTAAGAAATGAGGAGGGGTAGATTTCGGACTAGAGTCTGTGCAATTATAAGTAGAAAGTGCCATTAGGCTGAGATCACTTCATCTCAGATATATACCAAATTTCCAAGTGTGTACTATAGCTATTAGGATTAGTAAAACAGCTACAAACGAAGAAGTACAAAGCTGGGACTGGGGAGATGGCTCTACAAGTAAAAGGCTTGCTATGTAAGCATGAGAACTTGAGCTCGGATCCCTGGTACCTATATAAAATTCTAGGTATGGAAGCATGCATTGGTGACCCTAGAGCTAGGGAGGCAGTTCCTGTGGCTCACTGACCAGCCAGCTGAGCCACACCCATGAGCATTAAGTTCAGTGAGAAAATTAAGGTGGAAGAGCCACTAAAGAAGACACTGTAGGTTAGCTTCAAATCACTACATGCATGCACACACATGTGCAGACACACACGAACACACACATGAACACATACACACATATACTTTACAAACATGTATACATACAAATTTAAAGCCTTTGTATTACATATCTTTCAATTAGAAGGTTATATATATTTTGTGAGAATACATGAAATTTGTTTTCAAATGCAATAGGAATTCTCCCTTCAAAAGACTGAAAACCACTGGTACAAAAGATCTACAAATCTTCAATGAGATAGAAAAGACAGTACAAGGTTATATGAAAGCAAAGGGAAGGAGATCAGCAATTCTCATGTCTAAAATCACTTGCCCACATAAAAGTTGGCCGAGTATTTCAATGACAGTTTAGAGGCAATGGAACGTATAGATCCTATCTGGCTTCTCCATGCAAAAGACATACTAGCTAGCTTACTTCTAAGATCAAAATTACTGTATTTTTCTTGCACTTGAATTAGAGTACAAGCCATGCACTGACATGCAAGTGATATTTGGAAAAATATATCAGCTTCCAATAATTATGAATTGGCAATGAGTTAATTAATTAGCTTAAAATCACTTAGTCCTAAAGAAATTGGGCATGAGACAAAGATGTTTTCTTATCACAATACCAACACACTGTGAATAATTCTATTGTAATATAGTGCAGAATTAGTACTGTCAACAGAAAGAAATAAATATTGGTAGGGTAGAAAGGAAATGTCAAAAATGGGAAAACTGAGGACACCAGGGTAAGGTGGTTATGTAGCATCCTTAGGAAAGAGGAAGCAAGTATAGGAAGGACGACCAAGGGATACTGGAAATATATTTTCCACTGGCCCCCTTCCATGTGCTAAGGCTCTATCTAATTCGGTGAGGTAACAAGTAGTCTCTCATGTACTGATGCTACAATAGAGTAGCTACCTAAATGAAGTTACTCACCGGGAAAGGTGATGAAAGCCTGTCCCCTCATGCGTCCAGTCATCATTTGGAACTGAATGGGTGGTCCTTTTTTCTCCTGGAATCGAGCGAATAATGAGATAAGGTCTCTTTCTTTCACCCGAGGACTAAGGTTCTTCAGATATAGCACCTAGTACAAATTGAGAAGTGACAAAAACAATCACATGAGGAAAGCAACCCTTTCATTATGGCTTGAATTACTTTCAAATAAAGATGGGAGACTGAACAGTCACCTAAAGCTATTTTCTCCCGAAAACTCTAAAGTTACAAGGTCTAAAACCAACCAGGTTAGAAAGAACCAAGAAAGAAGGCAATAGTGACAATATTCTGGAAGATACAAAAATCAATGGATGAGTAGGAATTAAACACACCAAAGAAGGCTCAATAGCAAATCCATAGGATGGACAATTCAAGAACGTGTGCAATCTTCTTTTAAAGTCTCTCTAAGTCAGGAGTGGGCTAGGGAGGTGGCTCTGTGGGTAAAAGTGCTTGCTGCACAAACATGAAGGCTTGATTTTAAATTGCTGCTAACCCATGTAAAAAGCTAGGTGAATCCCTAGAGCTTGTGGGCCAGCCAATCTAGCCAGCTGATGATTTCTGAACTCAGTGAGAGCCTATCTTAAAAAGTAAAAGGTGGAGAGCAGCAGAGAAAGACACATGATATTGAACTTTGGCCTCTATGAATGTGTGCGCGCATGCGTGTGCACACACACACACACACACACACACACACACTATACAAATAAATAAATAAATAAATAAATAAATAAATAAATAAATAATTAAATAAAAAAAATTTCAGAAGTTGGCACAGTGGTGAAAACCTGTAACCTTACAGACTAGGAAGGCTAAGTTGGGACAAGAGTCCAGTCCAGGCAACATATCACTAGGTTGTCTAAAAATTAAATAAACATATAAAATACAAAAATAAGAAAGAAAGAATACATACACAATCAGCTCAAGAATTGCTAGCTTTGGGGGGCTCTGGAAGTAGATGTGATTAGATAATGTTGAAATGAGGATTGCAAGTTGACGGCAGTTGAAAAATGAACTACATTTTTAACCCCTCTGCAATTATAGTACTGGGTGAAGGCAACTCAGCAATCCTGGTAGAATATGAAGGTTAATTGTCAGAAAACGTGGAATGTCTTATATAGCTCAGGTCAAGAGTAGTGTTTTTGAAAGCAAGGAGACTGAAAGAATACATATTAAATACTGGGAACACTCATGATCAGACTACTATTCCTCCACTAGAATCCTGGTTGTTTCTTTGTAAGAAAAGCATAAGGGAGTCTTCTCTAGGGGAACTAAGGCCCATGAAAATCAAACATAGTGATTTGGAGTACAGAAGTTCTCCAACAAATGATCTAGCCAGATCATCTGGTTCCTTGTTTTTACTGTTTTCTTATTGTCATTTGGAGACATATACCCCAGCCTGGCCTAGAACTCACAATCCTCCTGCTTCAGTCTCTTAAATGCTGGGATTATAAAACATCACATTGGATTCAAAGTACACAAAGGCCATGATTTCAGGGCTTCAGAACAACTCTGCATTCTTTACTCAGAAATAAGGAAAGGGATAACCAGGCACAGGAGAAAAGCTTCTAATGTGAAAGATAGAAAACAGAGGCAAAAAGGCAAATGAGAAAACAGAGACCATGAAGAAAACAATTATAAAACAACAAAAACCAACCTGTAACTAACACTCTCCGGAAAATACTCTATCAATTAGTAATAGAATGCTATTGAAATTTTAATAGAACAAAATAATATCCTATGTTCTTTAACCTATATATCATCAGCTTAAAATATCATTTTATTTATAGTAATCACAAGGAAAATACACAGAAGAAAATGAAAAATAAGGAAATGTCCACTGACAAGTGGATAAAGAAAAGGTAGCATATACATAGACTAGAATATTAATCCTTAAAAGGAAAATTCCTATTGTGAAAGAGATTTTCTGGAAAGAAACCATGCATTATATTGAACCCTGTGAAAGGCTGAAAACTAATTAGAACTTCAATGACTGTGGAGAGTTCAGGATAACACAGCTTGGGGCCTAATTATAATTAATTACCAAATATCCATTCCTTGCCCACCACTGTCTAACCCAACATACTTGTGATTAACAAGTGAAATCTTTGAAATGTATTAACAGATCACTAGCTTCCACCCACCAAAACTCTAAGAATGTTATCAGACAATATATGAAGCCTAGAGCAGAAATATCTCCAATTTGCTGTAGTCCACCTACCTGATAATTCCACCAGTGTACTTGAAATTACCTTAATTTATGATTTTCTTTGTTTTTCTGTTATTTCCTTAAACTGATACCATGTTGCAATATGGATTGTGGGGGAACCTGAATCAGTGGTACCAGGCCATGGTCACTGATATTTGGCTCAAGAATAAAGTGTCTTATTCTTTTTTGAGGTAAAAAATTATGTGTGTGTGTGTGTGTGTGTGTGTGTGTGTATATTTTTTTTTCATTAACACTATTATATGCTATGACACAGATAAATTCTAGGAGCATATGTTAAGTGACAGGAGGATAAATAATACCTTATTTTACTTAGACAAACATTCAAGTAGTCCAAATCACTGAAGCTAAAAGTATAATGGTGGAAAATTATTGGAGCTGGAAAGGGAAAACAGGGGAGTTGCTTTAGTCATGGAAGATAAGAAAGCCCTACAAGCCTGGTAGACAACACCATGCTGAAGCCTACAATAGTGCTTTGGAAACTTAAAAGTTTTTTTCTTAGGAAGGAAGATCCAATGTATTATTTAAACATAATACAAAAAGAATGGGAGAGAAAAAAATTTAAAATATTTTTAGCTTAAACTAAAAAGTAACTTTATAAAAAAAGTTAGAATTCACATTAGAACAAAAAAGATGACAGGAAAAGACTGATAGAGTCACTAAAATATATGAAAAGCTACATTAAAGATTATTACAGTTACTAAGTAGTGGAGACTTTAGCTCTAACAACACAAAAAAGCATGTGAGACTTAAGAGTAGACCCATGCCCAGCAGTAGATGGCCAGACACAACAAACTCAATGGTATTTTTGAAAATTTTGTTTGTTTGGACATTTTCTAAAAAAAATATTGCTAGTCTTTTGCTTATTATATATTATGGTTTCTGACTTCGTGTTCTTATGGGTTTTGTTTGGTGTGTGTCTCTGTGTGCATGTTTCTTGTGCTTTTTCCTGTCTTTTTCTTACTCTGGTTTATTTGGCTGTTTGCTTTCTAAAGAGAGAGAGAGAAAGAGGCAGTGGAGTTGGATGGGTGGGGAGGATCTGGGAAGAGATGGGTAACGGAAAAATGTGATCAAAATGTATTATATGAAAAAAATATTTTCAATAAAAAATAAATTTGACAGGCTTTAAAAGAAGTGTGAGAACAAAGCCCAAGTTTCTCAGTAATTAGAAAAGACCTATACTGACTGTTTCTTTCTTTTTTTTTTTTTTAATTTAATTTTATTTTATTTTTTTAATTTACATTCCAAATCACTTCCCCTTTCCCGTTTCCTCCCTCCCCGAAAGTCCCATAAGCCCCCTTCCCTCCCTCTTTTCTCCGTTCAACCCCCTCTCATTACTCTGTCCTGGCGTTCCCCTACATCCAGTCTTTCCAGGACCAGGGGTCTCTCCTTCCATCTTTTTAGAAATCTATTGATATGCTGATTGTGTCTAGGGTATTCTGAGATTCTGGGTCAAAATCCCCTTATCAGTGACTTCATACCATGTGTGATCTTTTGTGATTGGGTTACCTCACTAAGGATGATATTTTCAAGTTCTGACCATTTGCCTAGGAATTTCGTGAATTCATTGTTTTTAATTGCAGAGTAGTATTCCATTGTGTAAATATACCACATCTTCTGAATCCATTCCTCCGTTGAGGGACATCTGGGTTCTTTCCAGCATATTTTTAGTTTTCAGTATTTAAAAAATATTATTTTATGTGTATGAGTGTTCTGTCTGCATGAAAGTCTTTGTGCCATGTGTATGCAGTGCCTGCAGGACTCTGAAAAGGGCATAAGATCTCCTGGAGCTGGAGTTATAGATTATCATGTGGATACTGGGAGTCAAATCTAGGTTCTCTGAAAGAACAGTCAGTGCTAACTGCTGAGCCATCTCCCCAGTCTTATAATAATATTATATAAGAAGAAAAAGGACTTCTGGACAAGAAGTTGTCTTAGGTTTTCTTGGTTCCATGTTCTCTGCATATGTATACAAATATATGCATGTATATATCTAAAACATACATATGTATTTATACCATATGCATATATAGACATACAGACATTGAGAGTCCCTAAAACAAGATAAACATTCTTATGAAACAGAAAATCAGAATCTCCTGCTCTCTCTGTGTAATATGTAGTTTTGATTGCACATGTTGAACTTTCTATAGTTTACATTCTCTGCATTCATTTGTAGCCATCCTTTAAAAAGCCTTGTAAATTTGACTTTAATTTTTAGAACAATTTTAGATTTACAGAAAAATGGAGAGTAATATGTCTTTATGCTCCATATCTGGTTTCTGACTTAATGTCACATTAGCATGTTATCTTCATCATAATTAATAAATTACTGTTACATTATTATTATTATTAACAGGAGTCCATTGTTTATTTAGATTTCCTAAGTTGCTACCTAGTGTTATTTCTCTGTTTAAGACACCATCTAGGTTACTGGATTTCTTTCAGTTATCATGTAACTTTAAGATCCTTTTGTCAATTTTTTAGATTGTCCTCATTTTTCATGATCTTGAAAATTTGAGGAATACTGGTCAGATTTTTTTAATAGGATACCTCAATACTAGAATTTTTCTGTTGATTTTTTTTTTAATGTTATACTACAGCAATGAATTATTGGGAAGAAAACTATACCAGAAGAGCTCAGCTTTGGTCACACTGTATCAAGCAGAAATACTAACAGCATTGATTTATGGCTGGCTTTTATCACCTGACTGAGGTAGTGGTGGTCAGATTTCTCCATTACTTGCTTGTCTTCCTGAAGTGGAAAGTTAAGGGTTCTTTGGAAAATCAGTTGTGTTGGATAATGTTTTACTGGGGCAAACACATGAAGGAGTGTTTTCTTTTTCTTTTTCTTTTTTTTTTTTTTTTTCGGTTTTTCGAGACAGGGTTTCTCTGTGTAGCCCTGGCTGTCCTGGAACTCACTCTGTAGACCAGGCTGGCCTTGAACTCAGAAATCCATCTGCCTCTGCCTCCCAAGTGCTGGGATCAAAGGCGTGTGCCACCACTACCCAGCGAAGGAGTGTTTTCCTAAAGTGGACACAGGAACATTTGGCTGAAGCAGACACAGGAGAGAGGATGTTCTACTAAAACAAGCACATGAAAGGACATGTGATGGATTCATTGCTAATGACACCCATGTATTGGACTGTTTTACACTGAGTAGTTGGGCTCCATTTGTTGGGACTTCAGAGAAAGAAACACTTTAAAAAAAAAAAAAAAAACAAACAAACTTCTGGTAGTGTGCCCTGGATTCTTGCCACTTCAGCAGACTCAGGCTGATTGGCAGAGAGATGTCAGCTGAGACAGATGCATATGCTGAGGCAAGACTGGTGCTGAGGCAAAACCCGTGGAGAGCTCGTGATGTTTGAAGGGCATAAATAGGACTCCACGGACAGTGAAAGAGGCTGAGCTTGGCTTGCTGGTATAGCTAGCTGTGCAGAGCTTGTTGGTCTTGTATCTTTGCTGATCTGCACTTCCCTGAGAGAGGCAGTCAAGAACTTCTGGCATTCCTCCCTAGTCCTTCCTTCTGACTTATACAGAGGCTGAGGCCTGGCTGTCTCTCCTAGTGCCATCACTGTTGATTCCTGTTTGTTATCCCAACTCTACTGAACTGGACTGCTAGTATCTCCATGAAATGTTAGCAAATGGATCGAGCTGCCACTGTGAACTGAACTGCTCCAGACAATACAGACAGTATTTGCTTCAAAGAACCTTTCTAATCAAGTCCACTTCCCTATATCCTTTCTTTTTCTACTACCTCTGGTGGGTGGTGGGCTAAGAGAGAAGTTAAAGCATTTAAGAACCATCATTAAAAATAGGTGTTGAAAAAATAAAGTTACATCTTCCTTTCCATATTGTACTCTTGGGAAACAAAACAACACAAGCTGCTTACAACTAAGCATCAGGTAATTACATTCCTAAGATTTATCTCTTCTCTACTTCCTCAATTTTTTAATTCTTAGTGCTTGTATACAGACAGGAATATTCTATATTTTAAATCACTATTCAAAGTTAATTTGTTTAGTTTATTGCAGAGATAGTTCTTGCTTCAATTATTGGAGTTCTCCTTCAGTCCCTGTGTTTTATGCTGTTATTTTACTTTTCGTGCAGAAAGATGTACAAGGCTAATAATCTTGTATATTTCCTGCCTGAGTAATAGGTGCAGCCATTTATTTTTCCAAAAATCTATTGTTACATTTAGTAGAGAATGGTATTAGAAGTAATCCATTCTAAGCAAGACAGGGTTTGTTTCATTGGGGCTTGTTCAACTCAAAGAGGAAAATCATGTTCATACTAACCTGTGTAAAACAGATAAATACTTCTACATGTAAACTATCCATTTCTGTATTAAGTTAAATATTAATTCAGTGATGCTCCCAAATTTAAGCTACTACCACATGGATCATTTTAACTTCCTTCCTTTTATTTAACTACAAATTCCCACAAGGAGAACCTTAGCTTCTACTATCTGTCAACCATTTACTTAATGATGCAGTATCAGTACTGTTAACCAGGACACACAGCCTTAGCAACCAGGGTATGGTGCTTATATGCACTTCCCATTTGCTGTTAGTCTTACACATTACACATTTCCAAAGTCACTTAGGTCAGTACTCTTTCTCCTATCCCTTTAGTGAGATTATCATATATAAATGTAATGTAATAAGATTCTCCTTTTATAATCTTTATTCTTTCCTAAAAATCACTAATCTCTTAAGTGATTTTTAAATATTTGTATACATTAAGAATCTCTTTATACTATGTAGTTATATATATTCTGTCAAACATACAGCTATCCTTCAGTATTTCAGCATCACATAGAATAATTTTATCCTCCTAAAAATGTCCTATGCTTTTCTTATTCTCTCCTTTCCCTTAAACTTTTGATAATCAACTATCATCTTGATGCCTATCATTCTGAGTTTCCTAGAATATTGCAGAATGAAGTAATAGAATGTTTTATTTTTATAGTAGCATCTTTTGCTTACTAGTATGAATCTAAAGTTTGTATATGTCTTTATATGGTTTGATAGCTCAAATCTTTTTGTTGCTAAATTATATTTCATTGCATTCATTTGCCAAATCCATCTATTTGGAGGGCATTTTGATTAGTTCTACTTTTGGCAATTATGACTACAGCTATAACAAACATCCACATTCCATATATATGTGTGTATGTATGCATGCACATACACAGGTTTTTCAATCAGTTGAATAAATAACAGAGTAAATGCTACATCATAGGGGAAAACAATGTTTTGCTTTGTTTAAGAGTCTTTCAAACTGGGTTCTAAAGAGGTTGTCCCATTTTATACTCCCACCAGCAATGATTAAGTATTCCTGTTGCTCTAAATCATCAAAAGCATTTGGTATTGTCAGTTTTATGAATTTTACTGACTTAAGTAGGAGTTTAATTGTAGCTCATTGCTTCATGTTACAGTACTTTGGTAACAAAGGTAAGACTGAATTCACAGGGCTGTCACATTATAATCTTCTCTGATGAATCATCTAGTCTTACCCTCTGACCACTTTTTAAAGTGAACTGTTCATTTTATTGTTTACTTTATTATTGTCAAGTTTTAGGACTTCTTTGTATAGTCTAGACACAAGTTTTTTGTTACATATGGCTGTGCTTTGAACTTTTTTTTTCTAATCTATGGTATTTTTTTTACATATTTTAACATATCTCTCACAGAAAATTTTGAAATTTGAACAAATGTTCATGAATGAATGTTAAGGCATTTTTCAAATGGTTTTTCTATATCACATAAAATGAACACATAATTTTTCTTTCTTTTTCTTTTTTTTTTTTTTTTGAGACAGGGTTTCTCTGTATAGCCCTGGCTGTCCTGGAACAACTCACTCTGTAGACCAGGCTGGCCTCAAACACAGAAATCTGCCTGCCTCTGCCTCCCAAGTGCTGGGATTAAAGGTGTGCGCCACCACTGTCCAGCCCGGATTTTTCTTATTGAGTTTATTTGATATAGTAGACTATATTTCATTTCCAAATGTTGAATTAGTTTTGGATGTCTGTTGATAATGATATGTAATTATTTATATAACTTATGAAATTTCATTTTCTAATATTTTGAGTTAAATAAAAACACTCAATTATTTATATAACTTATGAAATTTCATTTTCTAATATTTTGAGTTAAATAAAAACACTCAAGAAAACATATTAATGCTTCATTAGCATATATTAGTTATATATAATAATGAGTTTCATTATGACACTCAAGTGTTTTGATTTAGGATTTTTGCTTTATGAATAAGATAGGAGGTTGCAGTTTTTTTCTTTTATTGTAATGTTTTCAACTGGTTTCTATAATAAGCTAAGTCTCGTCTCACAAAATGTGTTCTTTCTGTTTTACAGAATGAGAAAATCATTTTATCTTATCTTCGTGCTTTCTTTTTTCTGTGTTCTTCCTTTTACATAGATCTAGATTACTAATGCATCTGATTTTCTTAGACTTTGGAGTACAACTTTGTGACAAATTGTCTAGATTCTTGTTTGTCTGAGAAATTGTTATTTTGCTATAACTGTTGTGAAAGGATAAGTTTCCTGGATAAACTTCTGTGTGGGTGGAGTTTTTCTCTCTAAACATGAATATTTCATTACATTTTCGTCTTGCTTATGGTAAGTCTGATGTAATTCTCTTTGATCCTATATAAAGTATTCCTTTTTTCCTTGTCTTATATTTCTGTAGTTTGACTATATTATGCTTACGTGTAGTTTTTGATATTCATCTTGCTTAATGTTCTCTTAGATTCTTGGACGTGTGGCTAGAAGTCTGCCATTAAGTTAAAAAAATTCAAAAATTAGTAGTCTGAATCACTATTTTTGTTCTTGTTCTTGCACCTCCCTCCCCTTTCTCTCTCTTCTTCTTATACGTCCCTCTCTCCCTCACACATTCACAATTAAATAACTCTTTAAACAATGAAAAATAATCCTAATAAATAAGTAGAGAAGACAGAAATATCAAATGATGGGTAAAGAAACAGAAAGCTAGCTCACAGAGGGTAGGAAAAAGGCTAATAAATGTAAAAATACATGTGCGTCTTTACTGGAAATGAGGAATTTGCAAATATAAAAATAAATTACCTTTCCAAACTATTAAAGTCTAATATAAAATCTTGGTTAAAATGGGAGGGTAATCTCTGAAATATTTGTTAGCCAGGCAGTGGTGGTGCATACCTTTATCCTAGCACTAGGGAGGCAGAGGCAGGTGTAACTCTGTGAGTTTGAGGCTAGCCTGGTCTACAGAACAGCCAGGGTGACACAGAGAAACTTTGTCGAAAGAAAGAAAGAAAGAAAGAAAGAAAGAAAGAAAGAAAGAAAGAAAGAAAGAAAGAAAGACAGAAAGAAAGGAAAAGGAGGAGGAGGAGGAGGAGGAGGAGGAGGAGGAGGAGGAGGGAACAGTAGTGGTAACATTGCTGCTGGCAGTGGAAGATAAGGATATCCTGTACCATGGCAACCGAGAAAAATCAAATCTAGAAATTCCACTCTTAGATCAATAGGGTCAGCATTTCCTGGGAACATGTTGGAAATGCAAATATCCATACCCTTTTCCAGATCCACTAAGTCAAAAATCTGGTGGGGAAGCCCAGTAATCTATGTTTTAATAATGTCTTCACGTGATTTTCATGTATATTAAAATGTGTAAATATTACAAGAGAGTGATAATATTTCCCAATATTTTGTCTGAGATCTACAGGAAGAACTGTATTGAATACTTAGCCCACATATACTACTCCTTCATCCTAACATATATGCATGCACAAAATATGGTTTAAAAAAGTGATTAACTTGCCGGGCGGTGGTGGCGCACGCCTTTAATCCTAGCACTTGGGAGGCAGAGGCAGGCGGATTTCTGAGTTCGAGGCCAGCCTGGTCTACAGAGCGAGTTCCAGGACAGCCAGGGCTATACAGAGAAACCCTGTCTCGAAAAACCAAAAAAAAAAAAAAGTGATTAACTGTGTGGAATATAATTGTATGGGATACACTATGATCTGTTATTCTATTTTATTCTATTCTTTTATTTGTTTCCCTACAAATAAAACCCTACTGGTGTCGACTATGAATTGTGACTTAAGTTTGAAAAATATTGTCTAGGAAGAATGTTTGTACATGGGCAGTAAGAGATGTATATAAGCCAGGCCTTGTGATTTAAGCTTAGAATATCAATTATTTCAGTAGCCAATGCAGAAAGATTACAAGTTCATGCTTATTTGGTCTACAGAATGAGTTTAGCATTAGCTCATGCAATTAATGAAATCTTGTCTCAACATAAAACATGGAAAAGAAGTCCATGGATATAATTCAACAGTAGAGTTTGCCTAGTATTCACGAGGTTTTAGGTTCAATCTCCAGTACTGAAAAAAAGATATGCATAACAATGTTACAACTTTATCTGTAGTAGTAAAATAATGGGAGGAAACAAATTAAGAAAATGGAGAAATAAATTATAACATATTTCTATAATGGAATACTAAATAGTTCCTTGTATCATTAGAAATAAAATTTTAAAATACTGGGTACATTGAGTCAAAAAGGTAAGAAAAATATGTAAAATATGACATTATATAGTTTCGAAATATATAAAACAGATATTTATGAATATCTATGATTATTTATGAATAGGTAAGACATACCTTCAGTTAAGGTAGAGTTGTGTTCTTGATGTGCCAGGGTAGGGTCTTCCCCTTCTCAAGGGAGAAGGGGGTGGGAATGGAAGGAGGTGGGGGTGGGTGGGAGGAGGAGGTTTGATATTGGGATATAAAATGAATAAATTTATAAAAAACAAGATAGGGTCATGTCTTGATAAATCCTATTTAAGCTGAAAACATCCTAAATTGGAAAGCACTGAATATATATAATCTATGGAGCACTGCAGCTTATTCTAGTACTCTGGAGTATCAGTGCTTTCCCCTCACGATATGTAGCTGACTGTGAGCTGTAGGTCACTGGACTGCTCAGAATCTCAATAAAGCACCATAGCACCATAATGCATATTGCTAGCTTGACAAAATTAAAAACAAAATTCACAATATAGAGTACAGGGTCTCTATTTGTTCTGCATATTTGGTCTGCATATTGTTTTCAAACCATAAGGAAAAACAAAGCAAATTTAGTTATTCAGTAGGAACAGTTGTATACAGTTTTAGATAGTAAATATATAAAAATATCCACAGGAAAAGAACTAGCAAATTCAAAATAGTGCATATATATATACACACACACATATATAAGATAAATGTAGAAAGAAGGAAGAATAGGATTGATGAATGCATGAAATTCTTCAGGCATATCCATAATGTGCTACTAATTTTCAAAACTAAGCAAATATGAAAAGTTATTAAATCTTTGTAAACATAGCTAGCTAAGTATACAAATATTTCCTAATTTATTCATGAGATATTCAGTAATAGCTCATGGAAAAAGTAGATGAACATCAAACTACCTACTCTTGGAACAGGAGTAACATAACAGAAAGTCAAAGTACTTCAGCAGCCCTTTATCCATGTTTTTTTAAATTAGAGACTGTTATCATTTTTTATTCTGTTTTCTAAAATTAATGCTTTAAGGATTTGTGCTGTTAACACTATCCACAACCAGATGGTTAATCACTAAGAAGTCTGTGGTTACATTTCCTATAATTCAGAGATACTAGTGGATATGAGTAAATCTCATTATGATATTTTAAAATGTCTAAGGGGCTATGAAAGGCACACAGAACATGCTAGGAGATAGACTACTTAAATAGTATGCAGAAAGT
Organism: Tokudaia tokunoshimensis; assembly: GCA_036184795.1. Lineage (NCBI taxonomy): Eukaryota > Metazoa > Chordata > Mammalia > Rodentia > Muridae > Tokudaia > Tokudaia tokunoshimensis. The sequence continues at coordinate 92,735,588 of BTHU01000023.1, forward strand.
AACAGTTAAGGTCAAGGACAAACAGAATTACTCACTGTACCTATGTCAGAATCTTTGGCATAAGTACAGGTATTTTTAAGATGCTGCATTAGGTAGAGGTAAATGAAAGCGAAAACAACCCAGGTTGTTTTCTTGCTGTGGCCTATACCTGGTTTGGTTCCCCTGGATTATATGAAGAAAACATAGGAATGTTTCGGATCTCCTCCTCTGACAAACGATTTCTCTGGATCTCATCTTCTGGGATAAATTCTATTGGTTGCTTCAGCTTCTTAGGCCCAGTCCAACATTGCTCAGGTGGAAAATCAATAACTTTTGCCACATGGAGACTGGGGCCTTTACCCTGTGCTGCCTGTTTTCCCTTGTCCTGGAGGAGTGATGGGTTCTCAGCTGTGCCACTACCACTCACTGATGCAGCTGAGACCAGTGAGTGGGAAGCAAAGGGTTCACCTCTCAAAAGTTGGAACTCTTCAAGACGTTTTTTCATTATAATCTCGTGGTAAAAATTTTCCAGGTTGTTCATGGGATCACCTTTGTTCTTCTTTGGGGGTTCATCTGGATCAAGACAAAGAAATATGGAAGTTCTACAAAGCCTCCCCAGTACAACTTTTTAAAAATTAATAAGAATTAAATTCTGGATCTCAGATACAGAACCTCTTTTAGGAAAGGTCTTTATAACATGTGGCAAATACATGTGCGTGTATGTATGTGTGTGCATGTGTGTGAGCATATGCATGTGAGTGCACATGTGTATGTATCTTAAGACTGTCCAGCTCAAGCATGGCCAATACATGGCAGAGTAACTAAGGCCCCCAGAAACCTCAAGCTCATGCAAGTATACATACCTCTAACTCACAACGATATTTGAAGAACAAAACCAGGATGGCATTTTCATACTCAAGAACTTAATAATTAATAATTCCTACATATTACTTGAGTCCAAGGTTATATTTGAAATACCCTGATTATTTCTGTGATTTTTTTTAAAAAAAGGTTACATAATCAAGATCTAAATCAGTTTTTGGCTATTACAGCTTTTATATAACTCTTCCGTCCCATTCCTTCATCAACATTTTCCTCCATCCATTGATATTATAGAACCATTATCTACTCTATGAAGAAATTGGTTTAATGAAGTGTTTTCTGGCAATAACTTCTTCCTAATTTCTTGCATTTCTTGACAGTTAAATCTAGTCTAATTCAGTTGTCATTTACCACTTGTATTTACTATTTCTTTAACTATCAATTTGGGTCAAATTTAGTTTCAAATTTTCAACAGATATGTAATTGCTCTTACAGACCAGATTATCAAGAACAGATAGAGACCATTTACCTGTTCTAGAAAGCTACATTAAACATGGTTTCTGTAAAATTTAACTGGATCTATGTTCAATATTTAAGGCAAGATAATCCATATATAGCTGTGTATTTCCTATTATACCATATCCAAAGGCACATAATATTCACTGAGCACATTTTTAGTGATGTTAAAATTAATTAGTGAATTTAAGTGCTATTTGTACATCTCTCAATTACTATGTACTCCCATACAACTTTTACCTTTTAGGCTTTATATCTTTGGTGATTACTGTTCAAATCTATTAACTTATGAATTACAAAATGGGGCTTCCCTGACTGTAATTTCCTTTGAATTTTTAAATCTGGAATCAATAATCACCAACTCTTTAGTTTTCCTGAATATAGTTTATATAAGAAAAGCAGGATAAATGCTTTATTCTATCTGTTTTTCATTATTCATGAGAGTAAGGAAATACCTAATGAAGAACGGTTATTTTTCAGTGTAATTATGAAATTATGTATTTTGTGATTGCTTGTGTTTCAATTAAATATAATAATTATTTGTGATAGTGGACAAACTGTCCCACTTAGGACCCATAGGAGTCCCAAGCTGATCTTGCATATTTTCTAACTTGAAACTGGACTATTTTCCCAAGGATCCCTGGCTCCTTTTTTTTTTATTGAAAAAGGAAGTAAAAACATTTCATGATAAATTTAAAGATTTACATGGAATATGTTTCTGACAAAATTGAAGAAGCATATAGAAAAACACATTAAGATTGACAATTTTCATGGAAGATTAAAGAGCAAATGCTAGACGTAAAAAACATTGCTAAATTAACTGAAAAAGGAAGTAGAAACATTTTATGATAGAATTGAAGATTTACATGGGAAATATTTCTAATAAAATTGTAGAAAAATATAAAATAACATTAAAATGAAGATTATCATGGTAAGTTACAGAAATATTTCCCATGTAAATCTTCAATTTTATCAGACAATGACTATAATTCTACTTTCAATCAACTTAGGAATATTTTTATGCCTACCATTTTATCTGTATAATTTTCCATGAAATGGTCAGTTTTAACGTGTTTTTCTATATATTTCTTGAATTTTATCAGAAATATTTTCCATGTAAATCTTCAATTTTATCAGAAAATGTTTATAATTTCACTTTCAAACAACTTAGGAATATTTTTATGCCTACATTTTATCTGTATATTTTTCCATGAAATAGTCAATCTTAACGTGTTTTTCTATATATTTCTTCAATTTTATCAGAGATATTTTCCATGTAAATCTTCAATTTTATCAGAAAATGTTTATAATTCCACTTTCAATCAACTTAGAAATATCTTTTATCCCTGGTTCCTTTTAATGAAAAGTACGGAAACTACTGTTATTCGGAGTGTTCACTGTTGTTGCTTTTAAACTTCTGCAGTAGACAAAGCTGGGATAGTTTATAGGAGAAAATTAGATCTTATATTTAAAAACAGAATTTCCAAATCAAATTCAATATGACAAGGCTTGTTCTTAAACTCTGATTTTAGACTTGTACCTCTTTTCTTTTTTTCTTTTGTTTGGAGGGTTGCTTCTGGTAGTCCTGAGGATCAAATCCAGGACTGCTTGCCTTCTAGGCAAGTACTCTATCACTGAGATTTTATTTCCAGTTCCTCAGATTCTAATAATATTATCAAATTAGATTATTAGCTTTCTCTAACAATATACTCACATAATTGAAAATTTTCAAAGCAATACTAATAAACAATAAACATACAAAACAAAAACAAAATAAAATACTAATAAAACAGCAATAAAATTATTGGATATACTTTTCTATTTGCAGTCCTTAGGGAATATGTTGTTGGTAATAGACATGTATTACTTTAAAGTCACTACAGTATTTTCTCTGGGTTGCTATGCTTTCAGTTATGTTTCTCATTTGTTTTATTTGTTTCAGTTTTTTTTTTTTTTTTTTTTTTTTTACTTTTCTAGATTTCTTCTCTCTTGAGTTTTCGGTGCATGTGATGCTGCAGACTGAACTCAGGACTTAGTGAATGGTAAGCAATGTGAAGTACAGTCCCCCAGCCCTTTTCTGGTTTTGATTAAAGATTTTATTACATTTGTAATCATGCAAAACCTTTATATGGCTCTAAATTGAAAAGGATTATACTGTACCTTTATGGAAGTATCATTCTATCTCTGATCCTTCGTTTCATTCCCTATGTTCCCTGTAAATACTATTTCTTATTCAGTTTGACCTATGGTTCCAGTGTTTCCTTTTTTTGAAATACATACATGAAATTCATTAGTTACATTCTTTTCTTATACAAATACTGGTCTGGAGTTTGCTTTTTTTTTATTTTAACACTATGCCCTATAAATAATTCTATATTGATATAAAAACTATTCTTTTGCCTTCTTACAGTTACACAATACTGTGTGTATATGTACAATAGTTATTTGGATATTTTCCTATGAACAAATCCTGAAATATTGGTTCTATATCTGAAGTCTTATGCTGTTTTGAACTATGCCTTGAAAATTAGCCTTGTGTGTTTTTTTTGTGTGTGTGTGCCACACACACACACACACACACACACACAATTTGGTATTTTTCAAGCATTTCTTTCAAATAAATTCTAAAAGGTGGAATTGCTGAGACAAAGAGTAAATGTTTATGTACTACTAATATACAAATTCCACCCTAAGGTAATTGTACTTTTCTGTATTTCTATCAGCAATGTATAAGAATAGTTCTCTCTTAAGATACAAAAAGTAAATTCAAGAAAAAGAAGCCATGAATTAGAGAGAGAGAGAGAGAGAGAGAGAGAGAATATTTTAATTTCAAAACTAAAATATTTTATTTTTAAAAGGGTACAAAAGGTATAGTCATTTAGAAAATGATGAGTCCCTTGCCGAATACAGCAGCATTAAAATAAAAAATTTCCTAATCATCGAACATGTCATAAAATGCATCAACAACATGGCTCAGTGGGTAAAGACAGTTGCCACAAAACCTGAGGGCCTGAGTTCAATCCTGTGACCCACTTGTGGAAGAAGAGAATTATTCCTCCAAAGACGTCCTCTAACTTCTACACATATGCTATGGCACAGGCAAACAATAAATAAGAGTCATCAGTAGATAGAAAAACCATAGGATAAGATATTTACTACAAAGATAATTAGAGAGTGCAAATACTGAATGTATGACATTCCAAATATCCATAAGAAACAAAGGTAGGCAACCAAGGGGAAACTGAGGAAAAGAACGATGAATCTTCCATAAAAGAGGGAGAATATATAACTAATAGATATATTAAAAGTGTTGAATCACATTAGAGTTTGGTGAAATGCAAGTCAGATGAGGAGGGAGATTCATTGGAAAAAAACTGATGTTTGAAAATACATAACTGCATGAGCATTCTAAAGTAGATAATCAAAACTACTTATACCATGACCATTGTGAGCCAGGCACTCTTCTGGGTTCTCAGGTGATATCAATGAGCAAAGACCCTAGGAACTTAAAGATGGCTGGAAACAGTAGGGGAACACAGCATCAGGAAACAGAGGGACATAGATTTCTGTGAGTTTGAGGCCAGCCTGATTTATACTGTGAGTTTCAGACTAGCCAAGGCTTCAGAATAAGGCCATGTCTGAAATAAGACAAAACAAACAACCCAAACCAAACAAATAAACAAAAACCTGTTGAGCTTAGTGCTAGGCACATAAAATACCACAGAAATTAGATGCTACCAACCCCATATCCAAGTCTGTTTGCTGTCTGCAAAAAATTGAAGAGAAGAAAAAAAAGATTGAAATGAAAAAGAGGAAGCATCAGCACTCATGGAAACGAGAGTGATTAAATAGGAATACTGTGAAGAACTTTAAGTCAATGAGGGAGAAAATTTATATTGATGGACAAATTCATAAACATAACAACTATCAAAACAATTCCAAAAGAGAATGACTTACTAAACTGTAACAAGAGCTTAAATTAGTAATCAGCTAGCTATTGCAAAGAAACACCCAGGTTCAATAGGATTCACTGGTGAATTATACCAAATATTCACGTAATCTTCAGAACCATTTTAACAACTTCATCTTAGGACTTCTGACCTCTAGATCTATACTAGAAGAAACCTGTGTTGTTTTAGGCTATCAGATGTATATTAATTAATCATAATAACCATAAGAAAGTAATGTACTGCAACAGAGCTGGTATAGAAAACCTAGGGCTAAGATTAATGGATTAAAAACAGATGTTTCCCCCTGAAGAGAGCACTTGCTGCTCTTCCAAAGAAGTTGAGTTTGATTTATAGCAAAGAATTAATAAAAAATATTACATTAAAAGAAGATTAGCAAAAACACTAGCTCACATTACTTCCATTCAACAATGTACTAAAGGTTCTGGAAAACAGAAGAAGGAAAAACCAAGTAAACAATAAGTTTCCAGACAAGAAAACAAGCACAACTGTCTTTATTAATAGGAAACACATTATTTCCAGTGTAGAAGATTCCAAGCAGGCTGGAGAGATGACTCAGAGGTTAAGAGCACTGACTGCTCTTCCAGAGGTCCTGAGTTCAATTCCCAGCAACCACATGGTGGCTCACAACCATCTGTAAAGGGATATGATACCCTCTTCTGGTATGTCTGAAGACAGCTACAGTATACTCATATACCTAAAATAAATAATTCTTCAAAAAAAAAAAAGATTCCAAGCTACCCATACTAAAACCACTAGAATAAAATAATCAATAGAACATTTAATTAGATCATGTTAGACAAATACAAGATGGAAAACAAAACCCAACATATCTCTATATACTTTCAGAAAAGAATAAAATAATAAAACAGAACAATTTTATATACAAGAGTATCAAAATAAACAAAATGTTTAGAAAAAAATTTCATAGAAGTAGATTTGATACACTATAATATATATGATATACACAATATAATATGATATATAAAATATAAATATATAATTATATGTAAAATAATGCAGAAAGAAATTATAGCTGATTTGAATAAAGGAAGAGACGCTGTGTGTTCATGTACTAGGAAAAACTATCATTAAAGTAAATGACAGACTCAATCCAATCTCCATTAAATTTCAGCATTTATGTAGAAAAATCAACAGAGTGTTAACAAAATTTGCATGGATATATAAGACCTAAGATAGAAGAAATAAAGTTGGAAGAGTTACTCTTGATTGTCAAACTCGCTATAAAGGTCCAGTAGGGATGTGAAACATAAAGACATAAATATAGATCAAAGAAAGCAACAAAACCATACAAGGAAATTTAAGATGCAGTATTAATCAACAGGAAATCTTCATATAAAATTAAGAACTTAGATCATACCTTACAAACACAAATTTACATGCATAATAAAGATCTAAATACAAGAATGAAGACAGTAAGTATTCTAGAAGAAGACATCTGACTATTTTTTTTTTTACTTTGATTCCAGGAAAGATTTCTTAGATAAGATACCAAAAAGCTTAAATAATAACAGAATAAATTTCTAAATTGGACTTCATTAAAACATTTGTGCTTTAAGACACACTTAAGAACATAAGAAAAGATAGACTATAGATCAGAAGAAAGTATCATGCTTATAAAAGACCTGCTTTCAAAAATACACAAAGAACTCTTAGAATATAATACTAAAACGACTGATATTCCACCAACTTAAAACTTGACAAAAGTCTCAAATAAATGTTTCACTAAAAAATTTCTTCTTCTTTCTGGGTAAGTGCATAAAATATGCTTGGCAGTGAAAGTATAAAATCCATGTGGATCTCCCAGTTTCAGAATGTCTGTTCTTACTGTAGAGAAGTTCGCTGAGATGTACAGACATTGGGTATTGGTTGGACATTATCTATTTGAGGATTAAAAACATAAATGGGGACTCTTTTATAATATAAACATAAATCAGTTCCAGGTAGATTAAAAATGTAAATGTGAAGGAAAAAAATAAACATTTAGAACAAAGAACAATACCTTCCTACATTCACATTAGGGGGGACTGATTAACTAAAACACCAAAAGTCTTAAGGATAAAGAAAATATTAAAACACTTTATTCCATAAAGATGAAAATTTGTATTATGTAAGGCAAAGGATATAGTCAACAGGACAAATCAACAACCTACAGGTTGGGAAAAAATCTTCACTAACCCCACATCTGATATAGGGCTAATATCCAAAATATATAAAGAACTCAAGAAGCTAACCACAAAAAAACCCCAAACAACCCAATTAAAAATGGGATATAGAACTAAACAGAGAATTCACAACAGAGGAATCTCATATGACTGAGAAGCACCTAAAGAAATGTTCAAAGTCCTTAGTCATCAGGGAAATGCAAATCAAAACAACCCTGAGATTCCACCTCACACCAGTCAGAATGTCTAAGATCAAAAACTCAGGAGACAGCAGGTGCTGGCGAGGATGTGGAGAAAGAGGAACACTTCTCCATTGCTGGTGGGATTGCAAGCTGGTAAAACCACTCTGGAAATCAGTCTGGCAGTTTCTCAGAAAATTGGACATAGTATTACCTGAGGACCCAGCTATACCACTCCTGGGCATATACCCAGAAGATATGCCAGTATGCAATAAGGACACATGCTCCATTATGTTCATAGCAGCCTTATTTATAATAGCCAGAAGTTGGAAAGAACCCAGATGTCCCTCAACAGAGGAACAGATACAGAAATGTGGTACATGTACACAATGGAGTACTCAGCTATTAAAAAAATTAATTCATGAAATTCACAGGTAAAAGGATAGAAGTAGAAAATATCCTAGCTGGGCAGTGGTGGTGTACGCCTTTAATTCCAGCACTTGGGAAGCAGAGGCAGACGGACTTCTGAGTTCAAGGCCAGCCTGGTCTACAGAGTGAGTTCTAGGACAGCCTGGGCTACAGAGAGAAACCCTGTCTCAAAAAACAAAAAAGAAAAAGAAAAAAAAAGAAAATATCAGCCTGAGTGAGGTAACCCAATCACAAAAGAACACACCTGGTATGCACTCACTGATAAGTGGATATCAGCCCAGAAGCTCAGAATACCCAAGATACAATTCACAGACCACATGAAGTTCAAGAATGAGGAACAAAGTGTGGCTTGGGTCCTTCTCAGAAGGGGGAACAAAATACTCACAGGAGGAAATACGGAGATAAAGTGTGGAGCAGAGTCTGAAGGAAAGGCCATCCAGAGACTGCCCCACCTGGGGATCCATCCCACATACAGTTACCAAACCCAGACACTATTGTGGATGCTAACAAGTGCTTGCTGACAGGAGCCTGATACAGCTGTCTCGTGAGAGGCCCTGCCAGCACCTGACAAATACAGAAGGGGATGCTCTCAGCCAACCATTGAACTGAGCACAAGGTCCCCAATGGAGGAGCTAGAGAAAGGACCCAAGGAGCTGAAGAGGTTTGCGGCGCCATAGGGGGAACAACAATTTGAACCACCTAGTAGCCCCAGAGTTCCCAGGGACTAAACCACCAACCAAAGAGTACACATGGAGGGACCCATGGCTCCAGATGCATATGTAGCAGAGTATGGCCTTGTTGGACATCAGTGGGAAGAGAAGCCCTTGGTCCTGTGAAGGCTTGATGCACCAGTGTAGGGGAATATTCGCTAGGACAGAGAAGCAGGAATGCGTGGGTTGGTTAGCAGGGGTAGGGGAGATAGGATAGACGATTTTCAGAAGGGAAACCCAGAAAGGGGATAACATTTGAAATATAAATAAAGAAAATATCTAATAATAAAAAAGAAAAGAAAAATGAAGTTAAACCACAATGAAGAAAATAATACAGATACGAACTCTTGATAAGTATAAATGTCTGGAAACACAACCATATTTAACATACCCCCCCCACACACACACCATAAGAGTTATTCTAAAGTAATTTAAATGTAATGTGTGATCCATGATTATATCCTACATAAAATCAGAAATTTGATTATGCTGGGCAGTGGTGGCGTACGCCTTTAATCCCAGCACTTGGGAGGCAGAGGCAGACGGACTTCTGAGTTTAAGACCAGCCTGGTCTATAGAATGAGTTCCAGGATAGCCAGGGCTACACAGAGAAACCCTGTCTCAAAAACCAAAAAAAAAAAAAAAAAAAAAGATTTCTTGGGCTGGAGAGATGGCTCAGCTCAGCAGTGAAGAGCACTGACTACTCTTCTCAAGGTCCTGAGTTCAAATCCCAGCAGACACATGGTGGTTCACAACCATCTGTAATGAGATCTTATGCCCTCTTCTGGTGGGTCTGAAGATAGCTACAGTGTACTTAGATATAATAATAAATAAATCTAAAAAAAAAAAGAAATTTGATCACAAAATGTATATTAGAGAAAATTACAGTGTAATGCAATAGTTTCTCAAGGATGATCATAATATTATAGTTGTATAGTAAAATATTTGTTTCCCAGCATACATATCACAGCTCAAAACTGTCCATAACTACAGTTCCAGGAGATTAGATGTCTTCTTGTCTCCATGGGTGTCAGGCATGCACATAGTACAAACACATACAAATAAGTGAACCAGTCACACACATAAAAATTTAAAAGAATAAATCCTATTTTCATCTGACAGTCATTTCAAATACTTTAGCAGGTATTGTTTTAATTTTTTCCACACTGCAAAACTGTCAAAATAATAGGTTAAATAAAACTTGAATAAGGGCTAAAGTGTGAAGCATAACACTAACAATGTTGATTCTTAATACAGGGAATAAATAAGATAAGGAAACATAAGTAAATATCTATTAGACTGGAGTCTGACAAGGCCCAATGTAGATAAGGATATGGAGCAACCTGAACATTCTTCCACAACTGTGGAGATGTTAAGTTGGGGGAAATCCCTTCAGATATTAGTTAATATTTATTAAAGTGGAGGATTTGTGAACTCATCAGCTCTCAATTGTACTCAAGGTATAAATCTTCAGAAACATGTGCACGTATTTCCCAGGATTTCTGTACAAGAAGCATTGTCTAGCAGGACTGATAATGATGTTAAATCCAAATGAAAACACCTCAAATGTCCCATTGTATCAAAACAAAAAAAATCTCAGTGTTCATAAAAATGAGAGCGGATCTCCCAGGAGTTCTGACACAGAGGCTTGCAGGAGGGAAAAGCGAGTCAGACACAGCAAGACCAGCTAACACCAGAGATAACCAGATGTCGAGAGGGAAGGGCAAGAACATAAGCAACAGAAACCAAGGCTACTTGGCATCATCAGAACCCAGTTCTCTCATCAAAGTGAGCTCTGGATACCCAAACACACTGGAAAAGCAAGACTCTGATTTAAAATCACATCTCATGATGATGAAAGAGTACTTTAAGAAGGACATAAATAACCCCCTTAAAGAAATACAGGAGACCAAAAGAAAACAGCTGGAAGCCCTTAAAGAGGAAACACAAAAACCCCTTAAAGAACTACAGGAAAACACAATTAAACAGGTAAAGGAATTGAACAAAATCATCCAGGATCTAAAAATGGAAATAGAAACAATAAAGAAATCACAAAGGGAGACAACCCTGGAGATAGAAAACTGAGGAAAGAGATCAGGAATTATAGATAAAAGCATTAGCAACAGAATACAAGAGATAGAAGAGAGAATCTCAGATGCAGAAGATACCATAGAAAACATTGACACAACAGTCAAAGAAAATGCAAAAAGCAAAAAGCTCCTAACTCAAAACATCCAGGAATTCCAGGACAAAATGAGAAGACCAAACCTAAGGATAATAGGTATAGAAGAGAGTGAAGATTCCCAAATTTAAAGGGATAGTAAATATCTTAAAGTCATAAAAGAAAACTTCCCTAACTTAAAGAGATATCCATGAAAATACAAGAAGCCTACAGAACTCCAAGATTGGACCAGAAAAGAAATTCCTCCTGTCACATAATAATCAAAACACCAAATGCACTAAACAAAGAAAGAAAATTAAAAGCAGTAAGGGAAAAAGATCAAGTAACATATAAAGGCAGACCTATCAGAATTACACTAGACTTCTCACCAGAGACTATGAAAGCTAGAAGATCCTGGGCAGATGTTATACAGACCCTAAGAGAACATAAATGCCAGGCCAGGCTACTATACCCAGAAAAACTCTCAATTACAATAGATGGAGAAACCAAGATATTCCATGACAAAACTAAATTTACACAGTATCTTTCCACAAATCCAGCCCTTCAAAGGATAATAAAACCCCAACACAAGGAGGGAAACTACACCCTACACAAAGCAAGAAAGTAATCTTCCATTAACAAACCAATAAGAAGACAGCCACATAAACACAGTATCTTTCTACAAGTCCATCCCTACAAAGGATAATAGATAGAAACTCCCAACACAAGGACAGAAACTACACCCTAGAAAAAGCAAGAAAGTAATCTTCTTTCAACCAACCCAAAAGAAAATAGTCACACAAACATAAAAATAACATAAAATATAACAGGAAACAACAATTACCATTCCTTAATATCTCTTAACATCAATGGACTCAATTCCCCAATAAAAAGACATAAACTAACAGACTGGATACATAAACAGGACCCAGCATTTTGCTGTATACAGGAGAATCACCTCAGGCACAAAAACAAACATTACCTCAGAGTAAAGGGGTGGAAAACAATTTTCCAAGTAAATGGTCCCAAGAAACAAGCAGGAGTAGCTATTCTAATATCAAATAAAAGCAATTTTCAACCAAAAGTTATCAAAATGGATAAGGAAGGACACTTCATACTCATCAATGGAAAAATCTATCAAGAAGAACTCTCAATTCTGAACATCTATGCTCCAAATGCAAGGGCAATCTTATCCATAAAAGAAACTTTACTAAAGCTCAAAGCACACATTTCACCTCACACAATAATAGTGGGAAACTTCAACACCCCACTCTCATCAATGGACAGATCATGGAAACACAAACTAAACAGAGACACATTGAAATAACAGAAGTCATGGACCAAATGAATTTAACTGATATCTATAAAACATTTCATCTTAAAACAAAACAATATATCTTCTTCTCAGCACTTCATGGTACCTTCTCCAATATTGTCCCTATAATTGTTCACAAAACAGGCCTCAACAGATACAAGAAGATTGAAATAATCCCATGCATCCTATCAGATCACCATGGACTAAGGCTGTTCAATAGCAACAAAAACAACGGAAAGCCTGCATACACATGGAAGCTGAACAATGATACCTTGGCCAAGGAAGAAATAAATATATTTAGGACTTTTTAGTATTTAATGAAAATGAAGGCACAAAATTCCCAAACTTATGGGACACAATGAAAGCAACGCTAAGAGGAAAACTCATAGCTCTCAGTGCCTCCAAAAAGAAACTGGAGAGAGCTTACACTAGCAGCTTAACAGCACACCTGAAAGCTCTAGTACAAAAAGAAGCAAATATACTGAAGAGGAGTAGATGGCAGGAAATAATCCAACTCAGAGCTGAAATCACCCAAGTAGAAACAAAAGAACTATACCAAAAATATCAACAAAACCAGGAGCTGGTTCTTTGAGAAAATCAACAAGATAGATAAACCCTTAGCCAGACTAACCAGAGAGCACAGAGACGGTATCCAAATTAACAAAATCAGAAATGAAAAGGGAGATATAATAACAGAAACTGAGGAAATCCAAAAAAATCATCAGATCCTACTACAAAAGCCTATACTCAACAAAGCTGGAAAATCTGGATGAAATGGTCAGTTTTCTAGACAGACACTAGGTACCAAAGTTAAATAAAGATCAAATAAACCATCTAAACAGTCCTATAACACTTAAAGAAATAGAAGCAGTCATCAAAAGTCTCCAAACCAAAAGAAGCCCAGGACCAGGTTGTTTTAGTGCAGAATTATCAGACCTTCAAAGAAGACCTAATACCAATACTCTTCAAACTATTCTACAAAATAGAAACAGAAGGAATAGTTTCTGTCTAATTAGGAACTTGTCACAATTTCCTTTCATAAAGGTCTTCGTAAGAGATTTTTTTCTACGTCTATCATGTTTAATGTTCCAAATAGGTTTTAAAAACTGGTTGAGTGCATATTACTTTTAGCTTCAGAAGATATCATGTATATTTAAGAGGCATTTAACTATTATAAATTATATTGATGACTTAAAAATGCCAATACTGAGTTGTATATTTTAAAATAAATTTTATTAGTTTAGTAAAAAAAAGAAAAATAACAGAGATGCTAGAGAGATGGCTCATTCAGTGAAGGCTTGCTATATAAACATGAATGATTTGGAATGTAAATAAAAAAACTTAGAAAATAAAAAAAAAAGAAAAATACTTATGTAAAATCCTCAGTACCTATCCAAAATCTGTGCAATTTGCCTGGTCAGAACTCCAACTGCTGTCAAAGTCATGATAAGGAGGGGAAGAAAGAGAAAGTATTAAAGGCCAGATGATACCTGGCAGGTACAGTTAAATTCAAATTAGAGGGCTGGTGAGAAGGGTGGAGCAGAGACAATAGAGTGGGCACAGTTTGCCTACATCTACTGTAAGCATCAGGTTATAACATGAGTGGTAGTAACTTTTATGTAAGCCTTCTGTAACTAAATGATTCTTTTGTTAAAAAGTGGAAGCCTTAAAGAAAGCTTTAGGGGTGGGACAAACAGTTTCCCATGGAGGTGTTGCCACAATGAACTAAGGATTTCATCCTCTCACAGGGTCAAGATGCTCTGAGCAGGGCAGATCCTCTGTGCAGGGCATCCTTGATAAAGATTTACCAAGGTTCTTAGCTGCCACTTGCCAACTTCAGAGTCTGAGTGCTGACCAGCACACTGATGCTAAAAGGAGCTTAACTTCTACATGCTTGCCAAACAGCCCCAGAGAGTTAGATCCATGCCACAGCTCAGCGCTCTTCCCAGGTGTCATATTTATTCAGTCTGGGTCCCACCTGATACCTACTCAACATCTAATGTGGTAACGTGAGTCCTTGTGGGGTTTGATTCTGTGTAAAGTGGCAAATGCTTAGAAAGCTCCCAAATTATGACTGTGGAAAATTCAACTAAAAAAAAGTTGGTTGCTGAAAAAAAAATTATCACAAGTCAGGACAGTAATTCCACCTGAACAGAAGGGGGCTATGGTTTGTGAGGGACATATAAGGGCTTTAACAGTTTTCTGCTGCTCTATTTATCAATCTCATTGAACATAAATGTCTGAAGTACTCCAGAATGATCAATCTTATCATTTAAAAAATACAGTTTGTACAAACATGAATGAAAGACAAGCAAGAGGCAGTAATAAACATACTGGGTTGAAGAATATTCCAAAGCTTCAGAATTTCATTTCAAAGGAAAAAGAGGTCTTTGCAGATATAATCAAGATGAAATCATAATGGCTGGAGAGATGGCTCAGAGGTTAAAAGCACTGAAGCACTGACTACTCTTTCAGAGGTTCAATTCCCAGTAACCATATGGTGGCTCACAACCATCTGTAATGGGATCTGATGCCCTCTTCTGGTGTGTGTCTGAAGATAGCTATAGTGTGCTCACATACATAAAATAAATAAATAATTCTTTAAAAACAAAAAAGAAATCATATAGATCAGGGGAGGGCCTAAGTCCAAAGACTGGTGCTCTTATGAGGAGGCAAATGAAGACAGAGTACCACACTCACAGAAAGAAAATACATGTGATAACAGAAACAGCAAT
Organism: Tokudaia tokunoshimensis; assembly: GCA_036184795.1. NCBI lineage: Eukaryota > Metazoa > Chordata > Mammalia > Rodentia > Muridae > Tokudaia > Tokudaia tokunoshimensis. The sequence goes on from BTHU01000023.1 coordinate 92,750,588, forward strand.
GGGAATACTATGACAAGCCAAGGTTATGACTAGGAGTTAGGAAAAAGGCATGCAAAGGATTCCCCCACAGAGCTTTAAGAGGGAAGCAACTTAGTCAACATCTTGCCTTTGTACTTCCATAACCAGGAGACACTATACTCCTGTTGTTTTGTTATGGTAACCCTAGGAAGCCAATACATATTTTGGACTAGGAAATGGAATGATGCTGGATTTGGTAAGAGCATAAGCCCAAATTTTCTTCAGGAGTCCACTGGCAGAAACACAGATCTTAAAGGTAGTCGTGGTAAAGGCTTAAAAAACAAGGAACAGTAAACAAAGCTCATGTAACCCTAGACACTACGCATATGCATGTATATCTGCATGTGTACATTACTCATCATGAATACAATATTGCTACAGAAATAAATATTAACCGAATTTCTAGAGAGGCCTTAGGAAAAAAATAGTGAATGATATTTGACACTGGAAGAAAGGTGATCTTTGTTATACAGTGGCAGAAATTTGGCTGAAGTGGTTTCATGCTATTGGGGGTAAAAAAGCTACCTTGTAAGTAACAAATTTAGATATGTAGCTGAGACATTTAAAGTGTGAAAGAAAAGGGCTATTTTTTCTTGATGCTCACAATACAATTGTAATGTAAAAGTTATAAATTGAAAATCTAATTATTAGGGAGAAAGAAAACAGCATTTGATAATCTGAAAAATCCTAAATCTATCCAGACAGTATGTTCTGGAAAAGGGGCCAGGTCTGTGGCCAGATAAACTTTTACTGAAGATACTGGGAATGACTCACAGTTTCAATCATCACCAGAAGTCAGAGACAGAGACAAGATTATCTGAGAAGGATCTGCAGAGAGTCTCCAGTCTAACTGCATGGATCTCTAGACTTCTCAAGGCTGATAAGGCACCTGATAATTCTGCACCAGAACCAGCTGTAGCCTGGTGGGAGACAGACCTGGGACAAAATGAAGAAAGGATGACTAAGCAAAAACCCAGTTACAGAGGCCAGAAAAGGAGCTCAGAGCACACTAAGGAATAAAACTTGCTCTGTTGGGTGATTAACTTGTTTAGTAATCCCTTTATTCCTTCTTTCTTGCCTTTACAGAGTGGGGCTGTCTATCATATGCCTGCATCACCATTATATATTACAATAGCATAATTTCTTTTTCAGTTACACAAGTCTCTGGGTAGGAAGAAAGAAATTTTGTTTCCAGATGTACTATATCCTGTACCTCATCCATAGCTGACTTAGATTCTTTGGAGAGGGGTGTTTTAAGACAGGGTTTCTCTGTTTATGTAGTCCCAGCCATCCTGGAAATTGTTCTGTAGACCAGGCTGGACTCACACTCAGAGATTTTACCTGCTTCTGCCTCCTGAGTGCTAGATTTAAAGGCATGGGCCACCACTGGCTGCTTAAATGATTTAAATAATGAAATGTGAGACTTTTTGAGTTTACATGCAAATGCAGTTTGCAATGGGTTACATGTATATTGCATGTACTGGGAAGAATCTGGATTTTTAGAGGGCAGAGGACAGAATGTACTATGTTGTACAGAATATCTCTAAAATTTATCTCTACTCAGAACCTCAAACTGGTAGTATTTGATAATATAATATTTAAATCTGTTGTTAAACTACATTCATTAGATGCATTCAAAACCTAATGAATACAATACTCAAAAGGTAAAATGAAGATACAGAAACATACAAAGAGAATGCCATTTTGAAGACAGAGGTAAAGATTAGAATAATGTATCTATACATGTCATAGAATATCAAGGAGTACTGGCAAGTAGTATAGGCTAGAAAAGGCTAGGATGGATGTGCTCTTAAAGCCAACAGAAAGACTGGTCCATCAACACTTTGCCTCCAAAACTGTGAAGGAGATAAATTTATGTGATACAAAACCAGATTTATGTGAGATTACTAGCAGTCTTAGGAATCTAATACAATGATTATTGAAAATTCTACAAATTAAGTTAGAGAAAGACATAAACTACTGGTATACATAACAGTGTACCTCAAAAATGTTATGCTGAATTAAGTAAGTTTTATGCAAAGAATAGTTACTGTATTGTTTTACCTATAAAAAGTTCTAAAATAGAACAGAGCTATTTAGACAGTATAGAAACTAATCTACACTAGGGAAAAAAAATCAAAGTATAATTTGCCTCTGGGTGAATAGGATGGGAGTTACTGGAAAGAAGTATGGTGGGAATTTCTGGAATGATGATAATCTATTCGATTTGATAAGTGTTGGATTATGTACATGTAACGATGTGCTGCAGAAGGCCTAATGATTGTGTGCACCCATTTTCATGCTGAGTGATGATAGATTGGTATAGCCTGAAACTGTCCACAGTAGAAATATGTAGACCATGGGAACTGGCAAATGATACAAACCAGTGCATGAAGAGCTGATGCATTTTCTTACTAGTATATCATCATTCAGAATCATGCACTGTCTATAAATGAGCAGGTGAACACTTAAGGTTTATATATTTAATAACATGAAAATTTTATGACGATAGAATCAAAATAAATATTTAACTATAGCTAACAATATGAATGCTGATGTGTTTGGGACTATACATTTATATCAACTTTTAAAACGCATGTATAAGCAAAATGTATTGATATGTATTTAGAAGTACAAATTAGATATGTGGTAAAGTATATCAAGGATACTATATAGATTGTAATGTAATGTGTGTTTGTGGGAAATCTTTTTTACTTTTCTGGATGTTTGAAATTTTTCATTTAAAAAATCAGAAATAACTCCCTACTTAAGATATCAAAAATATTAACAGATGCATATAATTCTGGCTCTCTAACTGCTAGTTATGGTATACAGTAAAAGAAGAAAATCCAAGTGTTTTGTTTTTTCAAAAACTTAAAATGCTGAAGGATATCCCCCTGCACCCAGTTTTCAAGTTCTCTAGATAGAAGGAATATATACTCAGGGAAAACTGGCAAATGACCCAATTAAAGTCCTCAAAGGAAAATAGGGCCAGCTGCAGTCCCTTGGGAGATAAGGATGGAATCCAGCACTGGAGTATAAAGATTAGCACTAAGCACCAAAGAGTCCCCTATCTCTGAATGAAGTGGGAAGAAATAGAGAATGAGAAAGCAAAGGCTAGCAGAGTGCTGGAGGACCAAGCAGATGGAAGTTCTTGCTGCTTTGAAACTGGACAGAAAACTATCTGTTACAAATAACGAAAGGGTAGGATAGGGAAAGGAATGAGAATCTCCAATAGCCCTGATAAGGAGTGAAACAGAGCTGACTGGGGACTAGGAGATACAGACAGAGGGGGTGAGGGGCCAGCTTTAGATGGCACCAGAGATGAGGAATTTAGTGAAGTACTAATGACCCAAAAGTGATGTGATTTTTCTCCAGTAGAGCTTGCAAGGCAGGCTAAAGGAAGACAATTAGCTGAGACTTGTCTAAGGAGGCATGAAATAGAGACAAGAAAGCAAAAATAGATAGATAGATAGATAGACAGACAGACAGATAGTTCTCTGATGTTGAATGTGAATGAGACTAAGAAGGAAGAGGAACCAGGCAAGAGAAGAAAGATTACAAAGAAAAAGGTAAAAGAAGTAGAGATCTCAACAGTATTGAAGACAGGGCATAACAGGCACAAGAGAATTCTGAGAGCTAGTAAGGTAAGAAAAAGAGTGCAGCTGGGCACGGTGGTGCACGCCTGTAATATCCACACTTGAGAGGCTGTTGATTGCCAACAGCTCAATGCGAGCCTGGGCTACACAGCAAGTACCAGGCCCATCAGCATTACACAGCATGACTTTCAAAAAACAAACAAACAAACAATAACCAAAAAGAGAAAAATCATGGCTAACGAGTATATTTTAGACTTATTTTCAGGAGAATATTTCTAGAAATAATACATCTCGGCCTTTCCATGAATTTCACTTTAAAATGATACTGCATAATTCAGAAGAGAGTTTGTCTCAACAGCTGGAGATCTAGCTCAGTGGCAGAGCAGTTGCCTGGTATACAAGAAGGCAAAAGTTCAATCTCCCATACTGCAAAGGAAAAGAAGACTGTTTCAAGATAGAGTCTTTTGAAATCATATACACAAGTGCCATGGTCAACGTATCACTGATTTTTCTAAAGATGGCACATTTCAGCATAGTTAATTAACAACTGGGTTTGGGGAAAGTTACTGATTCTCCTCAGAAGCTCAGTTTCGTTATCTGTAAAATATGTGTAATAATGTCACATCTTATAGAGCTGTTACCAGAAGTAAATGCATCAGTTTGAAAAAAAGAAGTGTTTAGTACAGTGACTGGAATAAATAAGCCTTCAAGAAGTATCAGCTGCTAGGACTTCTGTTTCCAGGTAAGACGAAATAAACTCCCTTCACTCTGTCTATCCCATGAAGTATAGTTATAAAACTTACCTAGCCTAACCCACAAAGTAGAGTTATAAAACTTGGTGAGAATATATGGTCCATTTGAAGTGTGTGGATAATAAAAAGTAGCAGACAGCTAAGTGGTTAAAGACCTAGAATCTAAACTAAGGAACTCATGCTCAGAACTCTTTAAGTTGCTGAAAACAGACAGCCAGACTTAGCAGCTTAATCCCAGTACTTGGAAGGTGGAAATAAGAAGATCAGACGGTCAAGATTATTCTTGGCTACAAGTTCAGAATCAGCCTAAACTGCATGAGACCCTTATCAAATACAACAATAAGAAAATAAACAGAAAGAAAAAAGTTTATATTTATGGTAAATTGACTTTCTACAATGGTGTCAAGACAATTTTAATGTGAAATGGCAGTGTTTTCATATGCAATGACAATTGTACATGTAATCTCTATATATGTGTGTATATATATATATGTATGTATATATACATATATACTCAACCAGATGAATATAAATCTCTATAAAATGCCAAAGTAACTCAAAATGATTCATAGACTTAAATGTGTGAGTTGAAACTGTAGTCTTTTAGAACAGAGGAGAAAATTGATACGTTCCTGAGTTAGAAAGAAATCTTCATCATAAGATCAAAAAAAGAAGTCTCAGAAAGCAGTAGCTTACATGGCATCAAAATCACAAACTTCAGAGCTTTGAACTATATGCCATTAAAACAATGTCAGAAAAAAGAGTAGAGTAGGAACCTTTGAAACATCTCTTCCACAAAGGCAATAAGAAAATCGTCAGAACTAACTCTTAAATTCTAGAAAATAGTCCAACACACTGGGAAAGATCTGTTAGGAAGAATAGCTAGATCTCTGTAAGAATAATGAGCTTTCCAGTGCTTTAATCTACCCTACTTCCATTCCAACTCCTATTTTGGTGGTTAACCTTGAAAGCCTCTATTTGAAATCACAGAAAACAAACAAAAACAGCAACAGGGCCACCAGGACAGGAGGAAGAATGAGGCAGCGGCCCCTTGGAACTACTATATCTTCAGAAACTCAAGGGACACTCCCTTTAGCTGAACAAACTCAAAGCTCAGAAAGTGATCACAACCTTTTATTCTAGAAACTTTTGGCAAAAATGTTCATAGGCAATTGCTGAATTTCACAGAGGTGAAGATAACAGTTGGAGAAAACACAAGTTAATAAAAGGCTTCAAAAGGCAAAATCTAGGAAATGAGATGTTTATGCGGCTCTAAAAACATTTAGCATATGTATAGCTCTACCTGTACATACACACATATACATATAACATACACACATATAACATATACACATATATGTATATATATGTGTATATATATATATATATAGAGAGAGAGAGAGAGAGAGACAGAGACAGAGACAGACAGACACAGACAGACAGACAGACTCAGGTTTGTGCATGTTCAGAAAAGACCTGAAAAAGTCACATGGTGTCACTTTTGATTAAACATGAGGCTTTGTGCAAACAAGAAAGGGAAGCTGAGATTGCAAAGTACATAGGTAAGGGTTGAAGATATTCTCAGCATGCACACAAAATTACTCAAAAACCACTGGAAAAATACTAGTTCTAGATATAATGTTCTGGATATAATGAAAACATTATACCAAAGTTGAAAGCACCATATATTATATGAATGATTTATATAAAATGTCCCAAATAGGTAAATCCATAGGGATGGATTTTTTTCTCAGTGGCTGCCCAAGATGCGAGTATAAACAAAAACTAATAGCAGTCCTTGAGGTGATGGCAATGTCCTAAAACTAGATTGTTGTTATGGTTGATGAATTCTATAAATTTACTACAAATCACTGAATTTCGAGCTTAAGGAACGAGTTTTATAGTATGCAGTAAATGCTAACTCAATAAAGTAGAAAAAAGTGAGCCAACTCCATGCTATAAAAGCCTGCTCTTCCCCAAATGCAATAATATTAACAGGGAGAGGTAAACTGATGGTGAGAAGGCTATTCTGGGATGACAGAATGAAAACCTCTAAAGAGCTGGGTCCTAAAAGCAAAAAGAACATTGGCAAAAAAAAGTCAAAATCAATCTTGGAGGAAAATTAAATGCTTGCAATAAAACGTGGAATAGTGTTTCAAGAAAAAGTAAGATTAGTAAGGTTTGTAGCATTTCAACTTTCTATAATATCATCTCTTTCTCTACAGCTTCAAAGCCCTAAAAAAAACCCAACATTATTGTCATTATAGAAGCTGTAACCCAGCAGCATAACTGAACTTAGAAGGTAGAACAGTTCTAGAACATTACAAAAAGCCCATCCTCAGAAAATCTGTACTATTTCATATGCCTGGCATCCCGTGGGAAAGCTACATTCTGAAGCCTTGTCTGTTTTTGATCTGACTGATATCCCTTACTGTAAAAAGAGTTCATCCCTATGGCATTTGTCAAAATTAATTGGTGGAGGTTGTATACAGTACATCTGCTTGACATGGAATTAACACTTGAGACTAAAAAGGGGCCAACCAAAAGATCCCACACAGGATCAAGACAGCCAACATTCCAGCATGCAAGTGGGCGGGGTGGGGGAGGGCAGGGAAACAAGTCCCTGTCCTGAGCTGAGGAATTATTGGCAGTTAACGGTTGATAGGGAAGGCAGAGTCACTTTTCTGAAAGGGTATGGCCACTGGTAGGTTGCCTATATAGTCGAGAACTGCCCTATACCCTATACACTGCTCATGTGTGTGCACATATGAACAGCAGGAAATTATGTTCATTGCAGTTATTTAAAAAATAAGAGTGCATGAAGATGGGGAGGGTGAGATGCGGAGAGGGAGTATAGGAAGGAGGGGAGGGAATGAAAGGCAAGGATGATCAAAATATACTGAATCCATGTAGAAACTTAAAAGGAAAAGCAGGCTTTCAAAGACTCAGATATGTTCCCAAGAATCTGGGAGGCAATGAACAGAAACAAAGCTGTGTGTCTGCCCAGGACAGCTGGGATCCGAGAAGACCCTATTATCTCACTCTGGGCTGACATTAAGGCTTAGCTTGAGTAGTAAGTGACCTCAAAGGCAGAGGCAGCAAGCCTTTGAGTATTGAAAGAGTATTCTGAGCTACTTATGCATAGATCCTTAAACAAATGATGACAGACATTCTGGTTCAAGACCTTTATGGAAACTCTCTTCAGTCGTGAGAAGACTACTTTGCTAAGGAAGCAGAGAGAAGACATAATTCTTAGAATTAAATACAAAGGAAATTTACTAAGCAATGGCATCAACAAATCCATGAGGTAGTGGTGATGGTGTACTGATTTTTAGATTTACTACATTATACTATTTAAAATCTCTAATTTTCAACAAGATATACAACATATTATAATGAAAGAAGAAAGTATGACCCATATACAGGACGAGAAAAAAAATCAATAGAATCATGTTAGGCTAACTAGACAAAAATTTAGAAGTTATTCTAAGTTCCTTAAACAACTGAAGGAAAAACAAAAACAGACTATGTGATAAAATAGAAACTAAAAGTAAGCGGAGGACATGAAAATGAAGACCCGAACAGAAACTCTGGAGTTGCAGAGTAACTGATGTGACCACTTCACGAACAGAACTTGACAGATTTGAGCTAGCAGAATAAAGACCCCACAAACTTGAAGATAACCCCACTATCTACTCAGAGAACAATAATCTAGTCCGGGAAAGAAAAACAAATAAGGACAAGGAAATAGTAACAGCCTCAGTGGATGAGGCAAATGATTAACCCTCTCGGACAGCACACACAGATCACAGGACACTCAGAAGCTGAAAGAGGGGGCAGGAAAAAATTTCAATAAGCAATGGCTAGTAACATCTCCAAACTGAAGGAAAACAGTAGTCTACACACCAAAGAAGCTCAACAGAATCAAAGTAGAACAAACTCAAAGAAATATAGTCCTACATATATACATCCAAACTCCAAAGGGGAATGAAAAGAGTAAATATTTGTGTGTGTGTGTATGTGTGTGTGTGTGTGTGTGTGTGTACATGTGTGCATGTTCACAGATGGGTTTGTATGTGTGCGTGTGGGGGGTAACTCATGTGTTACAGAGGCTTGACATAGGTAACCGTGTATGTATAGGACACAAGACAAACTCACTGTTGTTCCTCAGGAGCCATCCACTTTGCTTTTTGTGACAGGATCTCTCAATTGGCTCGGAGCTGCCCAAGCAGTAAGGCTCAGGGATCCATCTGTCTTTGCCACTTTAGCCCCAGGATTGCAAGCACATATCACTATGCTCAGCTTTTTTGTGGGTTCTGGGGTTTGATATCAAGTTCTCGTGTTTACATGGCAAGCAAATTATTGGCTAAGCTCGCTCTCTCCAGTCCAAAAATGAATTGTTAAAACAGCAACTCATGGAAAGAGGTCTAAGTAAAAATAACAACTGACTCAGAAAAACCACAGAGGCCAAAGGCAATAAGATGGCCTGTTCAATGTGCTACAAGAGAAAGGCTGCGTACCAAAAGTTCTCATCCATCAAAACGTCTTCAGAGAAGAGGAAAAAAAGAACTAGTAAATAACAGGAGGATCACTACAATTAAAGTATGTTATATGCATATAAGACAATGTCACAATGAAATTCATTATTTTGTAATAATTAATATATGCTAATAGTGTTCTTTTTATAAAAACTATAATTAACAACTGAAGAAGAAATTATCAGATAAAGAATTCATTACCAGAAGACCTACCCTACAAGAATATAAATTCTTAAAGTCAAAGTGAATAAATAATGCATAGTAGCTCAGATGCAGGGAGGAATAGCACTCATAATGTTGACTATATAGATACAGAAAAAAAAAAACATGGCATAAGTGTCCTTTCCCTTCTAATTATTCTTCATCTGATCTGACGTAAAGCAGTAATTCCAAAACTGCTATTGTACTTGAAAATCTACACAGATGTAATCTGCATAATGGTATAAAATAACAGAAATATAACCACATTTTAGATATGATTAAAATTATTTTGCCATGAATGTGAACTAATTTGTTTAATCTAAAATGTTAATTGTAATCCATAAGATAACCAGGTAGGGAATAAGAGGCACATTCAAACACACACACACACACACACACACACACACACACACACACACACACTGGTAGGGGGTGGAAGGAATTTCATCAAGTTAATTAAAATGACATACTAGATAAAACTAATTCTATAAATGAACAAACAAACTAATAAATGTAAATCCTATTTTATCAACATAAGCTAATACTTTAAAATAAGCAAACAAAAAACCTCAATCAAAAAGGCATGAGAAGCTGCACCCATAAAGTCTCAATAATATGGTTGCCTAAACAAGACCTGCATGATAAAACTACAAGCTGACATGGCAATGTTTGCAACATTAAATGGACTGAACATGTTTTGTATAGAGACCCTGTCTTGAAACAAAATGAAACAAAACATAACAAAACAAAATAGCATGCTACTATCATAAAGCCAGACACATATACCACCAAAGAGCCTGGAAATAAACTCTCATCCATATGGTAAATGATCTTTGAACAGAGTAGTAAGATTATTCAGTGTAGAAAGAACAGACTTCAAAAAATGGTTGTGGGAAAACTCAATAGTAGCATTACTGAAACGGAAGCCTTACCTTATGCCATGTGCAAAATTTACTCAAAATGGATCAAAGACCTAAACAGCAACCCAGAAAATGTATCAGTTCAGAAGGTAATGAATGGCTTCTTGATACTGGATTTGGTGCTGACTTCTTAGATATGCTAACAGAAGCATTGATTAGATAAAGGAAAGAAAATAGCTGGGTGGTGGTAGCACACACCTTTAATCCCAGCACGCAGGAGGCAGAGGCAGGTGGATCTCTGAGTTTGAGGTCAGCCTGGTCTGCACAGTGTGTTCCATGACGGCCAGGGCTACACAGAGAAACCCTGTCTCAGAAAAACAAAATGAAGGAAGAAAAGTGAGAGAACTCTGCACATTAAAGGATAGTATGAAAAGCTAAAAGCAGACACAGAACAAGAGAAAATATCTACAAATCATGTATCTGAGAAAAGATTAATATCTACATACTTGAATGGATATCTATTCATAGAAGATACATGGTCAAATAGTATATGAAAAAATATACAGCAGTATTAGGTAGAAAAATGCAAATCAAAAGTACAATGAGGTAAGTCATGCCTTTTAAAGTAGTAATTATCCAAAAACAGAAAAAGACCAAAAATAACATGTGCTCCTGAGAATTTAGAGGAACTGGAACTTCTGTGCATTGCTGGTAGGAATTCAAAATGACAGTGTGTATAGAGAGCAGTAGGGAGGTTCATCAAAAAGGAAACAGAATTATAAGATCCAGCAATTCCATTTCTATATATGTACACTAAGAACTGAAAGCAGATATCAAACATTTTTGTTCACCAATATTCACATCAGCATTAGTCACAATAAGTACAAAATGGAAGTAACTGAAGTGTCCACGGATGAATTGATTAAACAAAGCAGCATATATATATATATATATATATATATATACACAATGGAATATTATGCAGCCTTAAAAAAGGAATGGAATTCTGATACATGCGACAACATGAATCAGCAATGAAGACATTTATGCTAAGTAAAATAACCTAATCATAAAGGATAAATATTGCGTGACTCTATTTATGTGAGGTACATAGAGTACTCAAATTCACAAAAAGTAGAACGGAGGTTGCCGGAAGGCAGAGGGTGTGAGGTAAGATAAAGTAGCTTTTAATGTGTATAACTTTAAAAGCTCTGGAGATGGATGCTGGTAATAGTTACAGAATAATGGATATACTTAACACCCCAGAAGTAAATACTTAAAATGGTTACAATAGTAAATTTTAGGTTATGTATATTTTAGCACAATTAAAAACATACTACTAAGAGAATAAAATTACAAGCTCCAGAATGTTAAAAAAAAATTGTAAAGCATACACCCTGTGGAGGACCGTGTTTAGCATATATAGAGTGATCTCAAAAGTCAATAGGAAGGAAAAACAATGAGAAAATGGCAGAGACATGAACGGAAACCTTAACAAACAGAATATAATGATGGCAGACAAGCAGATGGAGGGATGCTCAGCATCATTAGCCATTAGGAACAGGCACATTAAAACAACACCTACCGGAACAATCACAGTAAATGCTGACAAAGATGTAGAGCAAGTGAACTCTCATACACCACTGGTGGGAATGCAAAATGGTACAGCCACTCTGGAAAATGGTTTGGCAGTTTCATATAAAGTTAAATGTGCACTTACCATATGACCCAGTAATCCCACTTCTAGATATTTACCTTAGAGAAATAAAAACTTATGTTCACACAAAAACCTGCACAAGAATGTTAATATCAATATCATTCATAAAGACCATAACCTGGACAACCCAAATCCACTTCAATATGTGAATGGATATGGAATATCCACACAATGAAATGGGACTTCACAAAAATGAATGAGTTATTGATATAAACAACAACCTGGATGAGTCTCAAAAGCATTATGCTGAGTGAAAGAAGCCAGCCTCGCAATGTTACATACTGCATGATTCCATTTATATGATTCTCTAAAAGGTAAAGCAGAAGTAATGGAGATAAGTGAGAGCCAGGGACTTGGGGTGAGCAATGGGGGTGACTGTAACAAGGATAGTGTGAGGAAAGTTTGAGTGATGGAGCTGTTCCCTCTCTTGACTGTGGTGGTGGATACATAAAATCTACATGAATTACAATTCACAGAATTGTACACCAAAAGAAGGCCCCATGCAATTTTACTGTAAGTTCATCTCAAAGTAAAATTCTCCTTATTATATAATTATTACCACCATCATCAATAGTTACATTGATTAATGATATTCAAAATTATTTGCGCAATGGGATCTAAAAACCAGCAAGGTCAGTAATGACTGGTACAATAAAGCTACAGAAGTAAAAACAAAACTAAATGTAAAATCTGGACAACTTTGACTAACTCCTCTCCTTAATATTTTATATGAGGATAGTATGTTCTCTCTGGATCATTTCCTATAAACATTGTCATATAGTGAATATGGAATTAAATAAGTGCTCAACTTACAAGTCTGGGACCCTGGTTTACAGTCCTAAATCTAACACTGTAAGAAAACTCTCAACTTGCCTTTTGTGCCTAATTTTATCTTCCTCTTCATTGAGGTCATGTACTTGTCTGCACTTGTCTTTTTGTGGTATGCTGTGAAGGTTTAAAGCAAGGAGTTTCAAAGATAGGAAAGAGAACAGAGACACACACACACTCCCACCCCCCACCCCACTACCAGGTCCTGCTCTGATGTGTTCCCTCACTCACTTCATCCTAACAACTCCACAGCATGGCTATGACTGAAATTCTCCTTTCCCAGAGGAAACCACTAAAGTAAAGAGAGGTAATGTGATCGTCACTGCACAGCTAGTAAGTGGGGAACCCAGGTTTGCCCCAGGCAGTCTGCTTCCAGAACCTATGTTCACATTCAGTATGCCATGTCTCTCCACAGAAAGCCGTTCATTGGCTCCTTCCTCCTTTCACCACAGCCCTGCCACCTGTATAGCCTATCTTCACCATCCCATCCCATCACTTAGCATATCATAGAGCAGATGAGAGCTAGCCCCGTGGACCCACTTCTGACTTCTCTCCTCAGCTTCACAGCTTCAGTGATGCATCAGAATCTGCATATCCTCATCCCACCATCCTTACAAACTCAACCAATTCAAATGAAACACACCATCCTTCCTCAAAATGTCCACTAAAGACTTAATTTTACCAAGTGTTAAGTTACACAACCTTGAAATAGGTGGGGTATCTTGCCATATTCCTGTCCACTCCATCCTTAGTCAATGAGTCTCCTCCTTCATCCTCAGTCATATCACCTACAACTAACTACACCTCTCAAGTCCACTGTCAGCATTCCAGGTGACAAGTTGATAACTCAATGACTTTAATGACACTCTCTTTCCTCTCTCTAATTCCCTTTACTGGCCACCACACTGATCATTTCCAAATCTAGTTTTTATCATCTTACTGTATTCAAATGCCTTAACTGAAGAAACTAACTCCATATAGCTTTGTATTATCAAACAAATCAGAACCAAGTATTCTGAGCTACCCTTTTAATCACTGGATCTCTTAAAATTCACCCAATTAACAGTGCTCACAACCAACTACTTCAACAGAAATGCTAGTTCCTCTCAAATAGAAACTTAAAAAGACTATTTAGATCTTACCTCTTCTGAGAGGCCCTCTTCTGCCACACCAATAAAACTCTGAGCTTCTGTGGCACTGAGCCATGTATCTATCATTACTCCTAAAGGGTACATGTGGGCACCTCTAAGCTGACTAGCACAAGGCTAGGAACCATTTCTTAAACACTTTCTGGTTACCTTCCACCATGCAGAGTAAAATCACCTGCTAGAAAATTCCTTATGGTTAGTCCACATACTGTGTATGGACAGATTCTGCACTGTTTTACTGTTCGGCCTAAAGACTCATGATGGTCTAGCTATATTTCCCTTTCGTGTACTAGACATCATTCCTGACCATAACCTGTTTCAGTGCCACACTGAACTTCTCGCTGTTCCCTACATGTAGCAGGTCCTTTCTGGGATGGCTCCTATCTACTCACTAGCAGAAATGTTCTTTCTCCTTTACATCATTTGTGTTCTATACTACCTTGGCATTTGATCAAACCCTCTATAATAACACTTTCCATGCTAGTAACTATACACACATTTGTATCCCTTGTGGGACTGTATATTTCTTAAGAGTAATAAAACCTTGTCTTTCACTAATTCCCCGTATCTAATGGCCTGATGTCAAGTCTTTCTTCCAGTTAAAGAAAATTTCAGAGTCAGTGAGGATCCCATACCTTGGTAATAAAGGGCTTTAAGGAAGGAGTGACGGTCAGTTCCCTGAAATAAAGACTTCTCAATTTCCATTTCTCTTCGGGTCAGCTGTTTGCTTTTTGAAAACCTCTGTGGCAGGCAAAGGATGCGCTGGCGCTCTGAGATCCTCTCTTTAATATCTTCAAGCCATTTCTGTATTGCTTCAGGAGTTGCCCCCAGCTTTGTCCTCTGAAAGTGGGGAAATAAAGTGCTTTATATCAAAACAGACACAACACAAATGTGAATCTGAGACCTTACATAAGAAAGAAGATGAGAAGGCCTAGAAATTGGAAGTGTTCAGGGAAGTTTTAGTTAAGGGCTAATCAACAGCTTCTCTTTAGCCAATGTTTCTATCTTAAAAAGCAAAGAAGATTCAGACCCAACACTTAGTTTTATGAAAACTCAGAACAAAATGTACCCACTTGTTGATGGTTCCCACACCCCAGCATAGAGGTACAGACTTATCTTCTGAGTATCCTGCTGCTCCCTACCAACTGGCATAAATGAAAAGAAAGAAATATTTTCATGAAAAGAGCCTGTTTACCTTTTCACTGGAAACATGGCTTTTCCAGATTAATATTTCAGTTTCATTGAGCCCTAGTTCCCTGAGAGAAGCAGTTTCCTGGTCTTTTTCATGTAGTGTCTGGAACTGGGACAAAGTCATTGTCCCAGCTACTTCCTTCCCAAAGGGCTTGTACATAGTCCCAGGGGCAAAGCTCTTTTTCTTAGAGACACATCTGCAAAAGACAAAAGAAGAGAATAAGAACATCTTGTGGTTGAATTCACAGTGATGGGGCCTCCTTTTAAAACAAGTCCAGTGAAGCACATAGGCAAAGTCTCTCTTCAATTTTACTGCCTAGGTGGAAGCACCACGGCAACAAACTGGAATCCCCCACACATACAGGACTATAACAAATGTTAACCAAGCACATGCTATACATTAGATGCTGTGTTCTGTTCTAGAGTTTACAGTTTAAAGAAAAAAACTCGAGGGGCTAGAGAGATGGCATAGCAGTTAAGGGCTCTAACTGCTCTTGCACAGGACCTGGGCCAGTTCCCAGGGCTCACATGGCAGGCCACTAGCACCTAAAACTCCAGTTCCAGGGGATTCAAAGCCCTCTAGCCTCTGTAGGCACTGGCATACATGGGATTCACATAAACTAGTTCCTCTCCCTCTATCTCCTTCTCCACCCCCCCCCCACAGACAAACATACAAAATAAATCTATACAAATATCAAAAGAGCTGCCACCTATATGAAGAATAGTAGAAAGGAAGTAACTAAATAAGAAATGACCATATAGAATTATAAATGCCACGTTAGGGGAAATGCAGGGTGCTATAGTAGGACATGGTAAAAGTAGTTAGCCCGGGCTTAGTACAACATATACTTAAACTTCCGACAGAAAGACACAAAAGCAAAATCTGATTTTGTCTGAAGAAGTCTTCTGAAGAAAGTGGTTGGGTGAGAGAGGAGTGCTCCCATCAAGCTTTAAGAGGGATAGATAACCTGCAGGCGAGGGTCTATTAGAATCTGTTTACAAATCAATACCCACTCTTCAAAGGAGACAGAGGTATCAAGTTGATGCTGAAGGAGGCTCTTCAGCTGCCTCTCACCTTCTGTTTCCAGTTCCTCCAGGACATGCTCTTCATCCTTCACACAGCTATTTACCCTGGAACAGATGGAAAACAAAAACAAAATCCATAGGGAATGCAGAAGACACATAAAATCGGAAAATACATTCCCCATCTATATTACCTATCAACGATCCATTTGTTCAAAGGCATGTCTTCAATATTCTACTGCCCTGAGTATTTGATTATACATTCACTCAATAGCTATGTATACAATCGGCACTGTGTTAGCTATCTATGTATACAATAGGCACTGTATTAGCTACCTGTACTGGCTAGTTTTATGTCAAATAACACAAGCCAGAGTCATTTGGAAGAGGGAACCTGAATTGAGAGAATGCCCTCACCAAACTGGCCTATGGGTGAGCCTATGGTGTGCTTTCTTGATTGCTAATTGATATGAGAGGGCCACACTAACTGTGTGCAGTGCCACACCTGGGCTGGTAGTCCTGAGTGCTATAAAAAAGCAGGCTGGCTGGGCGGTGGTGGCACACTCCTTTAATCCCAGCACTTGGGAGGCAGAGGCAGGTGGATTTCTGAGTTCGAGGCCAGCCTGGTCTACAAAGTGAGTTCCAGGACAGTCAAGGCTACACAGAGAAACCCTGTCTTGAAAAACCAAAAAAAAAAACAAAAAAAACAAACAAACAAAAAAGCAGGCTGAGCAAGCCATGAGGGGCAAGCTGGTAAGCAGCCCCCCTCCATGGCCTCTGCATCAGTTTCTGCCTCCAGGTTCCTGCTCTGAGTTCCGGCCCTGACTTCCCTCCATGATGGAGTGTGTCCTGAGAGTTGTAAGCTAGAATTAACTCCTTCCTCCCTGAGTTGTTTATGGTCACGGTGTCTTTTCACAGCAGGAGAAAAGTTAACTAAGATACTACTTGTGGAAATTAAAGATATTCTAGGTATACTTTTGATCACAGAATCTGTACTATATTTAGGGAGAAGACGTATATCCTCTTGTGTTGTGTACATGTACCTATAAAGAGAGGGAATCTAAGTAAATAAGAATAGAGAAACATGCTCAAATTAGTAAAAGTTTTCGGAAGAAAGGGGTAGCCTGGGAGCTAAAGCGCTAACAATGATTTCAGAACGGCATTCTTAAACTGGTATGGGAAAGATTGGGTGTGACAAAGAAAAAGGGAAACTGGAAAGCAAATATAAGGAGACCCGCCATGTATTGTGGCATAACTGGAACCTCTAATTAGATTCTCGCTTTGAATAGCCTCAAATACACGAACTAAGGGATTTTGGACCAGACCTGAGCATCCAGGAAGTAATTTATCAGTCCACTAGGTATCCAAGAGTAAGCAGTGCTTAAGGCCATGTGGATTAGAAGATAACTAGCGCAACTAGCTAGGAGACTATTGAGGTATATGGCAATGAAGGTCCAGACTAGGGTACTAGCAGAAATACAAAGGAGGGATTCAGCGGGAGAGGCCTTTAGGAGAATGATGTTAAGAAAGTAAAACTGACAGACACATAAATAAAATCACTCGATTTTCGAACTGTTGATACAGCTTGACAGAATATAGGTATGAAGGAAGGAAAATGGTTCCAGATGGAATAAATATCTAGGAAGTGGAAGTCAATGTCACTAATACCTACACTGAGGGGAGAAGCTCTTAGAACTCTGAAAGCCTCGCATGAAGTGCACATCCAAGGCCCTGGTCTGCAGCAACAGCACACGTGGCTGGTTACAATTCTTAATGGCAAGACAATCTGAGGCTCAACACAGAGGAGTATGAAGCCATTAGAGAAGAAATTCTGAAGAAGGGCAGAAAGTATGAAGAGTGTCTTGTCTTACCAACTTGTAGCCTAGACACTGTGGTGTAGAAAACTGGATCATGGCTATGAGCCAACCTCAAGTGATTAAGAACTCTTATTCAAGTTCCAAGAAACAACACAACCATTTAACCATGTAAGAATACCGTGGAGACAAATGAACGAACACAAAGATGAGTTAAATCCGTGAGAAAAATAAAATAAAATAATAAAAAAAAATAAATATCGCATTTCTTACAAAACAGACCCTGTAATTATAAGATTCCTAAAATAGAGCTGGACCTATAAAAATAACATTGGAACTAAGTTTTTTAAAACCTTTTCAATCTCTCATCTTTATTTACGATCCCAAAAGTTACTGCTAAATTTAATTTGTTAAAAATAAGTAAGCCTATCAACACACATCACTCTATAGAGAAATACTGGGATTTTTTTTTTAAAAAAGCTTATCACAGAAAAAGACAATATATTTCCATTTATATAAAAAAACAGATGAAACTAGGAATATTTTGTTCAAGGATTAAACTCATACGTGGAAAATTAAGAAACAAAACAAAAACCAAACAAACAAAAGGCAAAGGAATAATTGGTGCAAACTCCTCAGAGAGCCAAGGGGGCTTCTAAGGCATGTATGTGAATCATATCCTACCTCTTAACCTATATAGCATACAGCTCTTTATGATCACCCAAGCTATACACTAGATTCATTTTTCATGTATGAGGTATCTCATTATAGGATAATTAAAATAATTAAGGCAGAAGAAACATAAAAACAAGACAAACAAACACAACAAAAAAAAACAAACAACAACAAAAACCTTTTGAAAAAAAATTCAGGCAACTAAGAAAGTAGGAGGAAGCATTCCTAAACAGGTTCTTTGTGCCACTGTTCCAGTGTGAAGATTTTACAGCAGAGTGAAGACAAAACTAAGTGGATCCTTTCTGAGGGTTTCCGGTCCTATCAATAATTGCGAAGCCCTGGTCTCAATGAGGACCGCCCCAGGCTCAAAGGGCCATTTGCTATAGAACCAGTAGGGGAAACAGCCCTGAAACAATACCTTTCTTCTCCCAAAGCCCACGAAGTCAGCTCTGTGCTCAATGTGGAGAAGCAAACCACCACTCCCAAACTTTAAGTTCTGAAAGCACTACCTGGTGTGGCGAGCCCATTGTGTCTTTAAAATCTAGACAAAGTAAAGTGCCCACCCTGTGACCCTCTGGCGGGTGAGACCCAGCAAGACGGGCGGGCCAGGGAGGGGCTGGCTTGTGCATCCGGAGAGTTAGGAATGTGAGAGGCCCGGCAGCTCCGGAGGCCTCTGCCCCGAGGGAAACATTCCGGTGGAAACCGGCCTGGCTGCGGCCCTTCCAGAACTTCACCCCAGTAGACTGGTCCCGCCGGCCTTCCCTCCTTCCTTCTCCTTTGTCTTCCCCGCTGGAGAGAACCCGCCCCTCAAGAACTTGACACATCCCAAACAAAAGAAAAAAAAAATTTTTTTTCAAAGTAAATGATAAAAGTTGCCCCTCCTGCAACCCGGATATGCCCTTACCTCTTCATGTTTCCGCAGGCCCCTATCTCTAACTTGGGTAAATAGGAACCAGACCACAACTCCCAGAAATCTGTGCGGCAGACTGGAGGGTGATAGAGAGTGGCGCCTGGAACTCTGGGAATTGTAGTAACACAGAACTGTGTGATAATGGAACGAGAAAGGAGGTATTGGGTGATGGGAATATTGGAAATTAAGAATTTGGGGCCCAAGTCAAAGATAGCATCCAAAATATAGAGCTCATAAACTTAGGATTCACCTTTGGCTTCTTGGCTTTTTCTCCAAGTATCATTAAATCCTAGATTGTTTCTAATCATCTTCTTTATTCTTGTCAGCAAGACACACTGTAGCTGTCTTCAGACGTACCAGAAGAGGGCATCAGATTTCATTAGGGATGGTTGTGAGCCACCGTGTGGTTGCTGGGATTTGAACTCAGGACCTTCGAAAGAGCAATCAGTGCTCTTAACCGCTGAGCAATCACACCAGCCCCAAGGCTTCTCTTATAAGGATTTATCTGACCTGCCTGTTGTTTCCAGTCAAGCCTCTGGTCTGACCACATTGCTTGCACTGATGTTTCTCTCTTAGTTGTAACAGATCCTTCTGGGTTCCCTTAGTTTAAAGTCAGAAGGAGTACGTACCCAGGCTTTTGAATATATTATCATAAAAATATATCGAAGCAAGAGTCAGATATGATAGGAGTTGGAGAGAGATGGCACTTGTTTCTCTTTCAGAGAACTAGAGTTCAGCTCCCATACAAGCTGCCCACAATTGTCTGTAGCTCCAATTCTGAGCATCCGACTTGTTTCTGAGACACCAAGCACACACGTACAAACATGCAGGCAAAATACTCAGACGCAGCAGAACATAATTTATTTTTTAAAAGTTCCGTAAACAAAAGTGTTTAAAACCATTGGTTCTTGGGTTTAGGGGTGTAGCTCAATCTGTAAATTGCTGACTTGACCTCAACAAAGCCCCTGTTGGATCCTCAACACCATACAAACTAGGAGTGGAATACATGTTAGGTTAGACACTGAATTCAAAGCCAGCCTGGACTAACTGAGACCCAATTTCAACAATAACAACAATATGGAAAACAAAAACAAAAAAGGTATGTGTTCTTAATGGCCCAAAATGGAAATGCAAGTATCTCTAAAGTTAGGAAAATGCATTAATTATATTAATTATAAGATGGAAATCTCAAGCTACAAAGTTCATTTAATTACATAGTTCAAAGCAAGCCGGGTCTGCATAGAGATTCTCTAAAAAAAAAAAAAAATCAACAAAAACATAAAACACAAGACTTCTATCACTCCTCCAAACTATAAAGGGTAAGCAGAAAATTCTGAGACTCTGTCACATTTATGAATAAACCAGAGAAATATGATTTCTAAATGTATTGTAGGATCCTGAAATAGATGGAGGACACACGGTAAAAACTAAGTAGCTGTAAATAAAGTATACTTTTTATTTAATAAGTTTCATTGTACATGACAAATATACTGTTGTGTAAGATATGAACACTAAGAGAAACAGTGGAATATATATGGAACACTAGAGTATGAAGCTTTAATGTAAATCTAATACTATGTTAAAATAAAATTATGATTTTTGAGATCTGTGGATTGTATCCAGGGTATTGTGTATTTTTGGTTTTTGCTAATATTCACTTATTAGTGAGTACATACTATGCATGTCCTGAGTCAGCTCACTCAGGATATTTTCTAGTTCCATTCATTTGTCTGCAAAAAAACAGGCAACCTTGGGAGGTAGGAGGTGGGGGGACCCTGCAGAATGTACCAGTGACCTGGGAGGTGAGAGATGCTCAGGACTCAAAGGGAGGGACCTTAGATGAAATGCCCTACAATGAAAAGAAGGAACTTGTAGAGCCCACTTCCATCAGGAAGACAGGGCATCAAGTGAGGGATGTGGTTACCATCCCACAGTTCAAAACTCTGACCCAGAATTGTTCCTGTCTGAAAGAACTGCAGGAACAAAAAATGGAGAAGAACCTGAAGGAAAGGCCTGTGACAGGCCCAAAGTTGGATCCAGCTCAAGGGGAGGCCCCAAGGCCTGACACTATTACTGAGACTGTGGAGTGCTCACAAAAAGGGACCTATCATGACTGTCAGAAAGACCCAACAAGCAGCTGAAAGAGTCAGATGCAGATATTTGTACCCAACCAATGGACAGAAGCTGCTGACCCCTGTGGTTGTATTAGGAAAAGCTGGAAGAAGCTGAGGAGGAGGGTGACCCTGTAGGAGGACCAGCAGTCTTAATTAACCTGAACCCTCGAGATCTCTCAGACACTGGACCACCAACCAGGCAGTGTACACCAGCTGATATGAGGATCCCAAACATATACAGCAGAGGACTGCCAGGCCTGGGTTTAGTCAGAGGAGATGCACCTAATCCTCAAGAGACTTGAGGTCCCCGGGGGGTGGGGTGGTTGGGGATATCCTCGTGAAGACAGAGCAGAGAGGGTATGGGATCTGGAATAGTCAGAGGGTGGACCAGGAGAAGGATAAAATCTGGACTGTAAGAAAAAGATTAAATAAAATTTAAAAAAAAACATGATTTTTTTTAAAAGGTACCCTAAATAGCATTTTTTTTTTTTTTAGATCTTCAGAAAGGTTACCAAAATGACAATATATTTTTTTGTTGACATTCTGGTAAAATAGTCACTCTCAATATTGCTGGTAGGAGGATAAATTGGTACAACCTTTAATAAGTGCAACTTGATGTCACTATTGAAATCGAACACATCTACAAATAATATCCACAATACAGCAAATCCTTAATTTATGTGCATTATTGTTCAATTACTGTCTATAACAGAATACTGGGGTGGGGTTGGGTAAAGCTTAATTATCCACATACATTCAATAAAATCTATATAATAATGAAAAGGTGGTAAAGTCCTCTGTATTACAATTTTGAAAATATACCTAGTAAAAGAACAAGTTTCAGAATAACATATAGTATATTTGCATTTGTATATAAGGTGGAATATATATGTACCTGCGTGTGCATGTGATATTTCTATGAGAACAAATGACAGTGTCTCCAATTAACAGAATTCAGTGGTTGAAGGACAAGAACAAGGAAAAAATATAGCTCTTTATATGTTTTGTCCCTATTGAAATTGTTGTGTTGAGACAGGGTTTTATATGTAGCTCAGACTGGCCTTTAACTTGTGATATTCCTGCCTGAGCCTCCCAAGTACTGGGATTTCAGGTATGTGCCAAACATGCCCTTTGAATTTTTAACCGCATTACCGTCTCACTTAATTGATTATTTTTTAATTAAATAGAAAACGTTCTTATATCAGGGGCCAAGTTAAAAAAAAATATCTTGTAGACTTTGGGGTTCCTAAGACTTGGGTTTAGATTTCAGTTCTCAGTTACTGACAATCTAACATAATAGGGTTTTGCACCAATCTGGATGTTAAAATTTTGTTTTGGTAAGTTTATGGACTGTGAATTTCAGTAAATTTCTTTAACTAGTTTAATTAAGCTTCCTCTTATGTAAACTGAGGATAGTCAGTTCTCAACCTGTGGGTTGCTACCTCCTGGGGTTAGAACGACCCTTTCACTGGGTTTGCATAGTAGACATCCTGCATATCAGATATTTACATTACAATTTGTAACAGTAGCAAATTTACAGTTATGAAGTAGCAATGAAAATAATTTTATGTGTGACCCTCTCTTTTGGCCAATATCAGTTCACAAGGGCAAAGTGAACCGAGACAATGTCCTGAGGGTTTGGAAGCCCTGTGAGTATATATGGAAATGACATATGGGTCAGCTGTGTGGGGTCAGAGAGAGGGGCGCAGATCAACTTTACTTGGAAGGCTTATGTGGTTTTGGGGACGGGTAGGAGTATTCCCGAAGGTCAAAGGACACTGGCTGTTAAGGTAATAAGATGTGTCATTAGCATGGGGAAGCACTTCAGGAATCCCAGGTGCTAGGTCACTTGTTTCTTATCAGGAGAAAGGAAGTTGAACCCGTAATCTTAAGGAAGGCCACAGGACATCAGGTAGAGGCATGGGGTGGGGACAAGGTCAGAGAAGGTGAAGCCCTGCTAAAGAAAGGATTTCTTCCCATTAAGCCTAGCTCAGAAGGGTATTCAGACAATGGTAGACTTCAACCTTAATTAGCAGGGTTTTCCCACATTTATGGTTGAGGGTCACCACAAGATGAGGGATTGTGTTAAAACGTCACAGACTTAGGAAGGTTGTGAACCACTGCTTCAGAAGAATAGGAAACAGTTAAGTTGTATGATTTTAAAGCTTTTCCTTAGCAAAGATGTTTATATATTCCAAGGTCATCCAATAAGTTCCAACTTGCTCAAACTCTTTGATACTGTCCTGTTCAAGTCAGCAAAAGATCAAATTGCAGCTACTGGAACAAAACAGAAGAAGCTTTATACATTTGTACTTCCCGAAAACTTCTAGGCTAGTAGATTTAAAGTAACATGAAACGTATTAAAGTTATCTGCAATCTACCAAATGCAAAGTCAGTGCACTAGAAGCACACTAAGTAAATAAATGCAAACACTCATCGCTTTGTAGTTCTGAGGTAGAATAAAGATTGAGTTTAAGTTATAAACAATTGTGGGCCCCATCAGTCTGTGAGTTAGGCATACCTTTTTTGAGGAGGTGGGGCTTAACATGGGTGCTCAGCTAAACTGTATGCCTGACAAAATTTGTGAATAGGGAAATGGAACACATACCAAGGTCGATAGTGTGCTTGACTTCTTGGAAGGATGGAGCATTTTATCATCATAGTAAATTTGTCTAGTTCTAATAAAACAGTATATTGATACTGGAGTGATGTGCACACTATATAACAAATCTCCTAGGTGGGATGATTGGAGAATGGATAGCTAAAAGACAGTTACACGGCTGTGGAATTGCGAGTGGAAAGAGAGGTTGTGAAAAGCGCTCTATGTATCTGTATATAACTGCAGATGGGCTGGAGAGATGACTCAGCAGTTAAGGGCACTGACTGCTCTTCGGAAGGTCCTGAGCTCAAATTCCAGCAACCACATGGTGGCTCACAACCATCTGTAATGAGATCTGACGCCCTCTTCTGGTGAGTCTGAAGATAGCTACAGTGTACTTACATATAATAATAAATCTTAAAAAAAAATGTGCAGGGATTAAAGGCGTGTGCCCCCATGCCCAGCACATACTTGCTTTCTAACAGTAGGGAAAAGACAACATTTAAAAAAAAACTGCAGACAACCCAAGTGGTAGGTACCAAAGGATGTCTGGAGAATTTCACTAGAAGGAATGCCATTGTACTTCTAGCAGTGCCAAGCTAAGGTGTCCTACCTATTACATTTTCCCAACATCCTTTTTCCTATCTTAAAAGTTTATCAGTCTGTAAAAAGCTTTAAGACCTTTGGTGTTATACACCTTATTTTTTAAAATTCACCTCTCAAATTTATGACAAACTGAAAAGTATGTCAATCTACAAGGTAATGGTTTTATGTCAAGTGTGATGGTTTGTATATGCTTAGCCCAGGGAGTGGCACTATTAGGAGGTGTGTCACTGTGGGAGTGGGCTCTAAGACCCTCATCTTAGCTGCCTGAAAGCCGATCTTCCACTAGCAGCCTTCAGAAGGAGATGTAGAACTCTCAGTTCCCCCTGGACCATGCCTGTCTGGATGCTGCCATGTTCCTGCCTTGATGATAATGGACTGAACCTCTGAGCCTGTAAGCCAGCCCAATTAAATGTTGTCCTTTTAAGAGTTGCCTTGGTCATCATGTCTGTTCATAGCAGTAAAACCCTAAGACACCAACCTACAAGATTAGTTAAATGAGCCAAAAGTTCCTCTTTAACAAATAAGACATTTTCAGGGTGTTTCTGAAGGTGCTTTGTTTGCTGTATGCTTCTGGTAAATATATCAGGAAGCAATTTTAATTCTACCATATGGAATTTTTTTTTAAATAAATGTTTTATTTACTTTCCAGCCATTGCCCCCCAATACCCCTCCCATAGTTCCTTATCCCATCCCCCCCCCACTACCAGACAGCCCCCTTTCCTGAGGCCTCAAATCTTTACAGAATTAGGCTCATCCTCTCCCACTGATGTCAGACCAGGCAGTCCTCTACTATATATGTGTCAGGGGTCTTGGACCAGCCCCTGTATGCTGCCTGGTTGGTGGCTCAGTCTCTGGGAGTTCCCAAGGGTCCAGGTTAGTTGAGACTGATGGAAAATGTTTTTAAGAAAATGAAAATCTTCTCTTGAATCTACTGAACAGCTAATATTAAAAGAAAAAAAACCTGTCTGTGGCTTTCAAATTCCTTCTTAAAGAAGAAAAAATGGTTATGCATTGAGAAAAGGCCATGACATTAGAAATTTAAGAACTTTCCTTCAGTTAATATTTAAGCTAGGGTAACAATGGTTGCCTTAGAATTATTAGCAAAATGGGTTATTTCTGATCTTTAAAATTAACATTGGTTAGAGCAATGTCATGTCTTTTAGACAAGTTAGAACCAGAATCAAATGTTTAGGGTCTATTTAGTGTAAGGCTCCAGATCTCATACAGTACACTGGGCTTACTGGATTAATCTGGGAGCCACTGGCCACTTTTATGTACTGAGGGTCAAAACACTACAAATTCCAGTAAAGATAGTGCAAAGGCACAGAGTAAACAGGACTTTAGCTTCCTCTTTATATAGAAAATTTGCAAAAAAAAAAAAACACAACCAAATAAACAAAACAAACTTCGCTAGTGTTCACAAAGGAATAAGAAAACCAGAAAACTTTGGAGACTTGAAAAACGTTTTATTCTCACAAAACGGTTGGCAAAACCCAATGTTGCCCAGGATGATTTTTTCTCTCCAGTGAATTAGAGAAGCAGAAGTTTAAAACCAGAAATTCATATAAAACATTATATTGACTTTACTGAATGTGGAACCTCACTTACATGTGGGCTACCATATGAAAGTTTTATCAGAAAAAAAACCCCACAAAATAATAAGGACTTTTGTCCTCATCTAGGGTATATTGGTAATAATACTGAACCCTAAAAATTAGAGATTACTCAAGATTCTACTCAAAAGCCATGTTTACAGGTAAAGTCTCTGGGTATATGCCCAGGAGTGGTATAGCCGGATCCTCCGGAAGTGTCATGCCCAGTTTTCTGAGGAGCCGCCAGACTGCTTTCCAGAGTGGTTGTACCAGCCTGCAATTCCACCAGCAGTGGAGGAGTGTTCCTCTTTCTCCACATCCTCGCCAACAACTGCTGTCTCCTGTGTTTTTGATCTTAGCCATCCTGACTGGTGTGAGATGGAATCTCAGGGTTGTTTTGATTTGCATTTCCCTAATGACTAAGGATGATGAACATCTCTTTAGGTGCTTCTCAGCCATTAGATATTCTTCAGGTGAGAACTCTTTGTGGAGCTCTGTACCCCATTTTTTAATAGGGTTACTTGCCTCTCTGGAGTTTAACTTCTTGAGTTCTTTGTATATCTTGGATATTAGCCCTCTGTCGGATGTAAGGTTGGTAAAGATCATTTCCCAGTTAGTTGGTTGCCGCTTTGTCTTTTTGACGGTGTCTTTTGCCTTGCAAAAACTTTGTAATTTAATGAGGTCCCATTTGTCTATTCTTGATCTTAGAGTATAAGCTATTGGGGTTCTGTTCAGGAAATTCTCCCCTGTGCCCATATGTTCAAGGTTCTTCCCTAGTTTCCCTTCTATTAGTTTCAGTGTGTCTGGTTTTATGTGGAGATCTTTGATCCACTTAGAATTGAGCTTAGTGCAAGGAGATAAGGATGGGTCAATTTGCATTCTTCTGCATGTTGACCTCCAGCTGAGCCAGCACCATTTGTTGAAAAGGCTATCTTTTTTCCACTGGATGGTTTTAGCTCCTTTGTCAAAGATCAAGTGACCATAGGAGTGTGGATTCATTTCTGGGTCTTCAATTCTGTTCCATTGATCTACATGTCTGTTACTGTACCAATACCATGCAGTTTTTAACACTATTGCTCTGTAGTACAGCTTGAGGTTTACCTGCATGCAATAAGGACACATGCTCCACTATATTCATAGCAGCCTTATTTATAATAGCCAGAAGCTGGAAAGAACCCAGATGTCCCTCAACGGAGGAATGGATTCAGAAGATGTGGTATATTTACACAATGGAATACTACTCTGCAATTAAAAACAATGAATTCACGAAATTCCTAGGCAAATGGTCAGAACTTGAAAATATCATCCTTAGTGAGGTAACCCAATCACAAAAGATCACACATGGTATGAAGTCACTGATAAGGGGATATTGACCCAGAATCTCAGAATACCCTAGACACAATCAGCATATCAATAGATTTCTAAAAAGATGGAAGGAGAGACCCCTGGTCCTGGAAAGACTGGATGTAGGGGAACGCCAGGACAGAGTAATGAGAGGGGGTTGAACGGAGAAAAGAGGGAGGGAAGGGGGCTTATGGGACTTTCGGGGAGGGAGGAAACGGGAAAGGGGAAGTGATTTGGAATGTAAATTAAAAAAATAAAATAAAATTAAATTAAAAAAAAAAATAAACCATGATAATGAAATGAAGAAAAAAAAAAAAGCCATGTTTACCTTTAAGAGTCTACAGATTTAGTAGTGTGCATTATTCTCTCTCATTACCCTCCC
The DNA here is from genome assembly GCA_036184795.1 of Tokudaia tokunoshimensis. Classification (NCBI taxonomy): domain Eukaryota; kingdom Metazoa; phylum Chordata; class Mammalia; order Rodentia; family Muridae; genus Tokudaia; species Tokudaia tokunoshimensis. The sequence continues at coordinate 92,778,499 of BTHU01000023.1, forward strand.
CCCACACACTTCAGTATTAAAGATTGAAGCCAGCAATTCTATTACAAAACTGCAGTCAGACATTGTTTTATTCTTTGAGACAAGGTCTCAATTTAGTTGAATTCAGGCTGGCTTTGAATCTGTGATCTCTCTATCTCAGCCTTCTGGGTGGCTGAGATTATAGGTCTGTGCTACTATGTCCAGTTCACATTGTATAATTTTGAGTATTGACAGAAACTTACTGAAATAGCTATCTATTTCAATGGAAACATTTGTATAGGAAGTGAATCTATTAAGTTCTAGTATTTATTCTACTCATAAAACTTAGTACCACTAATAGTCATTTAAAATTATTTATTTTTCTGTAACACGAATCCTTCAATGTATTTATGAGTGATCTGGAGAACAAAAACTCAGTTCAGTCACTTAAAATCTTTTAATCTGTTTATTTTTATTTTTTAGGACATCATATCAGCAAGTTGGATGAAATACAATAGATGAAGATGCTTTAGAGTTAAGAAGGCTTTTTTCTTTAAAGACAGAAAACTACACCAAACAGGTCTAAATCATATGCTAAAACAAAACAAATGATAAGAAATAATCAGGACACATAGGTATGGTGGACCTTGGAAAACTGAGGCAGGAGAATTGTAAGTTACAAGCCAGCATAGGCTACAGTGAGGTCTTGATTTAAAAACAAATGTACTGAGGTATCTGTATATTGTCAAAAGTAAGTAAATCACTGGACCTTACCCATAATTCAGTGCTTGGTATATTATCCAAGAGTGTGGCTTATGGTCTGATCTCTAGTACCATAAGAAAAATAAAAGCCCTAATTAAATCTCTAATCCGTAAAAACCACATTACAGTCTGTGAATTCTTGACAGACACTTGCTGTAATTTAGGATACACTTCTTTTTCATTGCCAATATTGCTCTTAACAGTAGATAGTAAATTTCACTCGAGACTTTACAGGATCCAGCACTTTCTCTGATTGGCCACAAACACCCAGTAAAGACTGGGTGACATGTACATTTTGGCAAACAACTGCCCATGATTAAGCTGCAGTAAGAAGTTGGTGTTGTACTGGTGACAGTATGTAGAATCTAAGTAAGACAGAGATTATACACACAAAAATCAACACCAGTGAGCAACTGCCTGGGCAAGGGGGTTACTTGACTCTGGGTAAGCATCTCTATCACTGTGTCCAGATTCTATCCCATTCTGAAAGAAAAAAGTGTACATTTCTCTTCACAGTATTTAAATGCAAAGTAAACACATGCACCAATGCTTGCAATCAAAGATTAAGTAGTAACAGAAAATACTACCCTATTCAATACTATCAGAATCCAGGGTTAATGAATAATCCAAAATGAGGAATTTGGAGTGAAAGTTATTCATAGGCAAACTTCATGGCATCTTGCTCCTTGCGGCGGTACTCCTCAAATGCATATGCAACCTCTTCCACCTTCTTCTGCATCATGCCTAGAGAAGGAAAGGCATACAGTCATCAGTCAAAGTCACATTCTATGGATGCCATAACACACCCTCCCCTCAATTATGACACATGAAACCTGAAATCACAATTTTAATAGGGTTAAGTTTTGCAAAATTCATCAGTTTGGAAACTATGAAAATAGTGGATGAAAATAATCTTTATTCGTTGTCCTTAACTTTGGGACAATAACAGTCTGCCTTAAATTTGTGTTTTATTGAAGAGAGTATTAACTGTTTGTTTGTACTCATTAATGCCCAAAAGGACAATTCAGGGGGGTCAATACATGGAACGCATAGATTTTGGTAGGTCTGAGCTAACTATAAGGCACAAGTCTTGGAGAATATTTACATTTCTATTGTTTCCTGATTATTTATTTACCTTGGTGGTTCTTAAGTTTGCTCAGGGGCAGTGTACTGCAAAATGTCATTAATAGTTACCACATCAAATAGTACTTTTCTGCCAGGCAAAATAAACTGTTGAGGGAAGTATGTTAATCAGAGATTTTCTACAAAAATGCACAAATAGAAGTGTTCATGAGTGTTTAGTAGGGGATAAATAGTAATTGGTACACCCAAAGAAGAGGAAAGTTTTGCAAAATAAAAACTAAAACTTAATTGGTCTACTTTATTTCTTTCAGCCACCAAGAACAGTCTTAATGTTTATCCAGTTTTTTTAAAAGCATGTTTCATTTTATCATATAAAATACATACATTCTGCAAGATCACACTTTAAGAGTAGGTAATTTAAATCATGGTTATCTGCTAAAGGGCTAGAACAACAATGAATAATGAGCTTGACAAAATAAATCTCTTCTTTTTGTTGTAATAACAAAGTGCAGGGTGCAGATTTCCCCCTTAAATAACTGTTTTAATGTGATGGAAGCATAAATGAGCAGTCTGAGCCATTAACTTCAGACTAGAGACTATGTCAACATAAGCACAATTTACTAATTTGCAAAGGAGTACATTTATAACAATCTTAAAAATCAATAAATTGTCAAAAATCACAAGTCAGCGTTATTACCAGAAGTTTACTATAAACAGTTTGCCATGTCTTCTAATTGAATTCCCAGGACTATTTCTGAATTAACTCACTTTAAATGTTTGAGTCCTTTCATTCATTAAGAGCAAACACTGCACACGGTTCTTACTGCTCAGAATTCTGGTCCCAAGACCAGCATCATTGATTGGTTTCTGTTAATATATTAAGTTAATATATCACAGTAGAAGTAGAATTTCAGTAGTAGTCACTTGGAAGAAAATATACCTAGCCGGGCAGTGGTGGCGCACGCCTTTAATCCCAGCACTTGGGAGGCAGAGGCAGGCGGATTTCTGAGTTCGAGGCCAGCCTGGTCTACAGCGTGAGTTCCAGGACAGCCAGGGCTACACAGAGAAACCCTGTCTTGAAAAACCAAAACCAAAAAAAAAAGAAAATATACCATTTATATATTTGCACTCTTAAAAAGACACTCTACATACAAAAATAAAAATTCAATCACTAAACAAAATGTGAGCTATAGAAACAAGAAGTAGATTCAAGGTTTCCTGAGAGTTGCTTGGGGTAGGAATGGATGGTAACTACTAGTAGGCCAATAGAAACTTGAGAGCAGAGGGAATGTTCAAATATTGAAATGCTATTGGTGTTTGTACAGTTCTATAGACTTATCTAAATAGTCAATGGCAATGACTATGTATTTAGTAATGAAATCGCAACAATCTATTTTCATAAACACAGCCATCCTCCTGCTTCAGCCTCCTTAAACCTGGGATTGCAGACATGAACCACCACATTTGGCCCTTGAATTTACTTTTATGCCTTATCAAAAATCAGTTTGGGGTAAGCTTGAATTTTTGTTCCTAAGGTCTTTATTTTGTGGATTTTTGTGCCTTTCCCCTTAAATACAGGTGCGTGCGCGCGCGCGCGCACACACACACACACACACGCCTCTGAAACAATAACAAAAAGTTGAATATACTGTGCTGGGTACATATCAGGGGAAAAATAAACTGTAACTGTGTACTAAACCCTACACTAAATCAAAACCTAAGATCAGAGCTACATTTTGAAAATACAGAAAAGTTAATGCATAATCTCTACGAAGAAGTTAAAAACTGTACTTTGTATATAATGCCAAGAACAGCTCTTACTGAAAAATCAGGAGTAAGGAGTCTGTAATAAAGACATAATAATTTCATGAGGGTCATTCTCACCAAACTGAAGGAGGGTGAGAAGAGAAAGGGGGAGAACATCACTAAGGTTCCTGCAGACTAAACTCCCACATCTGTAAAATAGTTGTAAAGAGGTAGAAGAGTAAAGCACCAAAAGATTAAGTGTATGAAGAAAGGAGTGAAACACTTTAAAAATTCCAATGAGTTTTGCGTCAAATATGGACTTGGTAGGACTAGATCATTCCAAATGCTGTTCAAAGTGGAGCAGAAAACAGGATGTATGACTCAGAAGCTGACCCTTCCTCTCCTCTCTATCTTTACCTCTGGGTAAAGCTCCCTATTCAAGCTCTGCAGAAGATTTGCCTTTGACAAATGAATAAGCTAAGCTCTAGATCAGAGATATCAGATCAAGTCAAGGACAGGCATTCTGTATTAAAACTAAGGATTAAACAGAAGTTTCCAAGAGTTTAAGTGTGCTTCCACAAAAGAGCATGGAGTGTCTACTTCCTGCTCTAAGGCTCTGAAAACGCTGGCTTAGCACTGGCCTAACTAATCGACAACCAGGAACTGGAAAATTCTTCTCCAGAGACTTTGACCCCCTAGACAGAAAGTCTAAAGATCGTGGCTAGAAGTCCTTCAGTGACGGAAAAAGAGAGGAATCTAATCATATTATCTATCCCGCAGCAAGTTAGCAAACCCAGCTACAAGATGTTTCATGTCACTTTAAGTATAAGAATATTTGAGAAAAACAATCTGAGAGAGATTGAAACAAAATGGAAAGATGAAAGCAACAAATCAGAAAGAGCAAAATATTTGTTTTTGAAAAAAAATTTAACCCACTCAGGGATGATACTGAATCTAAAAACATGAATGAATGCTCCTAACTTCATGCAGGTCCGCTTGTCCTATGACAGAAAGCTCTTGCAACGTAAAGGTTATTTACAGAAAGTAAAGATCAACAAAAGTTTGGAATAAGAAGTAGAGTGCAGATTCAGAAAAATTAACAAAAACCATAGAGACACTAGGAAAGAATAAAAATGTAGATGAATTCAGGGAAGCAAGCATTAGATTAAGTATATTTCCAGAAAGTGGAACAGAGATAACATAAGCAATGAAATTAGCAGAAAGCTCATCTAAGAGCACAGCCTCAAACAGAAAGAACTGAGTTTCTTGACTCATTAATATTAGGCTCAGTAGATAAAACAGATTCACATCAAAGCATTTTATCCTAAATTTAAGTATTCTGAGGAAGAGCTTAAAATTTTCAATAGGGAAAAATCCAAAATGAAGAACTTCAGAAAAGGTTCAGAATCACAATAGCCCTCAGAGTTGGAAGACAACAGAATCACTTCCTCAAAAGTCCCAGGAAAATTCATTTCCAAGCTACCATTCAATGCTTAATATCAACCAAGTGAGCTGGTGGGATGCATATATTTTCAGAGATGTCCCAATCTCAGGAACCACCACCACCACCACCAACCAAATAGCATAGAAAACAAACAGTAGAGATTACAAGACTATGGAAGAGACAAGTCTTGAAAGGTGAACTAGATAATTTAAATTCAAAGCAGTGATTCGGGTAATGAATTTACTGATAAGTATACAGAAAACTAAGCAAAAAAATAAAATTCAAAAATAAACAAAAACTTGTAAAAAGAAAGAAAATAGAGTGTGCTAAGCTGCGAAAAGCACCGGCACGATCAGAATTAAAGTAATAATGTTCAAAGTGAAATTTATGGCATTTGTGCGTTGCAAGTTGGTAGAGAGACTTAATATAGGGAAACTAAGACATAAATAGTTTTTGACAAAATTAATTTAATTTGAGATGCCTCTAGAATATCTGTGTGTGAATGTTTCTTAATGCAGAATGTTGACAGTGAAAATAAAAATAACCATTTGTGAAATTATGGCTGGAGATGACAACTGGGGTCAAATGTACTTGCTGGTTAAGAGACATGCCCTTTTAAAAGAATACCATTTGAATCAAGGAGAGGTCTCAAGTCACTCTTCTAAGTGCCTACTTTAGAAAAATAGTAAAGGGACAAAGTCAACAGAGAGCGAGGAAAGGGAGGAAGTAATAAAGACGAGAGCTAAGAGCAGTAGAACTGCAAACCATAGAGAAAAATCAATGAGCTGAAAAGCTAATTCTTCGAGAGAAAAAGAAGTCAATAAAATTAATAAACTTCAGGCAAGAGGGAGAAATTTAAGCACAGAAACCACAAATCACCAGAATCACAAAAGAAACAGGACATACCAGTGCAAAAAATCTACAAGGCTACTTTGTACTTAAAACTCAACAGCTTAAAAGAAACGCACTGATTCTTTGAAAAACAGAAAGCATTTAAAATGTAACCAAGATAAAATACACAATTAGAATAGTTTTAGAAACAAATGAAACTTCCTCCCTACAAGAATACCCAGGCCCAAACAGTTTTACTGAAGATCTATCAAACATTCAAAGAAGAATTAATACCATTTTCCCACAAAACTTAAGAACTAGAAGACAGGGTTGATACCAAAACCAGGCAAAGACAGTGCAATATCAAGAGAAAACTGCAGACCAATCAATCTGGAGAACATCCAAAAATATCTCATTCATATATATATATATATATATATATATATATATATATATATGAAAGCTTATACACACATACGTATATACATAAAAGCTTGTAGCAGAGTATTAGAAAAATAGATCCAAAAAGGGTTGAGTTTTATTCCACATATGTATGACTGACTACTCTGTATTTAAAAAATAACAATGAGTAAACAAATTAAATAAAAAGCTCTTGTAACAATTGATACCAAAAAAGCATTTGATAAAATCCAGTACCTGCTTATGGTTTAAAAATCAGCTAATTAGGAACATACGAAAGTTACATGAGCTTGAGAAAGAGCAGCCACCAAAAAACCTACAGCTCATATCTTCAGATGAAAGACTGAGCATTTTACATGTATGATCAGAAATGAAAGCACTAAATAAACTTACGGCTGTGTGATATTTAAGGGGAAAGACACAACACTCCACAAAATAAAGACCTCAAGAAAAGAAATTCAAGCTTACCCCAAACTGATTTTTGATAAGGCTCAAAAGTAAATTCAAGGGCCAAATATGGTGGTTCATGTCTGCAATCCCATGTTTAAGGAGGCTGAAGCAGGAGGATTGCTGTGAGTTACAGACCAACTTGGGTTACAGTGTCAGAGCCTGTCTTTCAAAAGGAAAGGCATTTGGACTACAAGACGCCTCAGCAGATAAGAGTGCTTGTCACCAAACCATCACGGTAGAGAGAACTGACTCCAGCATGTTGTCTTTTGACTTTGACATGTGTATTGTGCCATGTATTTGTGTGTGAACACATACACACAATATAAACAAACAAACATAATAACAAAAGAAAATAAACTAATTTGACAAAGGATAGCTTTTTCAATAGTGTTGGATCAACTGAACGAGTGCAGGCAGAAATCAACAAACAAAAAGCCACTGATCTAAACTTGGTATACAAAACAAAACCAAAATGCACCACAACCCTAAAATGTAAAATGTGAAAAGATAAAACTTTTAGAAAAAAAATGAGAGAAAAATCTTTGGGATACATACAGATAATAAAAGAAAAACCAAACACTAACAAATTGCCTGTTATCAAAATCTGTGACAGGCTGGGTCAAATGTCAGTATCCTGATTATGGTATCATTATACTACAGTTTTGTAAGATGTTATAACTGAGAAAAATAAGGTAATGAGGAAAATAAGGTAATAAGAAAAATAAGATAATAACAAGTAGGGTTTCTATATTATTTCTTGCAACTCTGTGAATCTGAGTTGACCTCAAACCAATTTCAGTAACAAAAAGCCCAACATCATATGCGTAGGCTATTTTGTTATTGCTGTTGAAACAGGTTTTTTTTTCTTTTCTCTATAATTGAAGCTGGCCTGGGGAACTCACTCAGAAGCTCAGGCTAGCCACATCAGGCTCTCCCACTTTAGCCTCCCTAGGCATGCCACATGTTAAGGTTTTTAGCTTATCCTATATATGAGGTTAGGTTGCTTTTGACAATGTCTTTGCCATTTTAGAAATTTAATATAATCTTTCCTTGTAATTCAGAAAAGGAAAGTGAAGAGAATAGGGTGGAGGGGAGGAGAGAGGATATGACATTACTCTCAGACTAGTCATAGCTACTTTTAAGACATTCAGTTTACTAAAATTCAAGTAAAAGTCCACTACTATACTTCTGTTCTTGGTATATATTTCTGGATAGAAAAAGTATTTCTAGAAATACAATTCCCTTACCCCCACGAGAATGTATATAGTCTCACTGCTATAATTAAAGTGATGAGAAGACACTCTGCTTGGTGTAGCACTGCTCTTCACACACAATTGATGGAAAAATTCAGTTTAAAGAGGGATTTAAAAAAAGAAAAGAACAAATGGCAAAGGGGTCCTGAATTATTGCAGTCAGGGGGATGGGTAGCCTAGGCAGTAAAATTATCTTTACATGATTATGTGGTCCTCACTTGGTCAGTTATCAAAATTATTAAAATATTACTCATTATAGAAGTCTCACTTCAAGTATGCTCTCTCAGAAAACTAAAACAGCAGTAGCAGCAGCAACAACCACTGTGCCGTGCCATTTTGCCCACCCTGCTTTTATTTCTTTATCACACCTTATCTCCTCCCTTTGTACCTGTTGAAGGCAGAGATAACATGGCCACTGCTGCCTGCTATAGACTAACACAGAGCCATGGACACATAGGTGTTTTGTTCAACATCGAAATAACATCTAAAATTACAATATCTAATCACCCAGCACTTTGGTTTTTATTTTTGTTCATGTGTGTGGTGTGTGTCTACACAATGCACTGTGCAGTGTCTGTATATGTGGAATATGTGCACGAGCGCGCGCATGGGTGCATGCAGAGGACATTGGGTGTCTGTGTATCATTCTTTGCCTTATTCCACTGAGACAGGATCCTTTACTTAATCAGGAGCCAGGCGATCAGCCAGCGAGTCCCAGCAATCTTTGTCCCTCACATCTCCAGCACTGTGTTTACATGCAGAAGCCAGCTTTTTGTATCAGTGCTGGAAATTTGAACCTCAGGTCCACAAGACAGCACAGCAAGTACACATACCCACCGAATCATCTCCCAGCCCCAGCACATGAGGTTTCCAATGCCCATGGATGATGCTATCGAGTCTCATAATATTCTGTGATGGTAAATAAAAATGTAGGAATGTTTAAATAACTTCTCAGAAGCCAAAGCTTATGTGGATTCATAGTTGGGCCTGTATAGTTGACTCCTCTCTAACAGTGCTTTTCCTATTACTTTACCTGCTTGTCAAATGCTGTGAAATTTTTTAATAAACAGTGTATAATCCATGCATATATTGAAACATCACACTGAACATTGATATGTATAATGGATACATATTAATTAAAATAAACTAAATGCTGGGCCAGCAGATACAAAGAACTTGCCACCAAGACTAATGACATAATTTAGACTCCCAGAGAGAGCTGACTTCCTCCCACAAGTTGTCCTTTGAATTTCACAGAGTCACTGTGGAATATACAGAGCCCCTCCAAATTAATAATAGTAATTTAAAAACATCTAAACTAAGCCCTGGGCTAAGCATGGTGGAAGACCTCTAGTCCTAGCACTTAAGAGGCTGAGGCAGGAGGAGGACCATGAATTCAAAGGCAGCCTGAGCTACAAAGTGAGACCATATCTCAAAAATAAAATTAAAACAAAATAATCACTGTGCTGAGCTATAACTGGCACCATAATGGCATTTGTTGTTCCTTCAAACACTGGCATGATTAACAAGAGGGCTGTCTATCTGAATACTATATGGGAGGCTCAACTGAAGAAAACCCATCAGGTTATTTCATATTTGAGTTATCTATTGAGCATAGACTACAAAACAGTATTATCATGAGGTTCCAGTATATGTGTATGTGTGTGTATGTATACATGCATGCATGAATGTATTTAATCACTAGCAGGAGGAAAACTGCTTTGGAGAAAAAAATCCTATATTTCTCACAAACAGTATAAATTCTGGTATTTGTGAGTGATTTAAATTATGTTGCACATAATTCATGTGGGGAAGCTCTCCAGCTTGAGGAAATTCACTTGGGCACAAAATGTACAGAAGTAGGATTAGTGAGAAATCTAATTTTGCAGGTGTATTGAGGGTATGTCAAATCTGGATTTACATATAGAAAAAGAATTCTGAGAATTCAACTCAGAGAATGTTAACCACCATACACTATTTCTTAACAGGAACTGAAGATTTGCTTAATTCTAATGTTAGTCCCCTAATCTAAAGTACAGGACATTCCTTGGAATTAAGGGAAAACATCTGTTTTGTCTATAAAGAATAGCAGAGATGATCAAGTGGATCATTTACATAGTGCAAAGACACAAAATACCATTCAGCTAACCGCAATGAGAAGACTTAAGTGTCCCTGCCGAGTTTAAAATACACATTCTACATGAGCAAAGTCCACTTGGGTGGCTTTGTGCTGCTGTCACAAAGCTAGCAGAAGCCATTTAATTCTAAAGTATCTGAAGTGGAATGTTCAATTCCAGAACTTAAAGAGATGACCTTATCAATCCACCAATGTCACCAAGATTGCCCAAAGAATGTAAAGAAAGGCAGAGGTAAAATGATTCTTCTGTCTTTACCCTCCAAAGGTGCCTGGATTATATGTTTGCACCACTATGTCTAGCTTTAATAAAAAAAAGTTTGTTTGAAACAAGGTGTTACTATTAGACTTGCTTGACCTGGTACTCACTGTGTAGATCAGGCCGTTCTAGAACTCACAAGAGATTCACCTACCTCTGCCTCCCAACTGATGGTATTAAAGGTGTATTCCACCATGGATGGTTAATAAAAATATTTTTAAAACCACTTATTGGCTGAATCAAAACCACTTTAAAAAAAATCTAACACTAAAACAAGTTTAATTTGAAACTGTCACCTCAAATCGTAACTATTAATATTGGGCAAAACTAAAGCATAATTATAATGTATTATGCAAAATAATTATTCTAAGATGACCCTAAAAGCATTTTATGCAAAAGTTAGCTGCAGTTGAGAGTAAGATAGTCACAGACATGGGACTATAGTTTAGAAATATAACAACCCTTAAGGCTATTTTAATTACTCTAAGGAGCAACTCTTTCTGCTCTAAATAACAATATAAATGTGAGAATCCATAGGATAACTATGCAGTTCTACTTTAGGAGCCTGAAATAATTATAGATAAAATAGATTTAGTCTTAGAACTTTGGAACACCTCATGAAAGAAGCCAAATACCAGGTCACTACTAAAGTTTCAAATAATAAAGAGTTTTTCATGGCCTACTCCTTTATTATTGTGCTATCTGGTGATTATTAATAGATGTGGCAATGATTTGGTGGTATACAAAGCAACAGGAAACATGCATCTCTTATCCCATCTCCCTCCCCTGCCACAAGTAGCTCTACATACTTAAAACAAATAATAAATGGCCTTAGATGGATTGCCAAGTCTGTGGTCCCCGAAGAGCTAGAGTTGCTGCAGCTTCAGTGGCTGCCAACTCAAAAGACAGATGTGGGACTGCAGCACTATCATCCAGTCAACCTTGAAATAATGCTGTACAGTTTTACAAAAAAGGAAGACAAGAGAGGGAGCACAGATTTTCATCTGTGGCTTCCTTCCACTCTCAATTATACTTCTCTGCTGAAAAAATGAACCCACAGATAATGTCTAACAGTAAATAAGCATCACATTTTAGACCCTGCATGTGTTCAGACTCCCTTAATTTGATGGTTTCTGATCCCCTTTTATTTCTGCCCTAAACCCATGGACTGTAGTAGGAGTTAGAGATCTGAAGGAGCCTGGCTAGCCACACCTTTGTGGATGTTGGAAAGTTCATTGGACAACAAATGTAATGAGTTAACATACTTAAAGTGTATGTGACATTCAATTTCTAGTTCATCTTTATTTATTACATTTATTTTTCTTTTGAAATACAATGGACTCTTTGGAGTAACTTTAAATTCATGGAAAATATTGATCAGATAAAGAGAGTCCTCATATACTCAATATACTCAAAAGTTCTACCCTCACAAGCCTCCCCAGCAACCAACATCCCACGCCAGAGCAGTGTATTCATTATCACTGATAAACTACGATTACTACCCAATATCCTTTACACAGAGGATCATGAACAGCGTTGTGCATCCTACGGGTTTTAGCAAAGGTATAATGATGGGTATCCATCACTAAAGTACCACAGAAAATATTTTTACAGCTCTATGACTGCCTATTCATCACCACACACACCCACTGCTGATCTTTTTTTTTTTAAAAAACTATCTTTATAGTTTTGCCTTTTGCAGAATGTCATACATTTGGAATCAAACAGTCTATACAGTCTTTTCATTTTAGCTTTTCTCAGTTAATAATATTCATCAAAATCACTTTTAAAAAATGATTTTTCAGTTAAATATGTGATCTTTTTCATGTAACAGCTGCCATGTTTTATGATGGAACATTTTTTGTGCCAATATTACAGATATTAAGTCACAAAAACATTTCCCGGAAACCTTTTAAAATAAAGATTTGATTTTTATATGAGTTAATGATTTATTTTTAGTGAAATATAATATTTGTATTGCCAGAAGAACACACTCATTCATTTTTCTATAACTGCTCTCTGAAAGTGAAAAAAATGGACTAATTTAATCTTAAACTTTTAGTCCACAGACCGTTTCAACAGACATGACCCAATTAACTATTAAAAAGGAAAATAAAACAAAAAAGAAAAAAATCCTCTCCTGGACAACATAATTAAACCCTGCCATGCACCTACCTTGATCACTTCATTTCCTGATATGAAAAGCAAAGGCTTGTTGAGTGGGGATGGCAAAAAGAAGCTTGCTCTATCAAGAACTAACAGGCTTTTCTCATTTTTCAGCAGAGCCCGTCTCAAATGAAACCCACTAGACTAGGGGTTCTCATCATTCCTAATGCTGCGACCTTTTAATTCAGTTCCTCATTTGTGGTGACCCCCAACCATAAAATTATGTTACTTCATAAATAATTTTGCTGCTGTTATGAATCAGAATATAAATATTTTTGGAGCTAGAGGTTTGCCAAAGGGGTCACGACACACAGGTTGGGAACTACTGCTCTATCACATTTCTGTGGTTCTTTAGCTCAAACGACTCTTTAGCAAAAAAGGAATTCTCATTAATCATCACTCTCTACTCTCTTATTCGTGCTACCAATTTTGACTGAGAGCTTCACTCAGACACCTGAAAATTAACATCCCATCCAAAATATTATCATATTTTGACAACCCTGTGCCTGTCCTCTACTGTTTTATAAACAGTAATGGTTAAAATTTGTTTTTATATCTAACGATACCTATATTGTTCACAAAGCACACCAGAATTCAAAAGACTGTTTTTCCCCATAAAGTGATCTGGATCCTGATCCCAATTATTCCATGACTGGTCTTAAGCTGTGTGTTCTAAAGAAGCCATTAAACCTTTCTGGGCCACAATTTCTTCATTTATATAAAGTAAATCCCTTGCATCTTTATATACTAACAACTTTAATTTTATAAAGGAAACACTGGCTGGGAGCCTTGCATTTTCATTTATGACAAAGAGAATCCCCGCCAAGAGAAAAATCACTCCAAGTTTTCTTTATAACCTAAATTACCTTGTTACATCCCTTCAACTCCACCCCAAAAGTACTCTGTTCATGGTAGAAAAATAAGGCACACACAGGATAACTTTGAATAATCTCATTCCTTGTCATTGTATGGTTATTAGCATTTTCCTACTTCTTAGCTACTCTATCAACTTCTCAATGTAAATGGTATTTAATGAGAACCTACCTGGAACTAACTTTGTTAGATACAATTTAATAGCTACCTTTGAACCCCATGACCTTTCTCATCTCCACCCCCATACAAAAACAGCACAAATTTTCACAACCAGTAACTAGTTCTTCCCACTATCATTTACTAACTACCAACTATGGATTAGACACTATTCAAAGAAAGCTATACACTGCTTCTTTTAATCTTCTAAAATATTAAGGGTAGGTATTATCTAGCTTTTGGTTTTGAGAATGAAAATAAAGGCCCCAAGAGACTAAGTGTATGCTAAAAAGAGGTAATAACTTGACCTCAATTGTGTGTGTGTGTGTGTATGTTATTAATCAATACATGGAGTGATAAATTTTAGGGATACATAAATATCTTACTCCTCAATGATCTTAAACATTATAGTTCTACCATTTATTGATGACCCTTGCCTGAATCAGCTACTACATAACACAAGTGCACAATCATGATTTCCCCATTGACTTAAACATCTAAAATGCTAAATTTCATGGTATGTAAGTTATACCTCAATAAGACTATTTTTAGAAAGTTAACAGAATAATCTGCAGTCTTTATTTGGTTCATTTTCTGCTAGCATATTTTTCTGTCAAGAAATGACTATCAGTTGAAAGAGTTTATAAACAAGGAACGGTATTCAAGATAAAAATGAATTTAAACATATTCCATGGAAAACTTGTAATTATAGTCTCCTAATTTATCACTTTCTACAATTATCTGTTGGCATAATTCTGCTAAGATTTGCCCCCTTACATCTCTAAATTTTCATTTAAAAGGTGTAATTGTGACTTCATGAGGTTTGGCCTTTAAAGTATTATAATCTATTATTGCTATTATTTTCTATGTCCAAAGCATCCTAACATAGTAGTGCAAGTCCCATGCAGTAATCTTATGTGTTAGTGGCTTTTTATAAGTGTGTTGCCATTTCTCTCTCTCTCTTTTTTTTTTTTTGGTTTTTCGAGACAGGGTTTCTCTGTGTAGCCCTGGCTGTCCTGGAACTCACTTTGTAGACCAGGCTGGCCTCGAACTCAGAAATCCTCCTGCCTCTGCCTCCCAAGTACTGGGATTAAAGGCGTGCGCCACCACCGCCCGGCCAAGGCCATTTCTCTCTTAACCCAGCTAAGCTCCCAAATAATTGAAACTAGACTATCATATTTATTTTATAGCTTTAAGGCACAACAACTAAGCAGTATTACTGTATTTTAATCCTTTATGATTATCTGGCTATTTCCCAGCCAAAATCCCCAAGATACTTGCATTTGATGGGTTTCTCTGTTCCAGGTGTTTTTCCATGGTCTCTCATGGACTCTCTCCCCAGGGCAAATCCCCACATCCTTCCTCTCCTTCCTCTGTCCCCTGACTAGGAGGATGTCTAGCACTATTCTTTCCCCTGGTTAGTCATTGGCTGACCAGCTTCTTTATTGAACAATCAGGGAATAATTGGGAAGTAAAACTTTGCAAGTAGATATGGGGGTACAGAAATCAGCATTTGAATAATCCAGGGATAATCTTTCCATAGTGCACAATAACATTATGCCTACACTTATGTTCTATTATATCATTATTAGTATTGGAACAACGTTTGCTTTCTTGCACATCCCATGCCTCCATGTATTTCCCTCCCTCAGTCCTGAAATCAAAGACCTCCAAGAAGAATCACATTCTTTTAATAGGAATTATCTATAGAAACCAAGATCTTCGTGCTAGATATATTCATTTATCTGCCAGTGCTTCTAAGCATTTTGCATGCATACAGCAAAAAAAAAAAAAAATCTAAGTTCATTACTAGTATTTCAATTTTAAATTTATGTGAATATATAAGAAAAATTACTTATATCTCATTTCTCAATACAAATCCTAATTTCTATTGACAGTAATACACACACACACACACACACACACACACACACATTTGGCTTATTTTGCTATATCTATAAAGTGGTCATGATATTTGTTTTATAATTCTGAAGCAGACAATAAGTCTTAAGAAAGTTTACTCATTTTTATATTTAATTTTTTTCACCTAATAATAATGCACTATCAAGAACACTATGCTCTGGGATGCTGGAGATGGCTCAGCTGGTAAAGTGCTTGCTGCTAGTATCACAAGATCAATGAGCTCCAGGCTCAGAGACTGTCAAAAATAAAGCAGAGAGGCATAGAGGAAAATATCCAACTTTGACTTGCCCAGTCGCTACAAGCATGCACACACATGACCTAAACGCACATGAACGTATACATACATACCCTCAAACACAAAACATTCAAAAAAGAATATTGCATTCAATGGTTATCTGCACTGAGCTAGAATTCTATAAATTGTGCTGATTTGGGGTGAAGAGGGCTTCAGTATTTGTCTTGCCATTTCAGGTACAATTCTGAGTATATAAAACACATATGATTCACCAAGATCAAAACTGTATATAGATAAATTTAAAATTTCTGCTTCATTGATATTGTCAATACCATACCTGTACCCATTCCGTTTTCATTAATTTCTAGTTAAATTGTAGCATCTCTTCAGAGCTCATATGGGCATGAGCTGAACAACCCTTGAGCCAAGCGCTTAAGTCAGTGTGGTCACTGAAAGCACAATGTGTGTTATACATTTTCATACCTACAACATTATGTATAAAACAAACTCCCACCTGAATTATGAGTAATCCACTGCAGAGATTCCATATGAGCATTCAGAATTTTGCCGATCTGTTCCAGCTGAAAATACACCAAAGACATTCAGATTATGATTATTGTAATGTAGTAAACGAAAAAGAAAGCAACACAGGGAATTGAAATCAGTAAACAACATTTAATTTTGTTCTGGTAAGTGGTGCACTGACAATGAACTGCATATTAATGGTGCTTTGCTATTTCATACTTATACACTAATTACTTTTATGCATTAGTTCAAGCTATTCATTTGGCAACTGTCAAGAAGTAGATTCCTATAAATCAATAAAAAACTGATAAGCACAATATAAAAATAAGGGACATTAAGAAATGTTTCAAAAGAAAACAAATTAATAAATCCATTTAAAATTAATAACATCAAATTTGTCAATCAAATCTGCGTAATTTGGGCCTGACTTGTTATGTAGTACAGACCGGCTTGGAATTTAATCATGTAGCTCAGGCCCTTTCTCAGCCTCCTGAGTGATATAGTAACATGAATGGCCCCTCAAATTCATTATTTTAAAAATAATACCATTCAATAGTCAAGTATAGGTTGATTATTCCTTACTCAAATGCTTGGAATAGAATTGTTTCAGATTTTCTTTTCAAATTTTGGAACATTGCATTATATATAATGAAATATCCCAGATTTGGGAAGCAAGCTTAAACATGGAATTTGTGTCATACATATCTTGCACACATAGCCTCAAGGTGGTTATATAAAATGTGTATCACATCTGCAGTTTTGTGTGTATGTTGATTTGTTTGTTTGATCATTCATTTTCTCATGTGCTACTTTGACCACTGAGCTACACCCAAGTCCAGCTACGCCCAT
The DNA here is from genome assembly GCA_036184795.1 of Tokudaia tokunoshimensis. Classification (NCBI taxonomy): domain Eukaryota; kingdom Metazoa; phylum Chordata; class Mammalia; order Rodentia; family Muridae; genus Tokudaia; species Tokudaia tokunoshimensis. The sequence continues at coordinate 92,795,566 of BTHU01000023.1, forward strand.
AGTTTTTGACTATGACCCATTTCATGGGTGTGAACTTTTTTCCACTTGTGCATCATTTCTTCACTGAAAGAGTTCTAGATTTTGGAGCACTTAAAAAAATTTCACCACTGCAGATTAAGAACACTCAATTTGCAAGTAGGAAAAAAAATCCACATGTTAATGTACACTAAAGAGTAATGGAAATAGGCCCAAATTTCCAAATGTAAATTTTTATGTCATCTGTCAATAGTTTTAAAATATTTATAGAATTTTACACAGTATATTCTACTTCCAAGAGCCTACCCAACTCTAAATGTAATTGGTCATTACAAGGCTATATTAGCCACAAATTTGGGAATAATATCTCTTTCAATAAAAATGTTAAGATATTATGAAACTCATCTCCAGTGAAATATCTTGGCAGCATTAAAACTTACATTGTCAAAGAATGACTAAAATTTTTAGAAAGAACCATGAAAATAAGGTAAAACTTAATGTATTTATGTTTCTGATTTTGTTTAAATAGAAGAACTTTTGTGTGTGTGTGTGTGTGTGTGTCAGTAGTGTAAAAAGACTAGAAAAAATACATCAATGTAAAAGGGAGGGATGGTAATATTAATGCTTTGATTTTCTTTACGGATTTTATAAAAAAATATAATTGGGTAATAGACATAATATGTTTGACAAAAGTGTAAGTACTATGTGGTCTCTCCCATTCATTGAGACACACACACCAACCCACACACAAGTAATAAAAGTCATTAAATCCCAGCACTGTGAATGCTGGAACACATCGCTCCTATTTTTGTACAGTGATTGTGATGATCATCACATTATCCATAGGAACATTATCATTCAATAGGTGTGATTTTTCTGTTCAATGGTTTATGCTATCTGAAAAGAGGGATGATCTCTCACTTCCTTTGTCCCACTATCACACAGTAATTACCCTTAACTCACTCATCTTAAACATCTCCATTATCCCTACCAGGAAAAATGAAAACAAAGACTGTTTCCTAGTCACCAGTGAAATGAAATAATCGTGGGCCAAGGTGAGAAAATGACAAAGATAGATTCTACTAACTCTGTTGACAACACTTCTCAAATTAATTCAGCACTCCAGGACTAGACATCAGTTCTGTGCTGTGTCTAAATCTGCTTATATTTATCTATGCATCAGAAACCTATCACAACAAAACAATTTTGAATCTTAGAATTACATTCAGAATCTAATAGAAATGTACTTTGTCAACTTGTGATCATCTTTGCGAACACAGGGCAGATGGTAGCATTGGTAATTCCAGACTAATTTATATTTGTCATTGTTCAATTTTAGATTGATGCTAAGTAGAGAATAGCACTGTTTTATGGCTGAAAGGGACTTACACATCATTTATTCTATCCTTGACATTTTGCAAAAGAAGGAGCTGAGACCCAAGGAGATTATGTGTCAAAATTCTAATAGTTTCTCAACTATAACTGGCTGTCTTTTCATAATTAAAAAAATTCAGTAATAATATGTGTGCACAGAAAGAACTGTCTGCATGTAATTGGACAAAGAGCTTGCTAGAGAATAATCGCCACTTATGTATATGTTATTCATTCTCATCTGCCCAGATCTAGCCTCACTCCTTCTTATAATTAATGAGAAAAAGCACAATAGAAGCTCCTACAATGGGAGATTCCTCTTAGCTTTAGTCCCATTGAGAGGGAGTGGGGGAAAGAGGACTTCATTTAGGCTTCTGACACAATAGGGAAAGATAGGGGGAACACGCTCTTTATAATTGGAGTATAGAAAGTTGAAAGAGAAACCCCCTACTTCTTTCGTACCGCCAAATTGATTCACTGAATCTCAATTCTAACAGGATCCTCAGTTATACATTCCCATAATATAATGTATTTGCTCTATGAACTAAGTAGGATGCTGTGAAGCAGTTAGAAACATAAAGACATTTAACAAAAAAAATTTCTATGGGAAAACATCTTAATAGTTAAGTCACCATATTTTAAAGGTATAAATTAGAGTGACTAAATATGTCTAACAGACTTAGACATATCTGTTCATATTTATAAGAGTATGTAAATAACTATATGGTATGAAAAATTAACTAGTAAGTGAAAAAAAAGTACCAGGATCTGTTTAAGTATGCAGAAAGTAAACCCTGAATAACATTGAGAGTCATTTATTTTACCCTCCTGGGAATAATCACAAAAACCTCACAACTGTAAATATTTACTAAATATTTACTGTCCCACTAATCATGCCTAAGGGCTTCATATCTCTAGAGGGCAAATAAGGAGTACTCTGGAGAACAGGAGAATGTGACTAATTAAAAGACTCACAGAGGGCTAATTTCCTATGAAATCTTGGCTGTCTAAATCAAAAGAGCAGGGACCATACCGGTTCAGTAGCATCAGCCGGATGCACCAGTGAATTCAGGTAAGTAATGATGTCCCTGAGATCTTGAGACATCCTTTTCAGCTCAGCATCTATAATTTTTGCCAATCTGTAACTGCAAAGGGAAGTGAAAGAGAGTAACAAGAAATGTTTTTCTCATGTCTGCTGTTACTGACATATAGAGATGTAATTGTCAACTAGATCTGTCTTGACTCCCCTACATTCACATTAGTTTCCAGTTATGATCAAGGACATACAGTCTCACAGATTCAATGTTACCACCATAACATAAGGCTGCGAAGGCAAAGGATCTAGCCTCTGGCTAAATTTCTGATAAGTGTTATATACAGCAAAGGAACACTTTGGTGGAACCAAAATATATTCATAGGATATTTAGATAGATAGAAGACCATTGTTTAGCAATAGTACATGTTGAGATTTCGTCAATGATTGAGAATACATAAACTTTCATAGTAAAACCTAACATGATATACTACAGCAAGTAACAACAGATATTTTGAGAAACAAGCTTCACAACAATAAAAGGTTACATCTAAGGTTATACATCTAAGGTTAGATACAAACTGGTCAATGGCCTGAATTCTCAAATATTCTACTCAAACTGTTTATGAGACAAACAGAGCAGGGAGTGGGGAGTGATGGAGAAAGGTTGCTTGCTTACTTGATTTAGTCTGGTCTATCTATATGTTTACAAGAATTAAAAGCAAAGAGATTTCTCAACCTCATTATCTATAAAATTAAAAGACTCATTTAGATTCCTTGGTAACTACCTATTGCTTTCTATGCCAAATCACTTATATGTAATTGGTTGCCTAAACTGTTAAAAATTCGGGTGAAACTATTATTGCAATATAAATTTGAGTACAAAAGAGCAATTGGAAAGGAGTTAATGTTTCTAAGGTTTTCTTCCCCAAATCTACAGTTAATATATTCTAAAAACATGTTTTAAAAACAAAACAAAACAAAAATGATAGAATAAAGTTGAACGTGGTGATACATTCCTGTAATCACAGTACTTGCAAGTATAGATAGGAAGGTCAAGCTTTTTTCAGGCCAAGCTTAGCTGTTGCATAGTTTGTGCTAGATGAGACCTTCTCCAAGAACAGGTGATAAAAATAAAGTACGTATCAGGTGTGGTGGTGCAGGAGGAGGTAGGTGGATCTCTGAGAGTTCAAGGACAGCCTTGTATATGTAGGGAATCCTTGGTCAGCTTGGTCTACATAAAGAGTTCCAAGCCACCCATGGATACATAGCCAGACCCTATCTTAAACAAGGAAACAATGTGTGTGTGTGTGTGCACACATGCATGTGCGCACGCGCGTACATGCCCATGCATGCATGTGCGTCTCACAGAAACAATGCCAAAGAAAGAAATGGAGCAAAGAAATAAGTGCAAAAAGGAAAGAGAAAGAAAACACAGACAGAAACAGGACTAGAAATAAAATGGAGGCCAGTACAGATTAGCCATACGTATCCACATTTAAAATTCCTACAAACTGTCAACTGCAAGCCTTATAACAAATAAGTTCAGCAGAGTGCTTGCAAAAGCTCAGCTGGGCACTGTGATGTGTGCCTGCAGCTCCTGTTCCTCACAATGATAAGGTGACAGAATTACTTTAACCCAGGAGTTTGACATAAGCCTAGGCAAAACTGCTAAGAACCTGTCTTAAAAACCAAGAAGAAGGAAAAATCCAAAACATAAAAGTCCCATCTTGATTCACTAACAAGCCACTGACAAAGTGAGCCCAAGTTAGTCGCAATTTAGATTATGTAGTATGTTCACACAACGTCTCTTAATGCTTTCTAAAGTGGCCTGATTATCAAATCACAGGTCCAGGGACAGAGTTACCATGGGAACCCGGACAGCGAACAGACACAAAATAAAAACTGAACAGTACACAAATAAAAACATACCTAGCCTGAAACCCTGACAAAAATCACGCCATTTTTGAAAGCCATAGTTCATCCTCAAATTGCTAGTCTGTCTTTGAAAAATTAAATAATGTACAACTAAAACCACTGTATGAATATTAGGCTTAATGTGCCAATATGAGGCCAGAAATATTTCATAATATTATGACATCACAAGTAAGCTTTGTATTTCTACTTTAAGAATACACTTGACAAAAACAAAAACTTTATAGTAGACAAACATGAGCCTGAGATTAATAATAGTAAATGAAACACTATAAAACAAAGCTGCCAGAACAATTTCTTCATTTGCAAGCATCCATTAAAGATAAACATGGTACAGCCAAATAAGCAGATAAATACCAACTAGGAGTTCCCTTTTCTACCAATACTTATTTTCTGCTTTGTGATTCAATTTGAGTTCCCTTTTCTACCAATACTTATTTTCTGCTTTGTGATTCAATTTCTCCCTCCTTCTGCCCAACTCTCCAATCTTTATGTAGTTACTTACATCATCTCATACTCCTTATTCACATACATCATATTAAGAGGATCATTCTGCTCCTTCAAAATCTCCTCTATAGGAGTCAACATAAGTTCCAGTTCCTTCTGCTGGAACAGGATAATATCCAATTCTTGTTCCAACCTGAATAAAACAAGCCAACAAAAGGGCTAATGCAAGCAATTTTGGGTAACAAATTAAATGCAAATAAATAGCAAGGGGGAAAAAAGCAGAACAAAAGTATCTTGAGTTTTTCAACCAAAGAAATCAAGGGTCTTACTTGATCTGATCCATTTTCACTCTTTCTACTTCGTTGTACAAAAGAGCAATCTTTAAAGAGAAATAGGAACAACGTTATGTTGATATTCAAGTTTTCTCAGATAATTTAGAATAATATACATTTTTCTCAAACATCACTCAACTTCCAAACACTTACTTCCTAATTCAGAGAGCATATTAATTCAGGAAAATGTTTTTAAGGTACTCATCAATATTGCAACAGTAAACTAATCACAAATCCAAAGTGTATTTGCGTGTGCTTATCTGAAAGTTCTTGTACAATACAGAGAGATTAATGAGAATATCTTCTTACCTCATTACCAGACTCAATCATTGCATGGTTCCAAACATTGAACTGGTTGACCTGATAAAAATAGTGTTTTTCTTGTTCTTGTAGCTGATAGTTCCAGTTGTTTGCCATGCTATCCAGAGGACCATATGTCATCACAGGAGTTACTATTGAGCTAAAAAATACCCATAAAATATGATCATATTTATCAAAGTATAATCATATTTTTAAACAAACAATACAGGAAGACTAGAGGAGAACAGTCTGTGGGGAGATTCTCCAATCTGCTGTCCAACAAGATCATGTACAGATGATTTTAAAACATCCAGTTGAATTCTCTGAAAATTATCCTAAAGAACTAGAGCAAATGAATACTTCTTAAGATAGTTACTAAATCAAGATATAAAGAGCTAAGCCAGGGCCATAGTCTGCTTCTGCTTTCTGTGCTGTTAGCACAGTGTGATGGAGGCTCCAGAAATTACTCATCTAAGTCAAAGTGTGCTTCTGCGTATTACTCACAAAAGATAGGCATCCCTTACCTGCAAGGAACTGTGCAGAACTCCACCTCCCCTGCTGATTGTATTAAAAGCTGATCTTCCATATTCTTTGATCAGGACAACTTAGGCCAAACTCTGACTCTAGCAGGGGTAGTATCAGTGGAGCTCAATGGGGAAGTAATAGGTTAATACTTCCCTGGCAGATGCATGTAGCATTCTAATTTCCTACTGGGGTACTAATGGGGACATATAATGCCAGGGTAAAATGAAATCCTCTCTTAGACACAACAAGATTTAACAAGAGTGGGTAAATCAGGATTAATCGGTAGGCATCTCCATTTGCTCTGGTATCACGGGGACCCAGTAGAGAATCTAAACTCTAAAGACTGAACACTCTAAGACAAATTCAGACTGGTAAGGACTCCCATTTCCTCCACTCTGAAAGTCAATTAAGACTTGGGGAGTTTAACCTGCTCACTGATGGGCAAAAACAAAAGTGGAGGCCAATCAAAGAAGGACTATCCTTTTTCTTCCATGAGCCTGTGTCAGTAAGGCCCACTAGAGGGCCAAGCCACCATGTCAATAGAGTATTCATGAGGTCAAACAAGTAGCATAAAGGTAAAACAGTTGGTATTCTGCGTCCTCTATCAGCATGGTACAAGTAGTTTAAATTTTGCCCACCTCTATATCAACTAAGTATTGAGTTAACTCATCGCTTGTCTCTTCCTCTAGTGGTCCTGGCCCCATCTGCATGCTGGGCTTACAGTCCTACAAGAGCTAGTGACTTGGTGTGATACAGTGTCCCACTTTCATGGGGAATGAGTCAGCAGAGCTCAGAGTTGAACTTCCACACCACTTGTGTGCATTGACGCAGTATGACTCAGGCTTCCATTTTTGCTAGGGTGCTTGGGGCAAGGTCCAGGGGGAAGCAAAACATAAAAGCACACCCACTCTTCGCACTACATCTCGACAAAGGGGCTATCTAATGAAAATAAAGAAGATATAAATAGGACACAAACACTCCTAAAATAATAGACAAATGTCCATGACAATAAAAAGGACCCATATCGAGAACTAGGAAAATCACCACTCCAAAGAGAAAAGACTAGTGACACAGATGAAAACATTAGAGGTATCAGATGCTGGGAACTGTCTGAAAGGAATTTTAAAGCAGCCACTAAAAATGTCTGAAGAGGGCAATTTTTAATCCTCTTGAAATTAAAAAAACAAAGAAATGGGGGTTATAAAAAATCAAGTGGAAAATATACAACTGAACAATAAAATACCTGGAATAATAAGCCCTCCTGAAAGGTTTGACACTACAGCGAGCTTACAGAAAACAAATCCATAAACATAATGGCTGGTAATTAAAATGTACAGAACAAAGAGGAAACAGACAAATGAAAAAAAAAATTCCTCCAGGGCACAGGAGGGCAGTAATAGATGAGATAAAAGTATATGCAAGAGAAGTTCTAGAAAGAGAATGGGCCTGAAAAATTATTGGGAAGAAAAAGTTGCAAACATCCTGAACTTGGGAAAAGGCATAAACATGCCAATTCAAGAGGGTAAACAAACCGGCCCAGGATGACTCACAAAAATCCACGGTGTGAGGCAGCCGGGACAGCCACTGTATTATGGAAAGGGCCCTAGAAAACTCCATGGTAAGACACAGAGTGTTTAGACTTCTGAAAGGTAAAGAGATATATATATATATATAAATCGTCGAAGCAAAAACTAGACAGAAAAAAATGGGCTTAAATAGAAGAGCAATTGATTGATAGCTGGCTTCTCATCTGAAATGGATAGGTTAGGACGAAGTTGCTGTCGGTAAAAAAAACAAAACAAAACAAAACTGGAATGATACCTAGGTATGGAAATGTTTCAGTGGTGACCATTTCTTTCTGTGGTAATAAAATTTTTTTTAAAAAATCTATAAAGGGCACTAGAATTTTCTTAAAAGAAAAACTGATAAAGCTAAAGAGAGAAAATAAGACAAATCCAAAATTATTTGGTTGAGAACTTCAAAAAGCTACTTTCCAACAAGCAAAGGAACTACTAGACTGGAATAAGACAAAGCTCCAAAATCTTTATATATAATAACAGAAATACATAGAACATTAAACTTGATAAAAGAAAACAGAATATTTAGGTTTCTATGGAACAGTATGTAACACAGACCATTTCCTCATACACCAGAAAAAAATGTGAACAAATATAAAATAGCTAAAATCATACAGAGCATGTTCACTGACTATAACTAATTCAAGAAGAAAAGACAATTTCAGAACACTTGGAAATTAAGCAACATGCTTCCAAATAATCCACTGCTCAAAATGAACTCAGAGCATAATGAAAGATGTGGGCCGCAGGAAAAGCAGTGCAGAGGCTATTTATAGCAGTGCAGGCTGGCGTGAGAAGAAAATGCCTCAAATCAATAGTCTAAGATCAGCCGTTAAGAAACTAGCAAAAAGAAAATGAACCCAATGCAATCAGGAGAAAAGAATCAGCAGTGGATAACAGTGAACCTGAAAACAGGCAAGTTTTACAGATTAATCAATGAAACAAATGCTGGTTCTTTAGAGAAACATCAATAAAATTCATATAAGAAAGACACAGGCCACCAATATCAGAAATGAAAGAAGACTATCTCTCCAATGTAACAAAGACAATAAGGGAGCAGCACAGACAACTTGATGCTCATGAATTCTGGACTTGTTCCTTTAAAAATCACACACTGCTGAAGCTCATTAAAGATGAACTAGACAGTCTGGCTGATACTGGATCCATTAAATAAGTTGATTTTTAATTTAAAGGATTCTGCATGAGATGTATCTGGGCATGGAAGTTTTCATTAAAGAAACATTTAGTGAATCAGTACCAACTTGACCATTTCTTTGAGAAAACAGGAATAAGAATGCCTCCCAGAGCATTTTATAGGTTGTAAAGTTGGTACTGATTCACTGAATGTGGAATCTATTCTGTTATCAAAACTTAAGAGTACAAACCAAATCTACATGTATATTGACATATACATATATAAAAATACAAAAATATGTAAAATAGATATCATTATATCTGAGCCAGCCAGGATGGAGAGTGTAAGGGACAGAGGTAGCAGATCACTATAAGGTCATAGCAGGATAGCTTCACAGAGCTACTCCCAGCAGTTATGACAGCATACACAAGGTCTGTGCAAGCCTAAACCAGTCAAAGCCTCAACATAGAAAGGGTAGGTAAACATGAAGTTCCACCCTTATGTAGGCTGCTGGGAGAAAACCCGCTAAGTTTTCTTGAAGAGTGTAGCTGGAAAGGAAGTCCAAAATCCAGTAATATATAGTCAGGATAGATTGGACTTCGAAAGGAGAACCAAAAGTCGGTTGAGTAGGATTGGGGTGGATCTGGGAGGAGTTGGAGGAGAGGATGAATATGGATCAAAATACACTGTATTAAATTCTGAAAGAATTGAGAAAAAATTAACTATGTACAACATCATCAGACATTGAAATTCAAACCACAATAAGACCACTTTACATCTGTAAGAAGGTTAATAAAAAGTGTCACATTGCCATTACTGAGCAAGTAAATATGAACAGTCTGGGTAACTGACACACTATTGGTAAGTATACCAGAATGACATAGCCACTCTGGGAAAGTGTCAGGCACCTAAAAATAATAAATAGACAAATGTCACACTGACAAGCGCCTACATGCCTAGACATTTACCCAAGATACAAAGGACTTAGGCTCACAGAGGAACATGTACACAAATGTTCATACCAACAGCCCCAAACATGGAATTAACCTAGATGCCTATCGACACAACTATGCTTACACAAACAACACTATACCCAGCATGTAATACCACTCAGAAAAAAACAAGAAGGAACGTTTGTGTGGAACTGAAGGAATTATGCTGAATGAAAACAAAAGGTCAATTCTTAGAAGACACATATGCCATGGCTCATCTACTTAGCATTTTTAAAATATTGTAAATATGGTAACGAAGAACAGATTAATAACTGCCCAGTTAATGAAAGAAGGAAAGATATACTCATAAAAGGGCACCACGTGGAATCCTTGTGATGACAGAGCTATTTTTCATATTTACTTTTACTTATTTTACTTATTATAAATAAAAGTATTTATATTCTATTACGTTGTATATATTTCAAAAATTATTTTTATATTTTTTACTTTTTATGCACATGTATCTGCGTGAATGTGTGTACATGTGTACATGTGCACATGTGTACAGGTACCCATGGAGATCAGAAGAGGATGTTGGAAACCCTGGAGCTGGAGCTCTAGGCAATTCTGCACAGCCTGATGTGGATGCTGAGGTTTAAACACTAGAGGACTTGTGGAATAGCAGCAAGTCCTCTTAGCTGCTGAACTTTCTCTCCCGTTCCCTCTGTTGTATCTTGACTGAATCAATGTCAATATTCTAGCTAGTCCTACCCTACAGTAATACAAGATTCTGTCATTGCAGGAACTGTACAAAGGACACACAGGATGTTTGATATAATATGCAAGTTTATATAAGTTCTAGAGTTCAATTGCTTGAATATTTTTGTGGCACACACATTACAAAGTGCATGACCATTAAGGGATTACCTGATCTCTACGTGTTCCAGTCTTCTATAAAACAGCACCTCAAAATAGTATCTATTTCATAGGACAATTATGAGTATTCAATGATGTGATGTTCTTAAAGCATTGTCATCTTGCTAAACATGCAGAATTACACAATAAATTATAGCTATTAGTTGTACTAGTAATAACTGTATTGTAACAGTATTATAGTATTACAGAAGCTTACTGACTGTTTACCTTCTAGTGCTACATTAAAAAAAATCCTTCCCTGTTCCCTCAACTGATATTTAAAACATTAGTTTAAAGCTACCCATGCAATTATGCCTATGAAGTGATAAAACAAAACAGAAAATTTTAAATAGACAAGCTTACTTCACAGTCATGGTAGAAGGCATTGAAGCCACATTGATCAAGCCAGTGTTATTCATCCAAGGTGATGCAGGTAGCCTCATATACAGGTTGAAGCCACTTGTAATTGTGGTAGTGGTATTGGTGGTAACCGTGGTAGCCGTAGTCGTTGAGGTTGTGGCTAGAAAATAAGATAGTGTTGATGAAAATTTATAGTGCTAGTAAGGAATGAGAAACTTGCCTCAGTCATTCAAGATTTTAAAAAAGGAGGAGGGGGAAGTACCTCGTTAATGAGAATTTGAAATCAAAGCCATGGATTTGAACCCAACACTGTTGCAATATGAAGTGATATGCTACACACCAGGCATCTAAATTAACCTCCGTGCTGAAAATTAAAACTCCTGGAGAGATTCATTAAAATATAAAACAACTTAAGGAGCTCTATAACCATTAAGGGAATTCAATCAATTTTCAAAACTCTTCCCATAAATATTGAAAACTCCAGACCCAGATGGCCTCACTAGTAAGTTATACTAAACTTTCAAAGGAGAAAAATAATTGCAATGTACACAAAATCTCTGTACATATTTCGCATAATAAAATGACTGTATTTGAGAAATTAATTCCTACAAGTGAAATTGCTGTATCAAGAGGCTAGTATGCTTTAAATCTTTTTTTTTTTTTTTTTTTTTGGTTTTTCGAGACAGGGTTTCTCTGTGTAGCCCTGGCTGTCCTGGAACTCACTTTGCAGACCAGGCTGGCCTCGAACTCAGAAATCCTCCTGCCTCTGCCTCCCAAGTGCTGGGATTAAAGGCGTGCGCCACCACTGCCCGGCTAAGATAGATGATTCTTTTTTTTTTAAGACTTATTTACTATTATATGTTAAGTACACTGTAGCTATCTTCAGACACACCAGAAGAGGGCGTCAGATCTTATTACAGATGGTTGTGAGCCACCATGTAGTTGCTGGGATTTGAACTCAGGACCTTCGGAAGAGCAGTCAGTGCTCTTAACCACTGAGCCATCTCTCCAGCCCCGTATGCTTTAAATCTTAATGTATCTTGGGAAAGAACCCTACCAAAGTGATTCTGAAAAAGCTGTGGTCTTGTCAACTGAGAAAAGTACCCGATTTTCTACATCTTAGTTAACACTAGGCATGTAGCTTTGCCAGTCTCATCAACAAAAAGCCTCTTGAAGTTTTACTTCCATCCAAGAATTCTTTTATAACTTTGTTGTTGTTGTATTCTGTCTAGAATGCCTTGTCCTCTCATAGATTAAATCTGAATAAACATCCTAGCTTAAGTCCTATGCTTCCTCTGTTTGTTGCTGACATCTACTCATAATTTTCATAACTTTAATAGCACTATTGATCCTTACTCTATGCCGAGCATATAAAGAACAATGCAAGAAAATTAGGGAAATGCAAATCAAAACAACCCTGAGATTCCATCTCACACCAGTCAGGATGGCTAAGATCAAAAACACAGGAGACAGCAGTTGTTGGCGAGGATGTGGAGAAAGAGGAACACTCCTCCACTGCTGGTGGAATTGCAAGCTGGTACAACCACTCTAGAAGGCAGTCTGGCGGCTCCTCAGAAAACTGGGCATGACACTCCCGGAGGATCCGGCTATACCACTCCTGGGCATATACCCAGAGGCTTTACCTGCATGCAATAAGGACACATGCTCCACTATGTTCATAGCAGCCTTATTTATAATAGCCAGAAGCTGGAAAGAACCCAGATGTCCCTCAACGGAGGAATGGATTCAGAAGATGTGGTATATCTACACAATGGAATACTACTCTGCAATTAAAAACAATGAATTCACGAAATTCCTAGGCAAATGGTCAGAACTGGAAAATATCATCCTTAGTGAGGTAAGCCAATCACAAAAGAACACACATGGTATGCAGTCACTGATAAGGGGATATTGACCCAGAATCTCGGAATACCCTAGACACAATCCGCATATCAATAGATTTCTAAGAAGATGGAAGGAGAGACCCCTGGTCCTGGAAAGACTGGATGTAGGGGAACACCAGGACAGAGTAACGAGAGGGGGTTGAATGGAGAAAAGAGGGAGGGAAGGGGGCTTATGGGACTTTCGGGGAGGGAGGAAACGGGAAAGGGGAAGTGATTTGGAATGTAAATTAAAAAAAAATAAATAATTAAAAAAAAAGAAAGTTTAAAACCAAAAAAAGAAAAAAAAAAAAAAAGAAAATTATGCCTGGTGGGGATTGGGAATGTATTATTTTCTTCTTTTTAATTCTCTGTAGTTTCAAATGTTGTTGGCAATTGAATGGTTCTAGTATAACCTAAAAATTGTAATAAATATTATACACAATGGTTTATGTTAGTCTAGCTTTCCCAATTAGCAATATGTTCAGGTTAATGGCTGTACTATATAACCACAGAAATCATGGTGCCTGCTAAATGCACAGACTACTCTAAGAGAGCCCGGTCTTCTCCCTTCCTGCTGGGGGAACAAGCTCAGACACCCTTGCTTTAGTCCAGGTAATTCTGTCTATTTGCTCCTTGTTCATAATGCATCTGGACAGCAATGAGGGTCTGAAGTACAGGAAGCTGCCCCATATGCCACTAGCTTAAGAGAGGACCCAACGCAAAAAAAAAAAAAAAAAGATCAGAATTTCATTCTCACCAATTGAGTGACAAGAATCAACCTCTATGTAGAATTGTAGGAACATATACAGAAGCATGAAACCAGGTGAAACAAACAGAAAGCGAAAAATATGTCAAAAATGAAAAAAAAAAACCAACTTCAAGCAGGGGGAGGAGAGAAGATTGACAACTGAAGAACATAATCTGGAATAAAAGGGTCACGAACACCTCAAAATTGGGAACAAAACAAAACACAGTCACAAAAAACAGGGAGAGAAACCAGTGAGAAACTTGAAAAAAAATCTAGATCAAAGGAGAATAATTGAATGAAATGCACGCAATACTTGATGTAGGCAACCCCCAAGGATGCCACATGAAAGCTTCTTAAGTTCTGCTTTCCCTGAGGTAACAGCACCATGCAAAGTCTACAAGAGATTTTCCTAAAACTCAGTATCCCTTTTGGCAGAAGGAACCTTATGGTAATATTGCCCTTGGTAATATTGCCTTTGTATTAGCCCTTGTGAGAGTGAAATGAGCAACACGTGGAAGACTGTGTCCAATCACAAAGTATTCTTGGGGTTAGTATCAATAATACTGGGAGCTTGCAGATAGGGTCCCAGGCGGTGTTCTGTATAGCCAAATAGCATTGTTTTCTTCTTGAGAACACTGGTAATTATACATTCAAGAAAAAAAAGTAAAATGATTGCTAGGGAAGAAGTCTATCTTGTCCAGAGGTGATCTTCTAATAAAGTCACTTGAATTTCTGACCTGGACAGATATACACAGACAGAGAGAGACCTAAGGGGGATGATAAATTTCAGGACTGGAAATGAAGCTTAGCAGTCTTTGGTCAACTTAAACCAAAGCAGAGCTATCTGGGAAGAGGAAACCTCAATTGAGGAAGCGCCTCCATCAGGGTGGCCTTCAAGAATGTCTGGTTCAGCATTTTCATTATTGGTAATGGATGAAGGAGCTCAGCGTGGGGAGTGTCATCCCTCAGCAGGTGGCTCTGAGTTGTATAGAAACATAGCTGAACAGGAGCCTGAGAACAACTGAGTAAGCTGGGGGTCCGCTGCAGCTCCTGCTCCCAGGTTCCTGCCTTGAGCTCCTGCGAGCAAATCTTTTCCTTCCCCAAGGTGCATGTTGTTTTGTCACAGTGATAAAGAAAGCAAACTAGAACAGATAAAATGGTTTTCTTCTTACAGAAAGAAGATAATTTAATATATTTATAATTTTATACATGGGATTAAGTCTGGAAGAAAAAAAAGCCAAAATTGTCTTCCTAAGGAAATGCTATATGTGTATGCACATGCGTGTATACATACATATATGCATGGATGGTTTTTATAATAAAAAAGCAACCATCTTCAGCCAAAACATGAATAGCTAGAAAAAGCAAAATATCTCTTCAGAGATGCTGAATGATACCTTACAGAAGTAATATCTGCCAACCCAAATGGAAAAGAATCTTGAATCTTATTAAAATTCAAGAATTCTTTTTTTAATAACTTTTTTATACAATATTTTAAATTTATTTTCCATGCTATTTTTAAAGGCATAAACTAGTTCTGGTGTATTTGACTAGCAGTAATCCTACAGTTAGTACCAAAAGAAATAATGAATTTTAGAATTACAATTTTTAAAAGATTTATTTATTTACTATATGTAAATACACTGTAGCTGTCTTCAGACACTCCAGAAGAGGGAGTCAGATTTTATTACAGACGGTTGTGAACTACCATGTGGTTTCTGGGATTTGAACTCAGAACCTTTGGAAGAGCAGTCAATGCTCTTAACTGCTGAGCTATCTCAAACTCAAACTTCAAATTTCAGACTTCTAATAGACAAAATATAAAAGGCATCAACTGGGCATGTGCATAAAAATATACTATAGGAAGATTCTAACACTTATTATCCTTTTTAATTTTTCACAAATACAATAAGGATTTCTTCTATTCAGTTGTACTTGAGAGCTTCCTTTCTTATTCTTTAAAACATGACAGTGTTAGTGAAATAGATTTTAAAATGTGTCATTATAAGCTATATTTACTATGGTGGTCTGAATGAGATTAGACTACATAGGCTCCTATATGATTGACTATTTGGTTCTCAGTTGGTGGAATAGTTTGAGAAGAATTAGGAGGTGTGGCCTAGTTGGAGGAGGTGTGTCACTGGGAGTGAGGTTTGAGGTTTTCACAAGGCCAGCCCATCCTCAGGAGTTGCTCATTCTGCCTTGTGGCTGTGGATGATATGTAAGCTCGAAGCTACTGCTCCAGTGCCATGCCTGCCTGACTGCTGCCGTGTTCCATGTCATGATGTTCATGGACTCCAACCTTCTGAAACTCTAAGCAAACCCTAATAGACTCTTTTTTATCTATAAGCTGCCTTGGGAAATAGTGTCTTACCTCAGAAACTTAAAGATAACTAAAACATTAACAATAATAATAATAATAATAAACATCATAGCTAAAGCCATGATAATGAGCCTTATGCAAAGCTACTACTGATATCAACAGTGACAGATGAATTCAAACATCGTGATTATTTATGAGATACAGGAAATCTATAGCTTTTTTATTGGTATACTGAGTTAAGTATACCAATAAAATAACAGTAATTTTTTTAAAGTGAGTAGAACTTACATGAGAGTTCCTGAGAAGCCATGCAGGCAGGAACATACGGCAGTGAAGGAAACATCTTGGTGCTCAAAGTCTCAGTGGTGTCCACAGAGTAGATCCTGGAGTAGACCTAAAAATCAGAGTAACAAGTAAAATATAACTCTCCAAAAGTAAAACACCAGTACAAGGTTCATTGACATGGGGAGTGGGCTGGAATAAAAACAGGGAATGGAAAAGTAAGAAGTACAAATGAAACATCTTAAAGGAAAAAAAAAATTAGTAAAAGCCTTATTTTGAAAATGCTCCTTGGTACTGCCTGCTATAAGCCTTCTAGTGACACCGGTTGAAAAAGTAAACAGATGAGAAGCATCCCCTCCCTGGAAGTCCAGTATAAGAACTCCTGTGAAACTGAAGCTGGTGAAAGTGGTTTTTAAAAATCGTAAACTGCTGGAAATTGTCCTAAGCAACTACAGTGAGTGAAGAAATATTTCTTCAGGAACATCTGCTAAGTCCAGTGATCTAACAGTGATGGTCTACATATGGCATATGAGCCATAACTCACTGCCCTTCCTCCCATCCCCTTGCTTGACTTTGGACAAGTAACACCCCAGATAAGAGTGGCTTAGAAGGCTGGATGCCCTCTGACTCTGACTCTCAGTCAAGGGACACAGGCTTTCCATGAGAAAGCTGGCAACCAGCATTCTCAGCACCTCCAGCACAGATGGGAAGGGCAAAATTCCTGGCAAGGACAGCCAATGCTTCTGGAGCTTGTTTCTTTTAGCCAGTTCCCATTCATAGGATAGAAACTCCATGATACAAAGGGTTGAGCACAGTAGGGACCCAGTCACCCCATTCTGATTCCCTTGCCTAAACTTCTTTGCAGTTCTAAGTTCCCCTCCAAGTGAAGAGGCGATCACGATCAACAGCCTTTACCACTGCCCAGCACCCAAAGTCCCCTGAAAGATTTTGCCCCAGAGCTAACAGCTGCTCCTAAGAACAGAGAGCTCCCAAACTGTCCCACAAAGAAAAGGCTTTACATAAAACAGAACTTGAAGTAGTTCCAGTTGGAGGATTTCCTTTTATAAGATGAAGATTGGGTGGTGAGCAATTCAAAGGTGACAGGTAGCTTTATGATAAGTTGTCTCACTCCTTCAGTCTACCAGAGATAATATGGAAGAATTAAGCACTGATCTAGCTATAACACAAACAAATCTTGGCATTAGTAAGCTAAATAAAGAACACACACACAGAAGGCAATGTGTTCTATAATTTCAATTATATGAAATATCCAGAATAGGCAAAGCCATTGACAGAAAGTGTGTTAGTGGTTGGCAGGAGCTGCAGGGTGGAAGGGGTTCGGGTTAATGGAGGATGACCACTAACTGGGTCCAGGGTTTCTTTTAGGGGTAATGAAAATGTTCTCAAGTTACATACTGGTGATGGTTGTATACTCTGTGGCTATATTAAAAACCACTGAATTGAACAATTTCAAAGAGTGAATTGCAAGATGTGAATTATATGTCAATTATACTGTTACTAAAAAACACATTATCATCTCGGGAGAAGGAAAAAACAGCATTTGATAAAAATGCAATGCCCTTTCATGATAAAAACACTCAACGAACCAGAAAGAGAAGAGAACATCCTCAACTCTTAATGATTTTTAGTAACATGAAATAGCAAGGCTATTTATTCTGTCCTATATTGTAAATACTCTCCTACCCCAGTTTGTCAATGACTTTTAATTTTCTTACTACTCTAATAAGTGACCAAATCTTTGTGTTATTTTCCCTTTATAGTCTAATATAGGACTCTGTATCATACTTTAAAAGGCCTTCCCTTTTAAATACAAGAAAGTGGTCATTCTAATTTTTAAGAGAAAACTACAAATTGGACCTACATTGAGAGAAACTTCACATAGCAGATGACAAGAACTCAAAAACTACTAACACACTCTAGTCAGGACATCAAGAAAAAAACCAAATCAAACCAGGCAGCTTCATGGATTCCTAATGAGAGTGAAGTGGCATGGTTTCTGTGGAAGATAGGTGGTCATCGTTTAAAATATGACAGAGGTATCTACCATTTGAGAGAGAAATACTTCTGGAGATGTATCCACAAAGAATGCACTGTATAGTTCTGTGAACTATATTCCTAGAAGTGGACAACTGCATACTTAAAGTGATGAAGAGTTTGTTTGTGTTTTGGTCTTGTTTTAGTTATTTTTTGTTCTTTCAGAGACAGAAATTCTCTGTGTAACCTTGGCTGTCCTGGAACTCACCCTGTAGACTAGGCTGGTCTCGAACTCAGAGATCCACCTGTCCCTGCCTCCTGAGACTAAAGGTGTGTGCTACCACTGCCCATGCTAATCTTTTAATTTATAGTTTACCACAGTAAATATGTTAGACGTTCTTGTAAACTTGTGAAATGCCACATAAAATGATATCCATGGCTGGAGAGGTGGCTAAGCTGGTGAAGATGCTTGCCACCAACCCTACAGACCCAAGTTCCATATCCAGTATCCACATGGTGGGGTGGGGCATTGGGTAGAAGGGCAGAATATCCACTTATCTTTACACAGGTGCTATGGTGCACACATATACACACAAATAAATAAATGTAATAAAATTGTATCTACTACATTACTGTGTGTATCAGTAAAAAGAGGAAGCTAATATATCAAATGCCAAGGGGGTGGATATACAAATTATAGTACATCCAGAATATAGAATACTCTGATGATATGAAAAAGATACTAAAGGATCTCTTAATGATGCAAAAGCTTTTAAAAAAGTATAGTATAAAAATTACAAGCTGAAAAAGCAAGATACACATTGGTATATAGACTATATTATCTATGTCTAAAAAAAGATGGAAGTTTGGAACCCCTGGGATGGCTCAGTGTCACAAGACAATGCAAGCCTAACAACCTGAGCTTTGTCCCTGGAAACCACTTAAAGGCAGAAAGAGATAACTGATTCAAGAAAAGTTGCCCTCTGTACTTTATATGTAAGCCATGACTTGTGTGACAAGCCCATCTCTCTATTTTTCTCCCCTTCTCTCTCTACATCCATCTATCTATCTATCTATCTATCTATCTATCTATCTATCTATCTATCTATCTATCTATCTATCTATCTATCTATCACATGCACACACATAGTAATAATTATGATAATCATAATTTCTAAAGGTGGATGGCTAAGAACAAAGATTTTGTCACTGAAAAGGCTCTGGAAGGAGGAACACAGTGACAGTAGTTAGCAGCTTGGTATGGAAAACAGAGAGGGATGCAGTGCATGGGAGCATAGTCCATCTATTTATAGAATTTATAGTTTTATTTTGAGACCATCAGCCTATATTATTTACGAATTAGAAATAAGTACATGTTCTTGTAGCCAGTGTGGGAAACATTACTTTCACAGTTTCATATTCACCTACACCTTTAAAATATTTATACACTCTATTTTCCACCTTTAATTCATGCAATATTTCTTATGATTAATATTTTAGGCAAACAACAGTTACCCAGCTATTACAATTCATTTATTCATTATTTTAGCCTCTCCCCTTACGGATTTGAAATGCCAGCTTCGTACGCACGGGTTTGTTTCTCTGCCTTAAAATATTTCACTGATTATTAGTTTTTCTCCCTGTGCCTGTTATATGATAGAATCTCAATTATTATAGCCCTCAAAATTATTTTTACATTACATAACATTTTAAACTTACAGGAAGAGCATTAACTTATGCATTTTGATATAGTTTCCCAAAAGCATCCCATCATTACCTGTCTAACACATCAGGGATGGCCAGTCTCATGCATTTATTCCTCCATTTGCATTTTAGAATCTTTTCAAGTTCTTTGCTCCTTTCCTTCTCCCCAAAGAACAACCATGGCTCCACCAGAAATGCATTAGATTTACAGATTAATTTGGAGGTAAATTTTGTTTTGATATTATTGAGTCTGTGCATACATTGGTCCTGTTAATTATTCAGTGTATCTTTTATATGTTTCAGTAAAAATGTGTGGGCTTGTTTCTTTCAATCTAAGGCATGCATATTTTCAAAATTTTATTCCTAGGTATTTTGTAATTTTGGTTGAAATTGTTAATGAGCCTTTTCTCAGCTGTATTTCCCAACAACTATTGCCTAAACATAGTGAAACTATTGATTTTTTTATATTATTTATTTTGTAAATGGATGAATTACTGAAACCTCCTCACTAGCTCTAATTAAATTTCTACTTGATTTATGCCCATATTTTTAAAATCCTGATCATTTATCTCCAATACTGGCATAATTTCAGTGCCTGTCCTTACATCACGTACCCGAAGATAGCTAAGGAAGCAAATACCATTTAATATGACTTAGTTTTAAGTTAAATGAATCTTGTTCTAAAATAGAAAAGCATTTAAGACACAAAACCTTTTTTTCCTTAATTATAAATAGGATTTCCTACCTTGGCACTATTGATATTTTGCGTCTGATTATATTGTGTCACGGAAGAATGTCCTGTACAACATAGGCCATTTAACAAGCTCTACTTAATACATACCACTCCTGGGTATACACTCAAAGGACTTTATGTCCTACTACAGTTACTTACACATCCATGTTTACTGCTGCTCTATTCACAAGTTAGGAAACTGTATTAATATAGATACCCACTGTCTTGGTTAAGGTTTCTATTGCTGTGAAGACACACCACAACCATGGCAACTCTTATAAATGAAGACATTTAATTGGGGTCGGCTTTCAATTCTGAAGTTTAGTCTATTGTTATGGTGGGAATCATGGTGGCATGCAGGCAGATATGGAGCTGTAAAAGAAGTCAAGAGTTCTATATCTGGATCAGCAGGCAGCAAAAAGAGAGAATGATACTGGGCCTGGCTTGAGCATCTGAAGCCTCAAAGCTGGCCCCCAGTGACACACTTCCTCCCACAAGGCCACACCTCCTAATAGTGCTGCTCTCTGAGCTTATGAGGGCCATTTTCATTCAAAGTACCACATCAATCAACTGACAAATGGATAAGGAAAATGCAGTATACATGATGGAATATGAGTTAGACATAAAAAAATATGAAACTTACATAGAAATGGATAGTACTGGAAAAGTTTTACTGAGTGAGGTCACCCAGACATGAGAGAGAGAGAGAGAGAGAGAGAGAGAGAGAGAGAGAGAGAGAGAGAGAGAGGAAGTTGGGAGAAGGTCCTGTTGGAGGGATCCAGGGAAATGTAGAGGGGAGAAATGGTAAGTGGCTATGCTCAAAATACATTGTATATGTGTACAAAATTCTTTTTAAAATATATTATTTTTAAAAGCCTCTGCATATAATGAAAAGTGTGGTCAACCCTCATAGCCTAGGAGATAACAGCCCCGGGGGGGGGGGGATACTGTTGTTTAGCTAAATTGACACAGCATCGCTCTGCCTTCTAAACAGTAGTTTATACCCATAGACAAATGTTACTCTCAGCCTTAGCAAAGTCCCTCTTTCTAGTGAGCATCAATAAACACAAAGCCTCATCATAGCTGCACAAGGTACTCAGACTAAGTGACAGGTGAATGCTCAGTCCGAAAGTAGACAGTAAAGCTCAGAGAACACTTCAGAAGTAGAGACAGAATAAAACAAATTAAGAGCCAGAAAACGGAGAAAATGTTGCTAAATGATATCTTCTGTTCAAGACACAGACATTGCAATCATGAGGCCCTAGCAGCTGTGGATACGTGCACTGGATCTACACAAGAATGGACCCATGAAGTATCAGAAGGAATGGAGGAGGCACTCCAGAGACTTTAACCCTTATTGCACAGCTAGATGTCCCTGGTACATCCAGGGAGGGGAGAAGTCTTTAGCTGTGTACCCACTGGTAAACAGTTCTAATCACACACAGATAATCTTGATTAAAGCAAATGGATCACAAAACCAAATCAAAAGCCATGAATCTGAAAAGGAGACTGGTAGCTGGGAGGAAGGGTTGGTTGTAACAGGAAGGCGATAAGGCTGGGGAGAAAGTAATCAAAAGGCATTCTATACAGTTATGAAATTGTCAAAATACAAGCTGAGTCAGGGAGGGTTGGTACCCATGTGGGACTTTCCTTCTCAGAGGAGAAGGGGGAAAGGGTAAGGGTGGGACTTAGAGGAGATGACTGAAGCAAGGGCTGTGATTGGGATGTAAGGTGAATAAGTAAATTAAGGGGGGATAAAGCAACTGCCTAAAAATGCTGCCATTTTAATTGTTCCATGTTTAAAACGAAAGTAAGATAGGAAAGTCAAAATCAATTTTTAAAACACCCAAATAGTAAATGAGAAAGGGAGGGGATGGGTAAAAACAGAAATGGAAAGCAGAACAAATGAAAAAACAAAGTGTGGTCGCACACGTCTGTGATCCCAGCACTTGGGAGATGGAGGCGGGGGTATCAGGAGTTCAAGGCCAGGCTCAGCTACATCGTGAACTCAAGGCCTTGGATACATAAGACTATCTTTAAAAAAAATAAAGAAAGAAAAGAAAAATGAATATAAAACAAAATCACATAGAACAAAATAAAAGAAAAAGAATGAAACTACAAGCCAGGTATGGTAGCACATAGGTTTCATCGTAACACTGAAGCAGAATTATAAATTCCACTTCAGCCTGGCCTACAAACCAAGGCCCTACTTCAAAAGCAAATAATGAAAAAATGGAAATGTCAGATTTCAGCCCTAATAGAACAATAATTATAGAACATGTTAAGTGATCTGTGTATACCAATCAAAAGAGAGCCTGATAGAGAGATTTAAAAAGCCATGAATGACCATGTCTATAGTGTGTAAGAAATTCATTTCAAAAACAATTACATTGGCAGGCTAAGAATAAAAAGATGAAAAGATGTGTCCCATGCTACATTAATCAACAGACAGGAAGATTCGGTGTATTATTATTAGGTAAGTAGACTTCAGATTAAATGAAATTACCATAGAAAGAATGGAAGGTTACATAATAATTACGGGTCAATCCTGTACAGCATCTAGCAGTTCTGTCAATGCACCAGATAATGGAGCTTCAAAACACAAAAGGTAGAAATGGAAAATACAGCAGGAGAAAATGTCTACATGCAGACTTCAGCACCTCTCTCTTACCAGCTCATAGAACTAGTCAGAATATTAGCAAAGATACAAAAGAATTCAAAAACATCATTAACCACCAATTTGCAAATTAATATTTGTAAAACAAAACAAAGCAAAAAAAAACTTTGTCCCAAAATGGTATACAATCTTTTCAATTGTCAAGGTGAAAACACACACACACACACACACACACACACACACACACACACACACACACACACACACAGAGTGTTCTCCAACGGCAATCCAGTCAAACTAGGATATAGGTCAGGAAACTAGAAAGGAAACCATAAAAGGAGAAAGGAGATTTTATTGGGGAGGAAGAGGTTAGAGGAACAGATATAACAGGAAAGCAGAGAGGGGGCCTTTGGGAGGAGGAAGTGGACCATCAGGAGGGGCCAGGAGGGCAGGAGAGGACAGGGGAAGAGGAGGATTAACAAGAACAAAGTATGTTTGGAAAACGCTATAATGAAACTCCGTACTTTGCATGCTAATTCTAAAAAACCAATAAAACTTAAAACTAAAAGAAATCAATAACAAAAAGATAACGAAATTTCCCAAACATTTGGAAACCAAGCACACTTTAAATAATTGGTGGTTCCAAGAGGAAGAAATTAAAAATTGTGCTGGATTGAATACACCCTATGAAAATTCAGGGGAAACAAAGCAGCGTGGCAGACAAATCTGTGGTGTAAAATGTGAACATTAAAAGACAAGAAAAGCATAATCAATAATATAAACTTCCAACTCAAGAAATGTCAAAACAAACCCAAGACAAGCAGAAGAAAACACAGGGCAGAAATCAATGATGTTAAACACAAAAGCAACAGAAAAAAAAAAACAGTGCTATAAAGTTCTGATTATTAAAATACATCAATAAAATTTAAAGCAAAAGCGATGAGATCACTTTAGTGGGCACAAGTGCTCGTTACGTTACATAGGCCTAATGACCTGAATGGACATCCCCAGACACCAAGTAAGAGATAACTGCATGGTGTGTCTCTGTAATTCTAGTACTCCCAAGTGAGAAGGCATAGGGAGAATTGACCAGAAGCTTGCAGGCCAACTAGAAATAGCATATGCAGCGTTGCCTCAAAGCAGGGTGGACGTAAGAACACTTGAAGTTGTATAGTGACTTCTATACATACTGTACCACACGTAGACTGTCACACACAAACATGTTCACACGCACATCATACACCTACATACACACACACAGAGATGCATGCAGTGTTTGTGCATGTATACACATAAGTAAACAAACAAATAAGTAATAAAAATGAAAAATTCCATTGAACAGCACTTCTGTCTTTTGTAAAATCACATTATGTGCTAACATCCAAGCTCCTATGCAAAAGCATCCATGTAACAATACATTGCCTTTTTTTTCTGGCTGAAGGAAGAAATCCACAGACAAGATATATAGATGAGACATTAGCATTGGAAAAGATATTCAACATCATTAGCCATCAGGGAAATTGCAAATTAAAGCCACAATCTGGTATCATTATCTGCAAGGGAATAAAACTTAAAAAGCAAGATAACACCAAATGATAGTGGCACCGCAGAGAGACTGGATCACACACATATTGCTGGTGAGTATGCAAAATGGCACGGCCACCCTTTAAATAGTTCGGCAGTTTCTTATAAAACTCAATATGCAACTACCATATGACCCAGCGATTACATTGCTGGGCATTTGTCCTGGAGAAATGAAGGTTTGTGTTGGAAAAATGTATGAAAGTATTCATAGAAGCTTTATTTGTAATAGCAAAAGGGTGATTTTATCATTTGAATGCTTCCCCCCACACACACACAAATTTATGTAGTAGAAAAATACCTGATACAAACCAAGTGGTGCCCCCTTCGATATGTCATTAGATTTGTCCTTATGAATGGCCTAATGTTTTTTTCTAAGGGAAGGGTCCATTAAGACAAGATGAGCTTGATGCTCTTCTGTCTGTCTCATGTCCAGTACTGTGACTTTTACTCTGGGATATCACAGCATGAAAGTCTTTGTCAGATATAGGGCCTCAGATTTCTCCGTTTTCATAGTTGAAGGAAAAGCTCTCACTATAAATTGCCCAGTCTCAAATATTGTGTAACAATGAACAAATAGTTTAACTGCAATGCATTTCCATGATGGAATAGTATGCAGCAACAAACAAACAAAATAAATAAAAAACCAAAGATTTGATGTACACAACAATCAGGGAATTATTATAGTAAGTAAAATAAGTTATTCCCGAAGGATGATATGCTATGTAGTTTAATGTATATAATTTTGTACACTGCCAAAGATTAAAAACCATAACCATTTTGAAATGGCAATCATTAATATAAAACAAGTTGGTGATTATTAGGCTTAGTGAGTTGGAGCAGGAAAAAAGTAGATGCCTCTATAAAAAGGCACACTGAGAAAGATATCTTTGTAGTGAGAGAGGTAGATATTTACAAAATGGCATCTTATGCATGTATGTAAGATGTTAGTAATAGACATAGTATTGTGGCAAGAATATACTACAGTGTTTTCATGAGTAGTTTAGAAGCAGGGTGTGTTGACATACACCTGTAATTCCAATATTCAGGAGGCAACCTAGCTTATATGGTGAGTTTCAGATCAGCCTAACAAGGGCTATCAAGACCCTATCTTTAAAAGGGCTAACAAGACCCTATCTTTAAAAAAAGTAATTCATAAAATGTTAATTTTTGGCAGATAATAAGTCTTATATGTTTACTTTCTGAAGTTTATTTTTAAAAAGCAAGTTTTAGTTTTAGAAAGAAAATCACAGATCACAAGAAGCATCCCTTTAATAGAATTTCTCGTGGATAGTATTTTATGACCTATGAAAAAGTGCTTCCGCATTTACAGTAGTCCTAAGAGAAGATGACTTTGCTCTAATGGGATCAAGCAGAATTGTGGGAAGCATACCCTAGCTTCATCAGGTATCAGGCTGCTACTGAACGATATAAATCCAAACACATTTGCCTAGAAGACACTAGATGAGTGTCTCCCCAAAAACTCATTCAGGCAGAGAGGCAAAAAGCCTGATGCAGAAGAAGTAGCATGAGTCCCAGGCCAGCCGGAGATACAACATGAGATGTTGCCTCCAAAAAAAAAAAAAAGTCATTAATTCTGAAACTCAAGAGGGAAGATCTGCACAAACAGGATCATTATAATGATGATAAGGCTTTCTTTTTAGAGAGATGCTGAGTAAGCAACTTCACTGCAGCATGACCTATGCTTAACACTCAGAATACTTCACTGGCTCACAATAAATCCAGAGGGCACATAGCACAGAATTCAAAGCGCTCCATGCCTCCTAAGTGAGAGAATGTCAGTTTCTAAGACTGTCTTGGGAGTGAGTGGCATAATTCCAAAAGTCCCTCCATCCACACTCTAACCTTACATCTGCTTTCTAAAGATGGAACAGGCCACAACCATGAAAAGAACCACACGCTTTTTGCTCTCACCCAAAAGAAATGGAGTTTCTAGTAAGGTAGGACGTGATAGCACTCGTGGCACAATCGTGCTGTCTACGTAGTTGAGTACAGGATGGTGGAAAATGACTGGGACAGTGTCTCAAAAGGAGAACCCGCTGGAGGGAAAGGAAAAGGAAAGTCACCCTGTAGGTGAAGCAAGCAATGTTGTCCCTGCAAAGCAGAATGGGAAACTACCAGGAGGGCATAGCAGGCTCCTCCTAAATTAAACCTAGTGACTCCAGACCCTAAAAGGAGTAAAAGAGACTGGGAAAAAGAATTACAGGCCTCAATGAGACTACATAGTGAGTATTTTGGATGGAAGCCAAAATGGAATCACTTCCTCTTGATTGAGACACAGAATGAGACACACAGAGAAACAGAGACAGAAAGAAACAAACATTCAGGGTCCAGGCAATTTACCCATGTTATCACTCAACAACGAGGTCTTCAATTCCTAAATTACATGTTTTTGAAGGCCCCAAAGATGAATTAATATAAAGTCAAGTCACAGAAAATCCAAGTCAATGGTCTTTAAGATATAAAATGAGAGAATACTCTTCCAATGAAATAGAGACAATATAATAATTAAAAGAGAGCATAGAAATGTGTTGATTACATCCAAAGAGCCCAAGTAAGAGTGTATCCATAGGACGAAGGAATGTGACAAAACATGGAAGGCATTCAAGCAATGGACATTAGCACTAAAGGAAAAAATGTTTGCTCAAGAGAGCTAGCCTAACATTGTACAACACCCTAGGCTTGATCCCCAGCGCTAAAAGCATTTCAAAAGATAGATTTAAATGATAACTACACATAACTGAAGAGAATATGAAGTCACTGAACTGGACAAGAAAAATAGCAAAAGACTGTCAGAATATGGAAATGAGAGAGAAATGAAAAGATTGGGAAAAAAGGGCTACACACACTATGTCCAGGGATCACACAAGAATATAGAAGGAATAAACCAGAATGGCTAAGACAATACTCATGGCATTAATAAATGTGTTAAGTAGTATGAAAGAAAAGTGATTCTTCAGACTCAAATGGCAGCTAAGTACAAGTAAGCAACTTTATTCCAATACACACTCTCACATACAGTCACACACACACATACACACGCATACACACTCACATACACTCACACACACATAGGCACACATAAACACACATACACACACATTCATACATGATATCCTGAAATGCTAGAAAATTATGTATACTCTGAAACTTAATAGAAAAACATGACTTATCTAATATGCAACAACAATCACATTGACAATACATAAAGCATCTCCAAGTGCTAGGGGAAGATCATTGTGTATTTATAATCTTATCTCAGTGGAGTAACAGTGGGATATGCCTAAAACTCTGCTTTTATACAACAGCTATAAAAGGCAGTTTTAAGTAATCAGGTTTAAAATTACTCCATTGAAACTAAGAGTCTCATTATTTTACATGCCACTGAGGAAGGACAAAAAGAAAGAAAAAAAAGACAGCAACCCATCATACTTTGTTAACTTTTTTACTTTTTCAAAAAGTTCTTTTCATTGATTTTTTTTTATCAAACGCATAGTCAATAAATAAAAAAAAAAAATCAGGCGTGGTAGCACATGCCTGTAATCCCAGAAATCTGGTGTTAGAGGTAGGATGATCACAAGTTCAACACCAGCCTGGTCTACATAGTGATACCTTGCTTCCAAAGAGCAGAAGAGAAGAAAGAGGAGGAGGGAGAGAATAAGGGAAGTGGGGGACAGAGAGGGAAAGCGAGGACAGAAGAGGAAAGAAAATGAGGAAAAGAAAAGTAAAACCAAAAAGCATATGAAGCCACATAGATAACCCCACTTTCATCTCAAATCTCCTGGTACTGTCCCAAATAGCAGTGCTGAAAATATTAATTTATTTATATTCTCTCTTCTCATCCTCCTCCCTATGTCCCTCCCCCCTCTCTGTCTCTCCCTCTTTTCACCTTTCTTCTGCTCTCACTTCTCATCACACTGTGAAATAGGGTGTCACTATGTAGCCTAGGCTGGCTTTGAACTTAAAATCCTCCTCCCCTGGCTCCATAATATTGGGATTAAAAATGTATACCACCATGCTCCTCCTCCTCCTCTTTTACAGAACTTCACATATTTTTATTATGCACAGTTGTTACTAAAAGCAAAGTTTATACAAAATATTTTAGACAGATAAAAAAAAGTCCTTGGCTACAAAGGCCATTTACGCATGTGTACACGTGCACACACACACACACACTCATTGTATTTTCTATCATAATAATTGTACATGTATACAAGCATGCTGTTTAAGTTATTTTACATTTTTCCAAAAGGAGAGGCAATTATCAAAACAAAAAAAGTGAATGGAAAGGTGAACAAAATAGACATTGCATTTAAAATATTATGAAACAATTCTTTAATCTAGAGAGTGGAGTTATTTTGTCCAGATATCAAAGCTAAGGTTTCAGTGTTAGGTCCCTGTTGCTGTTATCCTCTTATTTTTGATAACAATTTAAAAATAAATATTCTTACCAGTAGCAGGTGAGGTCAGACCATTGATGTGAATAAAATGAGCACATAGACCAGTTGAGCAAAAAAAATATAGATGATCAAAACTGAGGCAAAACTCCACCTAATTCCCCACTTAAAACCAAAGCTTCCGTGTAGAATGCAATATTAATCAAACTCCATAAAATTTAGTAACTTGTATGCATTTTGACTTCTCAAAGAGTTTCCTCATCATGAAGCAGCATTCTTTCTTTCTTTCTTTCTTTCAAAAGGTCTGGAAATCACTTTGCTATACTCTTTAATCAACTTCACAAATATAAACTAGCATTCCTTTGCCCCCCATTTTATGTTACTGATAATCTGTTCAACATATGCTTCACTCCCCACAATCGCTGCTTCCTGGGAGTCAATAAGTCATTCCCAGCATCTCGGAGCTTTTCACCCCAGCTGCCTACCAAGCAAACGGTGATCCTAGAGATTTTCACATTGCCTGTGTGCACAAGGAGGATTAGGATATCAAGACTACCACCTGGACAGCAGTGTCAACTCATTTCCATTTGTGAGGTTAAAATATGAAGCAGTACATACTTCTTAAAATTGAATATTACTATCATGGGTTTTAGAGGAAGACA
Organism: Tokudaia tokunoshimensis; assembly: GCA_036184795.1. Classification (NCBI taxonomy): domain Eukaryota; kingdom Metazoa; phylum Chordata; class Mammalia; order Rodentia; family Muridae; genus Tokudaia; species Tokudaia tokunoshimensis. The sequence continues at coordinate 92,825,350 of BTHU01000023.1, forward strand.
ATAGCTCAAAAGGACCATGTTGAAGGAGCTAGTTACTGGATGCTTAAAGTCACCTATGCTTGCTATGACTTTTAAAATGTGATCTCCATTTTGTAATTCCATGTGGAATAAATCAGGTCTCGGAGGAGGTACAGTGAGCAGAATTAGAGCACTTGGTACTGTATTTAATTTTATATCCCCAAATGTATTTCTCTCCTGGGGCTCAAGTGCGATGTTGCTATAAATTATATTAGATTTTTATAGCATGTAATTATATGCTTTTATATTTATAGATTCCCTTTTACTCTTGTGAAATACAGCTATCTATGATAAAATTACAAAAGCTGACAGAAAAACTCAGCATTGTTTATCGTGATGTTGATCTTGTAGCAGAAATTTGACATATTTTCTGACAAGGCCTTACTCTGCAGCCCAGGCTGCCCTGAGACTTAATGATGTATTCCCAAGCTGCCCTTGAATTCATGGCAATCTTTCCATCTCAGCCTCCTGAGTGTTGGGATCTAGGGTATGAACCACGGTGACTGACTCCTGGAGTACAAATTAACACTTTCAGATTTATGTGCTGTCATTAGTAGCTGCAATACACACTGCAAAGGAAAAGACAGTGCCATAAAAAGATGGCCTTGCAACCACAGACTTCCTATTCTTTCGCAAGTAAGTGAAATGTCATTTTACTAAATTATAGCATTTACCTTTAAATTGTTTCTAATTGAGAAGTTTGGGGGTTGAAAATTGACTTTTGTCACTAAAAATTGTGAACCAAAGATTATTTCCTTTCCATCTAATATAGATCTTAATGATTATTCTGAAACTGACTTTACTAAACTAGTTTTTGATAAGGATGTTTTTCAGAGCTACCTTCAGTATTAAGATTTGTCCATTCTCTCTATAATTCCATCGTGTTTTGTTTCATTTATGTCTATAAAAACTATACTGTTGAGGACCTACATTGGAACCTGTGCCTATTAGTCTCTTGGTAACAATTTTTCTGTTTCATCAATATGAAGTATCTGTATCTTGCTTAATTGCATTAAATGATATTATATCTGATCTTAGTGTTGTCTTGCTATTTTTTTGGTTGATAGTTGTCTAGTGCATCTTATTCTAACTCATCACTTTTAGGTGTCATTTTAAGATTTTTGTAAAGATCATAGTTAATTGATTTCAAAGTATTTAGAGTGGAGTCAGGGATTATGCTGGTTAAATAAAGTAACAGTGGGAGATTCTCCTCAAAGATCCAGACTTCACTAGCCTTACTTAGTTGGCTAGCTTTCCAGGAACAGGCATAATTTTCATGGAAAGGGGGAAATGATGTAATTACATTGTATGATTAGTTTTTTGTATGATTATTTTTTAATTTTAAAAAATAATATTAAAATACATCACGACTATCTCTTAATGAGTGAATATAACCGCTTTACATTTAATGAGTCTGACATAAGTGAGCTTTTTCTTCAATATTACTTTCTGTCTCTTATTTGCTTTTATCCTTTCCTCGTATTTGGGTTGGTAGGATTTTCTTTACTTGATTAGTTTTCCCAAGTTTAGAAGTTATATATTCTAGTTATATTACTTTATTTAGGTTCTCCTAAATTCTTTTAATGGGAAATAGTTCCATTTACGGTTTTCTAGCAAAGCCTGAAGACAATCCAAAGGCCCTACTTCATTTTGATAAACAGGACAGTGGCACACACTTTGCTGTCCCTGTACAGGTCAGTATTTTCTTTAATGGGGAAAACCAGGCCTTTGCTCTTTATCTCCGGCCATCAGTGGGAAAACCTGTCTGTCTCCTTGAGTTACCTTTTCCATGCTGCTTCTCCCCTTTCTGTGCAACTTTAAGTAAATTACAGCTTTGCCTGTTGAGCCCAGTTTACAATTTCTATCTGGGATGACTCACTCAACAGAAGCACAAACATTCAAAGTAATGGTAAACTCCTCCTGCAGAAACCAAGTATGCCTGGAGAACTCATCACAGCTCGCTTTGGAGGCTATTGGAAACAGGCAGATGTTCTCAGCCTGGCTATACAATCTAAATAAGGCTTCTTAAATTAGCTAAATTCCTGGAGGGAAATGAAAGAGCGTCACTGAGTGTGAATACCTGCCAGACCCTGCTGACCCCAAATGCATGGGTGCATCTCTTTCCTCATTTCTAAATTTTGCTGGTTCCACTAAGTGAGAAACCAAAATATTTTTTTTAAATATGAATTCACTAAAGACTGCATAAATTACCTTATCTAATTCAATTTAATGCGAAGTGCTATGTGAAAGCTTTCCAAAGACTAATACCAGGTTATCCTGATGTTGTCAGTGAAGTATCAGCAAATCCAGGGTAATTATAGAACACTTTTCAGCTGGGCAAGAAATTGAACATACATTGAATTGCAATTATAAAAATCATCTTATTTATCAGCATGCAAATTAACTACACTGTAGCTTACCAACTGTCATTTATTGACCTTAGGAACATTTTAGGTAGTAGGACCCAGATCTACGATCAATAAATGATGGTAAGACACTTCAGAAAACAACAATCTGTCACTCAAACTCACAAATCTCCTATAAACAGAGACTAATTATAAAAGGGAAAATGTAAAATATTCCTTAGAAGGGAATTCCGATCACAATTCTCTAGCTGGGGAAACTCAAGACACTGTAACACCACACATGTTTCCCAAAGAGAAGCAACTATTAAGTGAAGGAAATGGCCACAATAATTGTCTTTTGATAATAATAACTCGAGCACATAACATTAGGATGATAAATGTGTGCCTCAAATGGAAGAAAGGTGAATTCAAGCCTAGGTACCTATTAGAAGTCATTTTGGCACCAATGTGTAGGGGCTTTTGTCTCTCCAGGTATAAACATTTTGTTTTGGGTTATTTGTACCATTATTTCCCTACATTTCTTTGATGATAACTGTCGAGAGATAACCACCATAAAAACTCGGTCATATAATTTATTAAAAATTGTCTCCACCTTCTTAGAAGCAAATAAGCTATTTTCCTTGGAGATAGCAATTTCTCTAAAATGCCTAGTTACTTGACAACCTTCGAGTTCCATGAATACACTTTTCCTCCTCCTCGTTACATCATGATGAAAGGGTCTGACCAGAAAATGCACAAAATGTGACTATCAAGTAATAAAGCCGTTTCTATGAATAGCCACCTCTGATGCAGTGTATGATTCTTTAGCATACCATTCATTAGAAAGGCAGGAAGGCAAAAGAGCACAAATTTGCAGAAGAAAGCTCTGATTCTAAGATATAAAACCTTATAGAAAAAAACACTGAAGACGAAAGTCAGCAAACCTAATTCTCAAAGCGTACTGAAAACTTTATTTACTTCTCATAGCCTGGATGACAACTCTGAATATTCTAGTTCCTGAGAGGATATTTTAAACCCGTCACTGGTAAGCAACGGCTGGAGAAAGGTGAAATTTGTACACACATTTCAAAGGAAATGGGGAAGAATCACATGTATAATGTTGTCATTTTACTCCACGTCAAAATAAAATAGAGGTTTCTGAAAATAGTGTGCAAGTTCTGAGTTCATATTAAATATCTTATGGAGCAGAAGGTTCGTTCTTATGATCTCTGGCTCACAAAGTACATTTCCATTCATTTGTACTAGAATGTCTAAAAGCTCCGAGATCAGAACTTAATTTCAAGAAGTAGAAAATGTAAAACAAAAACAAAAGCAAACAAAGCAAACCAAAACCCTAAAGGTCAAGATAAGAGCAGGACTATTTCAGAGGTGAAAGGGAGCTTGGGGGAGGGGTAATAGGAGAAGAGAGGCTAAAGGGCATGTGTGATTTGAACAAGTTATAATAGGATGGCCATGGAAAACGTCAGAATGAAAACATAATTTGCATGCTACCTAAAATAATAATAATAATAATGATAATAACAATTTTTTAAACCTCAAAGAACGAGTCTTCAAAAATGACAAGTGTGATGCAGGTGGTGTGCCTCAGTGCTACACTGCTTCTGAGTATGTGTAAGGTCCACCTGCACACTGAAAACAAACAGGGACAAAATGTCATATCGGAAAAGCTTATAAATTGTTATGCAGCAAATCTCTCTGGCGTGCATGCATGCGTGCGTGCGTGTGTGTGTGTGTGTGTGTGTGTGTGTGTGAGAGAGAGAGAGAGAGAGAGAATGATCCTAGCAGTTAGAATATTAGAAAAGGAAAGAGCAAGGTAGTATACATATCAAGGAAAGGTGGGCAAAACTCAAAAGAGGGAGGCCTTGGAGGAGGGGAACCCAAGAGAGACTTTGCAGAGCAGGAAGACCCAGGAGTGCCCTGCAAAGGGATAAAAGGATTGAAGAGAGTGGGCACAGTATATGAAAGGGAAGAGGAGGAATTATGAAAAAGTTGGGAGGAGGGGAAGGGAGTAAAATATTTAACAAAACTGGTAAATAAATCAAATGATAAAACACATTAAAGCAAGAGTGCTTCAAAGATGTCTAAATTTAGAAAACTGGTCCCAAAAGTTTGGAGATATAGAAAAAGTAAAAATTAAAGAATGAAATGAAGGTAGAGAGTAGGAGAATAAGACAGACAAGGGAGGAAGAAAGGGAAAGAAAAAGAAAAAATTGGAAAGCATGTAGCATTTAAACATCTTAAAAATACCATCTTACATCTGACAAAAACAAATAGATCAGGTTAATAGAATTTCTTAAAGTAAAAGGAATATGTATATGGATGCCTTGCCTGCCTGTATGTCTGTGTACCACTTGTGTGCCTGGATCCTGTGGAGGCAAGAAGAGGGCATCTGATCCCCTGGAACTGGAGTTACAGATAGCTGTGAGCTATGACATGGGATGCTGCGACTTGAACCCTGGTTCTCTGCAAAAGCCCCCAGTGCTCTTAACTCCTGAGGCACCCCTCTAGACACCACACTCATTAAAAAAAATACAGGGTTTTATGTACCCAAGGCTACACCCCTCTAGACACCACCCTCATTAAAAAAATACAGGGTTTTATGTACCCAAGGCTACCCTTCAACTAGACAGCCAAGGATAAAGGTGTAGTTCTTATTTTTATGCTTAATATCTCCCAAGTGCTAAGGTAACACACATGTGCTGCCACATCCAGTTTTTTTGTTTACTTTATGTGTATTGTCTGGCTGTGTACCACATGCATGTAGTTCTCATGGAGTCCAGAAGAGAGGGTCAAATACCCTGGAACTAGAATTAGAAAAGGCTGTGCACAATCCTGTGCATCCCGTGGGCACTAGATATAGAACCTGGATCCTCCGGAAGAGCAGCCAGTTCTTTTCTCCACTAAGCCATCTCTCCAGCCATCTCTAATATATTTATATCTAACATATATATATATATATATATATATATATATATATACACACACATATATACACACACATATATATACACACACATACACGCATATATGTATTTACTTTTATTAGCCATCACACCATTAATAAATAGAAAATTAAAATAAACTTGAGGCATTTTGGAACTTGAGCGATGGCTTAACAGTTAAGTTAAAAGTTTGTACTGCTCTTAAAGATGTCCTAAACTTGGACACCAACACCCAAATAAGAAAGCTCATTTTTACCACAGCTTCAGGGTACCTGAGGCCTTTTGGTCTCCTTGAAAACATGTGAGCCCTTGGTGTCAATCAAATGCAAAAAAAAAAAGCATCTAAAGAAAATATGTAGCCAAACTTTAGAAATTATTACATCTACATTACATCTACAGTGAGTGTGCCTGGGTGATGGAATATCATTGAATATTTTTGCTGTTTGAAGTATCTCATAATTTTTATAAGAGGGATTACTTAATGTTCTAGAATATAGAGGGACAAAAAAAATATAGTGTGTGTGGTCTGAAGAGGGAGGTGTGCTCTAAGATCAATTGTAGCCTTTCTTGTAGTCAACTTAATTTGCTACTTGGTAAAAAATTAAATTAAAAATTAATAGACATGTAATCTTTGAAGAAGATATTCATAAAGAAAGCTAATCAGTGTGAGTGTTATTAAGGCACTTGAGTCTCCTTGAGTCTTCTATGATTCATATATTTAAAAAATCATTTTGAAAATGTCTATTTGGTTTTTAAAAATGCATCCAACCTAACTCTTCTATAAAAAAAAAAAGACACCAGAGATGATCGCTGCTGCTTGCGCATAATAAACTAGATGGCCAAATTCAAATGTCCAAGGGGGACAGACACTCCCGTACAAGTCCAGACCTCTTCCCTTCCCTGTCAGCTTCTTCTTAAGTTCAACAGAATGGAAGGTTCAAGTTGTATAAATAATCAAGATTTTATACTGTTAGTTTGTAACACACACACACACACACACACACACACAAAACCCTGAAAATTCTGTTGCTGGCTTAGTTAGGTTAAATAAGTTAAAACCAAGGTCACTAATTAGAATATTGTTAGGTTATTAAGGCAAAATGTAAATAATATTAAACACACTAAAAAATTCCCCCAGGACAATATTAAACACACAAGTAAACACCAAACTTGTAAATAAGGCTCAAAATCCTGTATAAAATCTGGAGTTAGGTGGATAAATGTGGGGAATAAGAGTATGATATGATGATACAGGGATAGGAAAAATTTTCATCTTCAATTTCATTGAAATGTTGGTATAATCAGTTATTTAGTCAGTGTTTTAAAGTGGTTACATATATTCTAAAAAAATTGTCTAAGTGACACCTTGTTTCTTTAGCTAGAAATCCACAGAAATCTTCAGGTGTATTTTGCTCAATCTTTTACAACATTCAAATTTCATGACTTTAGAACAGAATTAGAAGTCAAATTCAGCTACCAGTGCTCAGGCTAGGCAAGTAAGGGTAGCAAGCACTCTGTGCTTTTCTTCCCTCTAGATCTGATCTACTATTAAAGCAGGCCTGAGGAGACTATTGGACTTAGTGAGTCAAGGGAGTCCTGTTCTCTGAGAATCACTCGCTGACATCAGGAATCTAGGCAAGTCACTGGCGCCTGTCTCAAGTCACAAAGTTTCGCAACCTCGAAGTTTCTGTCTGCAAGTCCCAGGAGGTTTATCTCAGATCTGGGAGCCACCATTTTCTGTATCCTCAACCTTTTGGAAAACAATGCTCGTCACTGGACTCCATCTTGTAGGAGCAAACCAAATCTTGAAGACTCCATTATGTCCCTAAAATAAATAGCACTTACTTTTTCAAGTGGGATGGGAAACTGAACACCTTTACATCTGCCACTGTGCTGCAAACACACAGAACCAATTTCCAGAGTATTCCAGAACAATCTGTGGGTTTGATAAATTCAGTAAAGGCATACAAAAGTCTGAAAACCAGTGGTGTAAGGCCAGTATTTTTCACAATGAAATACAATTTATTAATAGATCATGGTCTATATCTTAAAAAATAAAGAGTGTTAGATTTTACTTGCACACAATACTCATTTTTTTTACAGACGTCAATTATATTGTCTATCTATGTACTACAGATACAATATAAAGTTGTTGTTGTTTTAAAGAAAGCAGCTTGTTTAACTTGTTGTTTAACTTGTTTAACTTGTTTAACTTGTTGTTAACTTGTTGTTTTAAAGAAAGCAACTTATTTAACCTAACTAATCCAGGCTGGCCTTGAACTTGTGATCCTCCTGCTTCAGTCTAGTGCTTTTAGAAGTACGGACATAATCCCGTATGCCCAGTTTTTAAAGTGTATTTGCTTCTACGACTCAACGTCAAAAGATTTCCAAAACAGTGGCTGAATATTACAGATGTAGAATTAATGGAGAAAGGGGCACAACAAAGACCAAACAAGGAAACCAACCAAGATAGCAAAACATATATAACACTCTGTAGAAGTATCTAGAGACTTAACAAAATGAAAGGCATTTAAACTGTGATCATCCACAGTAATAAAGGGAATTATGGTATTGCTTATTTGGCTAAAAAGTCACTAATTTAAGTACTCCACTCCCATATTTTTGTTTATCTTGCATAATAACAAACGGAATAATAAATTACTAAAACTTCATTATCACTTCCCCTTTGCCATATGCGTTGAAGTTATGAAAAGCATGGTAGTTGAGACAAGGGCAGTAGTTCAGTACCTTCGTAATCGAATTCCAATCCCTGAGTAATCAAAAATATTATTAAAACCATCCTATGTCTCCTAACTTACAGCTGGAATCATATATCCAAGTTAATTTTACACCATTTTTCCTACCTTTCTCCTTCACTTAAAATCAAACCAAGCAATTCGTGTGAAACTCCTCTAACAGATACTTACTTCCCTATCAGCGACTAAGGGTACACACCTGGGCTTCCCTACTCCAGAGCAGGTGAAGCTGGGCACCCAGAAGACTTTCCTGGGACTTAGGAGGCATGGTGGCCTCCCCGTATAGGCTGATTCCTCTGCCCACCCCCCACCCCCGGGGTCCCAGACTTACAGGTTTTCTCCCGGCCTCCCGGACAGACCCGCTTCCCCCACGGGCTCTGGGGCGGACCCCGGACCCGCTTTTCCCCGGGCTCTGGGGCAGGACCGCTCTACCCCGCACTCTGGGACTGACCTGCTTTCCCCACGGGCTCCCGGACGGACCCCGGACCCGCTTTCCCCCGGACTCTGGGACTGACTCGCTTTCTCCACGGGCTCCTGGACGGACCCCGGACCCACTTTTCCCCCGGCTCCAGCACGGACCCACTCTACCCCGGACTCCGGGACTTATCCGCTTTCCCCACGGGCTCCCGGACGGACCCCAGATATGCTTTCCCCCGGGCTCCGGGACGGACCCGCTCTCCCCTCGGCTCCGGGACTTACCCGCTTTCCCTCCAGGCTCCGGGATCCGCTTGACCTCAGGCTCCGGGACGGGCCAGCTTTTAACCCCTGGCCCCGGACGGACCCGCTTTCCCGCCGGGCTCCCGGACGGACCGGCTTTCCGCCGCCCCCCCCCCACCTCCGCCCCCGGGCTCCCGGACGGACCCCCTTCCCCCCCCCGACTCCCGGACAGGTCGGCTTTCTGCACACCCCCCCCCCCAACGGGCTCCCGGACGGAACCGTTTTCCCCCCACGGGCTCCGGGACGGACCCGCTTTCCCCCCACGGGCTCCGGGACGGAGCTGCTTCCCCCCCCCCGACTCCCGGACAGGCCGGCTTTCTGCACCCCCCCCCCCCCGGGCTCCCGGACGGAGCCGCTTTCCCCCCCCGGGCTCCGGGACGGAGCTGCTTCCCCCCCCCCCGACTCCCGGACAGGCCGGCTTTCTGCACCCCCCGCCACGGGCTCCCGGACGGAGCCGCTTTCCCCCCACGGGCTCCGGGACGGAGCCGCTTTCCCCCCACGGGCTCCCGGACGGAGCCGCTTTCCCCCCACGGGCTCCGGGACGGACCCGCTTTCCCCATGGGCTCCCGGTCCGACGGGCTTCCCCCGCCCCTCCCCATACGGAATAAGAAGTGCAATCCCACCGCTATTGTCCACGGCTCCGCGACCGCCAAGGTACAGGCTCCCGTGGAACGAGCGTCTAGTAGGGGCAGAGTCGGCACAGCACGTGTTTCTGTCACGGAAGGGGGCGTGAAAAGCCAGAGCATCGCCGAGACTAACGCTTTTCCATCCCAGCCCAGGAGTCTTACCCTTCCGCGTCCACTGCTCCCGACCCGCTGAAGGTACTGAGTTTTCAGACCTGGAATTCGCGACCAGGTAGGGGTGGGTGGAGGGGCGGAAAAGCTCGCCGCGAAAAGCCTGCGAGAGAAATGTTAACGTCCGGCGCTTACCTCCGTGGCTGAGCTCGCTATCCCGTCCACAAAGTAAGGGCGGAGGCGGGGCGAGAGGCAATCCGAGAGCAGTGGGCGGGCCCGTACTCCGCGGAGAAGCGGAGAACTCCCAGGAGCCTGCAGCCACGGATTCAGCTGGCAAACAACCTACCTACTTAACTGGAAAGGGCGCCAGAAACCCGGAACGGGACGCGCTGGGATTGGTTGCTGCTCGTATTGTTTCAAAGGAGACTCTTTTGTGATTGGCTAGCATTGTCAAACGGGGAACTACAGGTGGAAAAGGGGGGGGGGTAACTTCAACAAAGTTGTTACCCAGGCAACAGAGAGACGCACAGCGAGCCAGTGGCAGTCTATTTTTGGCCCCTAGGCGGTGACCCACCGGAGCACTGACCAAGGTGAGGAAAACTGAAACTTAGGGAAAACAGAGGAGGGTGCTCAATGCCTTGACTGTCAGAGAAACGAGGGAGAATTTAAAATACTTAAAAGCTCAGTGAGATAGCACTGAAAAGCCCTATGTTGCTCAAAGTGGAGGTAAACATTCCCAAAGCTCCTCCCACCCTCCTCAACCTCCAAAGCAGAATATTGTTTCTAGAAAACTAGAGAAGGGATTGGCGCTGAACCTCTAAATATTTCCCAATTTTCCTTTCTAAAATCTCACACACACTCAGTGGGTCCCCAGTGCCCCCCCCCCATTCTTGTTTTTTTTGTTGTTTTTTTTTTAAAAAAAAACAATTTGTAGGTAGGTCTGGTGTTCAAAGCTTAGAGACTCACTGTACCTTCCATTTTGTGTGAGCAAGCAGTATTAATTCTGGACCAGCAGGCCTTGGTTGGGAAATGGAGGAAGAGAGAGCTCCGTAACATCTTTCGGACATGAAAGAAGAAAATAAAATGGTTCCCACCACTCACTATGGAACAGTGTATCTGTGGGAGGGTATTTAAGTGGCCTGAAAGTTCTGAAACCGTTGGTCACATCCTTAAAAGTGGAGACCAACGGTCGCAGTCACATTTACTGTACCTAAAAAATATTATTACTCAACCAAAGACTGATTAGAAGAGTATTTTGTCATTTGACTTTAACTTTGAAAACATACTCAACTGGGATAAAAAAAAAACAGTCTGAGTGATGGGAAAGAACCGAGTTTGAGCTTAAAGATAAGGATCATTAATCTTAAGAATTTTCCTGTTATGATAGGGATTCAGAGCACACTACAGAAGTAAATAAAACCGTCTTTTTTACCTTAGTAGTACATTTCAAGAACTGAAGGAAAAATTACCAGTTGACTCTCTTTTTATATAGGAGTGGAATACAAAACTAAGAACAAATTACTGCCAAGTGTATTAAGCTTGCCTGAAATATGCTATATAGCACCTCGTCCCATTTACTATTTAGGCTCCCCTAAACTTAAGATCCTTTTGCCACAGCCTCCCAAGTGCTAGGATTGCAAGCATACTACAAAACTTTTGGTGACTCAGGATGAGTCCTATAAAAATGAACTTTTCCATCTCAGAATAAAAATTCACTTTCAAGCTCATGTGAGACCAGTTACTAGGGAGGCTGAAGTGTGAGGTTTGAGCCCATGAGTTCAAGATCAGCCTGGTCGAGCTAGGAAGATCAAGTCTCAAAAACAAAAGCAAAGCAACACATCTTTAAAAGGATGGTAGAGACTCCATTTTTTAAAAAATAAATAACCTAGATAAAGTACAGATGCAGGAATTATTAAACAAGGCTTAGGTTTTTATCTTTAGGTAACATGCCATCACTGGGCCCTATCCCTAAGCCCTCTTTTTTGTTTTTTTCATTTTTCATTTTGAGACAAGGGCTCACTAAGTTGCCCAGGCTGGCCTTGACCTCTGAAGCCTAAACTTCCCTGAAGTGCATCAGTCTTCTGAGTAGCTGTACTTGGCTTGCATTTGTATATAAGATTCCAGGTAGTTAAAAAAAAAACAATTTCCAATAACTATGTTTTAACTTTGTGACAGAAACCTTGTTAAGCTCACACATTTATTTATATTTGTATGGTAGTAAATGTTAAAAATATAAAAAAGAAATTATTCTTGGATATTTTAAAGATGTAACACCGTTATTTCCTATTGGACCCAGAACCTTTGGCATGCTTAAGAACACAACTATTGAAAACTACATCCCCAGTCCATAACTAGATTAGTTTTAATAGACAAAGAATTACTGATGAGTATAGTTGTCAAAAAATTAATTATATATGTCTGTCTGGGGGGTTTATGTATAGGGTGCAGCTGCTCATGGAGGCCTGAGCTGTTGGATGTTACTGGAGCTAGAATCACAGGCATTTCCAAGCTGTCTGATGTGGGCGCTGGGAACTAGAGTCTTCGGCAAGAGCAGTAGGCACTCTTAACCACGTAGCCATTCTATCACTTTCCCCCTTCCCTCCCTTAACTACCCCAATAATTTTTTAATAGTAGGAATAGTTAGTGTACCATAATAGAACACTTAATTACAATCATAAGGGCCCAGATTCAATCTTAAGCATCACCAAAAATAGAAAAAAATTTAGCCAGAATATTATTATTTAATTCAGACATGGCTAGAGATGATACTTACTTTTGTATTCTCAGAAGAATTTCAATACCAGAATTGGTAAATAAGACAATGTGTAAGTAAAGTTGTGGAAGAAATGGCAAAACTCATTTGGATAATAAACAGATTTTTAAATATTTAAAGTCATTCAGTCATATGGCTTCACCTATTCACCAAAATTCAAACAGGATGCTATTTGATGATTCGTTGTTGTTCTTGCAGCACCTGGGATCCAATTCAGGCCTTCTTCCACATTTAGCAAGTATTCTACCCTTGAGCTACTACACCTGTAGCTATATTTGGTGAGTTGTTTTCCATTTCCATGTTTCATTTACTGTGCATACTTAGTAAAATATGCTGGGGTTGACTTTTCTCCAAGTAGTTAAGAGTTAAACAGCCATTCTTATTAGTGCCATGTATGGAGAGAGAGAGAGAGAGAGAGAGAGAGAGAGAGAGAGAGAGAGAGAGAGAGAGAAATAATGGTGGTAGTCTCACACTCAAAGTCTGTCTAGATCCCAAGTCTGACTACTGATACTGCCTCAGAGCTGTGGGTTTCTTGAGTCTTCTTGGTAAACCTTTTTAGTCCCTAACTGGTCCTGGTGTTTTGGCTTGAGCTAGTTCAGGACTGTCTGTTTTTTTTAACTGGTTAGCCAGACAGGTCTCCCAACAGCAGTTTCACTTATGAAGGCTCCAAAGGCCCAGGCTGATGTAAGGAAATCAAAGCTCTGTCTGGGAACACTGCTTTTGGTATTGGCTGGTCAAAATAGACTGGGGAGTGGAAGAAAGAAAAAAAATACAGTCTTAAAAAATTATTTTCTGAGTGGCCACCACATTTCAAGAAAAAGATTCTTTGCTCTTTCTCATTATCTTACCGTCCTGCCCCAACCTCCTGCTTGCTGAGAATCAAGCTCAGGGCCTCATACAGGATTTTAGGCAAGTATTAATATTGGCCTATTTAAAACATTCCTGTCAATATTCAGGTATGTATGGAAAAAGGGCTAGGGAGCCCGTTTACTTAGTAAAATATTGGATAATTCTAGGAGGGGGACTCGTTGATTTTGTGTACCCACTGATGACTCTTCCAAGCTCCAACAGTTAGTTCAAATCCAGTGGTCACACAGACGGCGCTGGTTAAACTAAATGGTTAACAACCCCCCCCCCCCAACTCAAGAATCAGGGAAAGGAACTGATAGAGAGGAGGAGGGGAGGGATAACAGGGATAGGATCAAAATAAGGAAGGATGTTGAGGAAAAAGTAATCAGGATTCATTATGTGATCATATGTATAGAATTGTCAAAAGCTTGATAAAAAGAATTATAAATGTTGCATTGAAACATAGGCTCAATAGCTTTAGAAATTTTTACTTAAAAAAAATCACCAAGCCGGGCGGTGGTGGCGCACGCCTTTAATCCCAGCACTTGGGAGGCAGAGGCAGGCGGATTTCTGAGTTCGAGGCCAGCCTGGTCTACAAAGTGAGTTCCAGGACAGCCAGGGCTACACAGAGAAACCCTGTCTCGAAAAACCAAAAAAAAAAAAAAACAAAAAAAAAAAAAAAATCACCACACTAGTCTGCCCAAGTAGTCTAGTAATTAGAAAAATATACTGTGAAATTTAAAGGCTGCATTATTAACAGGATGTAGAACACACACACAAACACACACACACACACATGTATATATATACATATACATATATATGTATGTATATATATATATACATATATATATATACATATATATATGTATGAGAAGATTGTGTGAGAAGGGCAGAAATTTAGGCTGAGTCTATACCCTGAAATCACTGATTACCAGACTTGGAGATTGTATTAAGCTGACAAAAAGCTAAAATGCATGTTTTCTTTTCTAATACGATGATCATGACAAATGAGCTTTGATAACTCTCTTTTAATTTAATATTATTTTTGACTTGCTGGACGTCTAAAAGGTTAGTAGCATTTTCATTTTCATTGGATTTATGGCTTTTCCAATATTTCATATAATTGATTTCTTTTTGATATTTTGAGCTATTTAGTTATTCTCAAAATATTTATGATACTTTTGTGTCTCAAATTGTATTGTCAAATTTATTAGGACTAATTACTTGCTTACAGATTATTATTACATTTCATATAGTGAAATATTATTTTTGTAAACCTGTCCATTTTATCACATTTTGGCTCCAGTTAGCTATAATGTGAGCCTATGTGATTTTATGCCAATGGAATTTGGAAGTCCAATTGCAAATATGTTTCAGATAAATATTATTAAGAATTCTTGTGAAAGATTTTTAAACACAGACCTATACCCCAAGGTGTGCCATTTCTTCAATGCAGTCACCATGAGTGGCTAGTGTACTATTCTAATAATGTTGCTATTACTCCAATTGCATTTAAGACTGGTATTTTTAGAACAGCCTTGAGGCCTGCATAATATTCCTTTTAATATTCTCAGGAAAGAAAATCTTCATATTTTGAATATAGATATCTAGGTATAACTGGAAATCACTCAGAGACAAATCTGGTGTGTAATCAAACTGAATGGTGCTGTAATGGTATCTATTTTCTTAGTAATATAGATTAAGGAAATGCCAAGAGAAAAGACAATTTCTAAAATATTTTGAGCATTGATGGTATCATTTACATCAGTATGTAACCTTTCAAGGTTACTATTTTGAAATGCCCCATTCCTATGAATTTAATCATATTACATTCACTATTCATCAACTGCTGGCTAAATTTCAGCTGTGGTTTTGAAGATGTTCTTTTTGTGTACACAGCGTCTCAGTTCCCTCACTGCCCTGCTTTCCACCCCAAAGCCAGTCAGAGCCTTCCCAAGGAACTGGTAGAAATTTAGAGTTAATTTGATTTTCCTCAATCCTGTATTCCATACACTTTCTGAGCCCTAATCTTCCTTCATCACCTCCCCTGTGGACGCTGGATGACAGAAGGCCCCTGATGCAGGGCCTGGCTCAGTTACTAGTTTCCCTCTAGAATTTTGATCCTTGCCCTATTCTGATTATGTATCTAGTAGCTTCCAAACCTCTGACATTTCTCAATAACTAGCCCCTTCCTATACCCCTACATGACCTGGGGTCCTATGTCACTTTGAATATCTCTCTATATCCAGAAAGTCCAACTAGACAGAGAGGACTATGTGAGTAGCTTTTTCTATAGCTACATCAGATGCTATATTTGGAACCTCTGAATATCTTTCATATGGCTTACTTTAATGGTTTGTTTGCTCTTTTCTCTCTGGCTCCCTAAATCTCAGAAAACTCATGATCATGCAAGTATTTGTAGGTACTATGTTTCAGATAATAATGATGCTGTATATTCATATTTAAGCAACCACTGTCATTGGGACTGAATAATTGACCATCATGTTAGAAAGTTTGTAGAGTAAGTAATGCTGATGTAAATTCCATTATGTTTGTTTCTTAAACACATCATTGTACAATTTCTAGGCAGGATCCCAATATATCTGCTATTGGGTGTGTTTTTTTTCTCTTTCATGATCAAGGTAGAAAATATTTCAATAAACACTTTGCTTTCTATGTTGGCTAGATATTTTTTATTGAGTATATTCTTCATTTACATTTCAAATGTTATACCCCTTCCCGATTCCCCCTCCCCGAAAACCCCCAACCCATCCTCCCACCCCCTGCCTCCAAGAATATGCTCCTCTACTCAACCCACTCCCACAACCCCCACTCGATTTCCCCACACTGGGGCCTCTATTGAGCCTTTACAGGACCAAAGGCCTCTCCTCCCACTGATGCCAACAAGGTATTCCTCTGCCACACTTTTGGCTGGAACCATGTATACCCCTTGGTTGATGGCTTAGTCCCTGGGAACTATGTTGGCTAAATATTTAATGAACACATAATCAAAGAAGAATTTTAAAATATAAACAGAAGCCTCTTTGTTTAATTTCATGTGTGTCAATTATTCATTTCCTAGCAGACCAGACTGTGAGAGATTGCTGTGTCACCTTATATTTCAGCTTTTCTGATTTAATGAGTTTCCAATGTAATGAGCTTTATCACTAACTTAGTCTGAATGGTGATGTACCATTAAAAGTAAAACTCAAGTCCAGGAAAATGAAACTTTTAAAGAAATAATAATAGCTAATGTAGGTTGAGTATTTACTATGTACTAGGTAGTAAGTAGTCCAGACTCTTTTGTATGTATTAAGATACTTAATACTTGTAACAATTCAAAGAGATAGACACTACTATATATTATTCCACACTTTCCAGATAAAGAAATTTAGGTAGAGAGAATTTAAATAATTGCTCAAAGCCAAAGAGCTAAGAAGTACATGATGGATCAAATTCCAAACATCATGACCCCAGCCCTCTTATTCTTAGCAAGTATGATGTTTTGCCTCCATATTAAAAATAGAGAAGTAGCCAGCATTTCTTTCATACCCTGAATATCTCTAGTAGGTATCCAAATCAATTATATATTCAACAAAGAAAGTAAAAAATATTTATAAAACAAGACTTGGAAAATATCTTTACTCCAGGTCAATTTTGACAAGTGATTATATTAGGAGTTTATTACCACTCAAGGTATAATGGAAAATTTTTCATTTATAATTAAAATAGCTAGAAAAAATGGTCCCTGGGAGTAAAGTTTATAAAATGATGTTTCAAAAAAATCTGTAAAATTGTGGGAAAGTTACCTATTTCAGTTTTGCCTATTTTACCAACAATAAGCACAACTCTACAGTTGGTTTCAGGCTCCTCATTAAAGTCTGACACCTCTGAGATATATTTTTTAAAGATCTCAACTGTCCTGCTGTGGATGTAACTGCAGGGATTATTTTCAAAATTGCCACTAGGATGACAGGATTCAATATCATTGTTATACTCATAAAAACATGTGCTTCTTTGTTCATGAATTTCACTAAAATGAGCCAATGCTCATTTCAAATGTCATTGTAAAGCTAGATCTCATCAAAGGTTAATTAACAGTATAAATGAAGCAAAGAGGAACACACTTACCGGAGGCAATATATGAAATAAGTAAAGGTTATCTGGGTATATCCCTGAAGCAAAATCTTTTTTTTAAGGTCCCAAATTGGAGTATACAGCAGATATAAAATGTGTTAAAAAATAGTCTAAAAACTGCGTCCCCGAATACAAGTACACAGCTTATAACAAGTTTTACTTTTAATCAAGTCACTAAGTGGATTCTCTTTCTGCTTATTTTTCAATGCTGGGAATTGAACCTGAGGCTTTGAACATGGTAGGCAATCGTTTTGCAATGGAGCCATATCTGATGCTGTTACCCCTAGTCATGCGTAAGCACACTGGAGAAGCAAGAACCACTTAGGTAGAAACTCAGTGTGTGCTGGTGAAACTGAATAAGAAGTTTCAGTAAAGCAGGATGAATGCTTGGGTTACTCAGTTCCTTGGGTTCTGGGACTTAGCAAACCACATGTGTGCACGAGTTTATAATATGGCAATATTGTAAACTATTGCAAATATGGCAGAGGCAGTGGAGTGACAGTGAAAGAAGGGATACATGAAAAAAGTAAAAAGTGTGTCTGATTACCTCCCCCCCCTCCAGAATATGGAATCAGAAAATGCAGAAGCTGAGAAGGTGGAAACAGGGAATTTGGAAGCAAAAAGCATGGATGCTAAAAATATGCAATTTGAGATGCTGTCTTCTGCCTCGGCCCTGAAAGCACTGTCCAGTCTCCTGAATCCTGAAGAAGAGGATGATTTTGATTTTGAACAGGTGGTCATATACTTCAAGATAAATTAATTGTATTAAAGGAAGTTATGGAACTGTATTTGAACGACTCATTCCCATCTTGCTGTGGAAGCAGAACTGTGTCATCTGATACACGCATAGGAGGCTGGAAGGCTTATTATGCATGAGAATATAACCTCTAGTACATTTCTAGCAAACATAATTATATTTTTTTCTACGCCACCTGAACACTGAATAGGAAAATAGTTCTGTAACTATGGTAGCAGTAGCCACGTTTCAAAATGTTTTTCATTTATATTTATGGTCAAAGAATGCTTGACAACCATTGCAAAGAGCAGGAGCTAGGATTGTTTATGCCTAGACAATATTTCTACAAAGCAAATATTTTCAATTATGCAGTATTAATTGATCTCCCAATCCAAGTCTCTTAATTTTTTTAAAAAAAGTCTGCATATGAAAACAGTAAAATATTTTGAGCCAAATAATAGGAAAAATAGCTTCTGTCTACTGATAAGGATTTCCTAGTGCATGCTTAAATAAATATATAGAGTTTAATCAAGTGATTTTCATTTAGGGATCTGGACAGGTAACACCTTCAAGCCTTGGGGCAGCAAGATGGCCCTAATTTAAGATAGAAGAGTTACCAATCTAAGGCCACTGCTATTATTTCCTGGATAACCAAAACAGTGTTATATAATGACCGCTTTCCCCTCCTCTCCTTAAATAGAAATGGACTTTGTCAATTAGAGCAGCCATGATGATATAAATTCAGTGCACAATTATTCTAATATATCAGAATATTTCAATTTGTATAAAAGTATTTAATGAATATTTACTATGACCACAAATAAACCATGTTCTATGAAAGTATATATCAATTTATTCCTTCCAGATTTTTTGACATAGTATGAAAACCAAGTATTTTATGAATGGGCCACAAATGCAGTGGCCCAGATCAATATCCACCTTCATTAGGAGAAACAGATCAGAATTAAATAAGATATGAAATGGAAATAAAATTTGTAGGAGAGGACTACTAAGTCAGTTTGGAGCCAAGGTAAGGAGACATGAAGTTTTAGAGAAAAGCCTTAGTAGAGCCAAACAAAGAAAAATCAAGACATTGATAATAGCACTAAATATATACAACAAATATGACACAGGGGGAAATGTTAGGTACAATGTATCCATGAAATTGGGAAAACAGTTGATTTTGCTATCTAAGTTGAAATAGAATGCTAAATTTTCCAGAACACATATCCTGGGAAAGGCAGGCTTATACTATATAGAAAGAGCATATTAAGTATTTGAAAAACAGAAGCCCTTAATATAGTTGAGCAGAACTTGCAATTGGCACTGATGCAGAGGTAAAGATCAGCGCTGGTTACAAAGCCTCTTGCCTTTGGTGTTTATGTCTAGGGATGTTTATTTGCATCTAGAGGTATTTCCAGGAGGAAAGATGAGTGTTTATGAAAATAGAGAGACTATAACATCATTTTACTGAATTACACAATTCATAATAGAAAATTACCATAATAATATATGATGTGTATATGTGGGTTATAAGCAATTTTGAGATAATTGGTCATTCAGACATCTCAGTACAGATAGCAATAGAGGGTATAGAATCAGAGATCCAGTATGGTGGGAGAATAATTAATGTTCCTACTGAACTATTAAATTTTCCTGGATGGAAAATGCCTTTCATTTTTTAACATGTATTAATCCTGAGAACCAGGAAATGATTGCAAGAGTGATGTCTTTTCTAAAATGGACTCTGGAAACAGCAAGAGATCTGTTGCATACACATTGGTTCATTTAGACTATCCCTCTTCTAAATGAAATGTTAAGTCTCTGGGAGATTGGGAAGAGAGTCTGTTGTTTTTCAAACTTCTAAGAGGATCTCAAGACTTATGGGAAATAAGATCCCACCAACCTTTAGACACTGTGACAAGGGTGTTCAAAATCTCTCCAATTTTACAAAAAGACATGGATTGGAATGACCAATTTCTCCGATAATTGACTGTGGGTACATGGTGCAGGCTTAAATGATGCCCTTATAGAAAACAATTACCAGGTGATATTTTATTATTTCACTATACCTTCTCACTTGAAATTTTATTTTTAATCAGTTATTTTCATTAAGTTAATAAATTGGAATTCCCTCTGCCCTGATATGCTCATCCAATCATAACTGTCCATGAAGAGCATATCAATTTTTGCTAAAATGTTCACGGTTTCATTTCTACTGATTTAAATTTTCTATGGAAAGAGACACTGCAAAATAAGAGGCCCTTATGTTCCAAGAACCTATTTGCTCTGATTGACTATTAGTATTCTGATGATTAATAATTTAATAAAACTACCACACATTCATGTGACCTCAGTGATTAAACACAGAAAAAAAAGGTCCAGAATACTATTGCGATTTTTCACATAAAAATATCTGCAGTTTCTTAACTCCTCATACAGAGCTTTCAAATCTCCTTTCTGGAAAAAAAAAATAAAAACAGTAGTTACCATCTCACACTCTGTAGAGATGTTACATATTATTTTGTGATTTATAACTGTTGGAATAGTTTAGCATCATAAAGACCCAGGAGAGCTTTTTCAACAATATCCAAGGACAGATATTACTCTTCTCACCCCAACAAGACTTTGCAACTTCTCTACATGTCTGAAGTCCTGGATGATGAGGGCAAGAACTAAAAGGGGGGCAGGTAGAGGGGGTACTTTGCCAGGATCCAAGGAAATAAGGATATTTTGACTGTCAGTAGTGAGTACTTCAAAGTTTGATGTTAAAATGAACAATTAGGAAGAAATTAAGTTTGTCTTGAAATATCAAAGAATCCCTGAAAGAAGCCAGTGAACTGATGGGGTAAATACGTGTCATGTTGACTTGAAAAGAGTGAAGATTGTTCTGCAATGGTGTGCACACTAAAAAAATGTAATAAAAAAGATAGCAAAATAAGTGTATGGCCATATGAGAACAGAAGTGGTTTGGCATTCATCTGACACTATGGGCAGTGGGAGTTGCTTCATTAGGAAGTGTGGGAAAGAGAAATATTTCATCCCCAAAGTAGGAAGAGATAAAAACAGTTACTGGGACTTTTAAATGATTTCTTTGATGTCAAACTTCTTAGCTTCTGTTTACTTTTATTTCAGTAGAATGCTCCTATAAGTTTGTCTTTCATCTTACTATAACCAAACACTGATTGAACCCCAAAGTGCCAATACTTTTCTACTAATGCTTGGTTCTAACCTTCATAGAGATGAATGTAGCTCATTCCTCCTCTCCCAAGGGATACATGATTCACTGGGCTGGAACCAGGGATTTAGTTCAACAACAAAAAAAAATCAATTTGACCTCAGAGTCTATTAAGCCAAATACTTTTTTTTCAGAAGGACAAGGAAGGCACATTGAAAATAATAGTTGGCATCTGTCTGTATTGTATAACAGTGAATAATTAAAGCAGAACATTTTTTAGAGTGTTTAGAAAATTTAACAGGTTTAAATTATTAGTGATATTTGTTATACAAGTAATAGTTACAGAATATTGGACTTCTGCTCCTCTTTCCAAGGGACAATGCTCATCTACTATTAGAGCCATGGGCCCTGGGAATATTGGACCGCCTAAAGCAAAAGAGTCCAAAGGTAAGTTATTTCATAAAGTAATATAGATAAATAGAATCAATATAGCATTTTCCTCAGCAAAGTCAAAACGTAATAAAAAACTAATATTTCATAAGAGGAATTCATTAAGTGACATCGTATTAGATACTTAAAATTGCTATGTCGAGTATTTTCACCACAAATGATAAATACGTGAAGTAATACATATGCCTTGACTTAGTCATTCCACTTCAAAACGTCATGTTACACATGACAACTAATTAGTTTTTAATTTGTCAATCCAAAACAAGCATGGGATTTCTAAAAGTTAAAGAGGTGAGTTGAAGCAACCGTTCCCATGGTGAGCTGCGGCTTGCATCCAAACATGTCATTTTCACTTCAGCTGCAGGTTAGCAATTTTCTAATAAGGAAAATAATTTTACCTCCAGCTGTCTGCATTCCTTGGTACATTTTTTTTGAAGTAGAAGCCTGGGGAGCTCATACATGAGTAGGGCTTCATTGTAGGCACATTGCTACTCTTCTGTGGCAACTGTAGGAATCTCAAGCCCTTTAGAGTCTTCATTCTTTCATTCCACTCTAGTGTAGCCATTTCCCAAGACCACTTTATTAATACAAGTCCAGTAAATATTTATTGAGAATCTGTTATGCACCAGACAATATGATAATCTTTGAGACTCCAAAGGAAATCAAAGATCTGTTCTGAAGAAGAAAGTAAAACAAATAGCTACGTAATTTTACCTGACATTGACGTGCTTCCAAAGGGAATTTATGGGGTTCCTTAAAAATATTTCTGGCCCAGGACCTAGGATTGCAGTTCAGGGTTAGTATTACTCATCTCACACTGTACAACATTACAATTCATGCAAAGAAGAAATCGATTTGTTTTTTTGTAACTCAAACATTTTTGTTTATACATGGTTACAGAATTGAATATTTTACAAACCTTTGAGAATATAAAAGCATTAATTTTGTTCTTCCTGATCCAAGTTATCGAAGGATGACCAGAAAGGGGAAGCACATTTTTGCTCATCAAATTGACTGATTTAAAAGATAATATATAGAAAAATGTTTAAAATAATGGATAAAACGAGGTCTGAGGATGCTTTTAAATTTTCAGATATTATTTATGTGCTCAAGCAGCTCTTTGCCCTAGTCCAGAGATATTCACTACATGGCAGAGTAGTTCACATGTGGATGGACTTCTGTACTGCTGTATTTCCAATAATGTGGGTCTAATAATCTCAACAATTGGAGGGCAATGAGTCATATGTAAAATGCTCTGTATGAGCCTGCACTTAGGTTTTAGCGAGCTTGTGCTAGATAGAAGCAGATGATTTACAAAGAATTGTGGAATTGAAAACCTGACCATCAGGTGCATTTCTAGGAAAGCTTAAAAGGACTAAAAGTAATGTTCTGAACCTAACAGGTCTCCAATTGATGTGCCAATGGGACAAATGCATGCTGCCTGGGGTCTGTATATTTTTAAACACTTAAAAATGATACATAAAAAGCACCTGCTCAGCTCTGTAAAAGAACAAGTTACAGAGATTTTCTTTAAAGTGCACATGTGTAGTAGGAAAATACTGCATTAAAAAGTTATTATCTTAGCCACCATTTTGTTTCTTTAATTGGCATTGTTTTGTAAGATTACATCACACACACACAGGAAATGCATCAAAGGGTTTTTACAATAAAACACAATGCATGATAACATAACTCTATCCAAATCAGATTCTTGAGCTTCAGGATTTTTATGTAAAAAATTTACACAAGACCATATTTGTGCTTTGGAAAATATGTATACCACCAGCATAACTATCTGATTATCTCCATGCCATCTATTTGTAGATTATCTTATTTTCTTCTTTTTCCTTAGGTGCTTTTTTTCTTCACTTATTCTTACATTTATACATTGTATTGGTGTATACTGATATTAAGGGTAAATTGTAATTTAGATTATGTGGACCCAAAATAAATATTATAAAATATTTAATAAAATATTAGTGATTACAAATAACAATGCTTCTGATCAACTTTCCCAACAGCTGCAATCATGCCTTCTCTTTTCTTCACAGCCATTCCTGAACCCAGAAGTGATGAAAATGAGAACATCTGGAATCCAGAAGAGGTTCCGGAAGGAGCAGAGCATGATGATATATGGGATGTTCGAGAAATCCCAGAGTAAGTCATATGACACCAGGAATGTGTCTAGATACTTAGGTTGATGTGTCATCTCATACTATTATATTTTTATAAAATTCATAAATGACTTGTACCACATAATAGATAAAAACTACAGTGTCGTACAGAGATCACTCACAACTGATTATTTTTCCTTTCCTAGAACAAAAACAAATAATTATACACAATGCCTTCCTATTAGTTATCATCTAGCAATAGTGAAATTTATATTCAATTTCAGTTTTGTTTAATGGAGAACTACCAGTGAGAGAAAAACAGCCATTAAATTATAAAAATTCATACAAATTACAATACCATGTTTGTGTGTCCAAGACCTACTTTTAATCACTCAGTATTCTGTAGTTTCAGTAAAAGGCTACGTCCTATTCGAATTATCAATTATTATGCAGACATATTCACTAGATCTTTCAGGGCTATGCTCAGTATTCAGTATATTCTGCAACTGCAATTCAAGCTTTGCTTTGCAGCCTTTTCATACAAAGTCTTTTCATTCTGATAAAAATTCACTCATTTAAGGAACTGAAATAGTATTTGCATACATAGATAAAATTCATGGTTAGGGCATCTTTAAACATTTTTGTCTTAAAATCTTGAGCATTTAAAACACCTAGAAATAGAAAACAAGTATTGCTGATTTATAATGTATCATGCTATAGTGCAACCCACTAGTCTTGTATAGTACATTATACATATATATAGTACATTTGTATTAGTTTTAGGTGTTTTGGTTTAGAGTGGATAAGGCTCCAGTCCCTGAGCTAACCTCAAACTAAGATCTTTTCTCTACTTCCAAGTGTGCAACTTGCCTACATGATTGTGAAAGAGTTTTATGACAAATGGTCTGACAACATTTTTAAGTCTAACTACGAAATTGTCCAATAAATATTTTTTTAAATTATGATTTAATGTTAATTTTGAAAATAAAAGCAATGGTAGATCACACATAATTACCTGAAAGTAAGGATACAGCTTTCAAATAAATAAATCTGCGATTTAAAACCATTTATCTGATTGGTTTTTTTCTAGGTCCATGTCCTAGTTAGGGTTACTAGTGCTATGAGGACACAAGATGACTAAAGCAGCTTATGGAGGAAAGGCTGACTTTGACTTACACTTCCACAGCACTGTTCATTATCAAAGGAAGTCAGGACAGGACTAATAGGACAGGAACCTGGAGGCAGGAGCTGATGCAAAGGCTATGGAGGAGTGCCGTTTCATAGCGTATTCTCCCCATGGCTTGCTCAGACTGCTTTCTTATAGAACCCAGGCTACCAGCCCAGGAGTGATACCACCCACAATGGCCTGGATCCCCCCAAAGCAATCACTAATTAAGAAAATACCCTGCAGGCTTGCCTATGGCTTGATTTTACGGAGGCATTTCCTCAATTGTGGCTCTGTCCAGTGATTCTATTTGCATTAAGTTGACAGAAAACTAGTCACCCTCCACGTGAACATTCTTTAAAACTTGCTGATAAAGGCATCTTAAAATTTACAGATAATCTTAACATTTTACATCATATTTGGGAAAATTACCCATCTTTTCGTTTTTAGTTTAAAATAAACTAGTTTAGGTACAATGCTCGTTAAATGATTTACATACTTACTATAAAAGCTAACATGTTCAAAAGAAATAAAGTTTAAAAAATGTCAAACTTCTTATCCTGGTCTGGATACCCCTTTAAAAAAAATAAGTCTAGTTTTTCAGTTGACAAAATTGACTTTAAATCTTTTAAAAGAAAATTCATATTGGGATACCTATATTGTAAATGCAATTTTTAAAATTGAAAGCACATTTTTTTCATATAATATATCCTGATTAGAGTTTTCCTTCACTTGACTCCTCCCAGTTCCTCCCAACTTGCTCTGTAATCCAGATCCATCCCTTTTGTGTCTCTCATTAGAAAGCAAACAGCCCTTCCAAGAGATAATATAATAGAAAATATAATAAGGTTTTAAAAACACAAACACAGCAGAATAGGACAAAACAAACAGAAAAAAATGCATGAGAAATGTACAGACACTGAGACCCATTTGTTGACGTTCAGTAACACAAAGCCAGAAGCCACAGTACACAAAAGACTTGTAGGGCAAAAATGAGAAAAACAGTTAAAAAAATAAAAAAGCTAAAGCTAAAATAAAATAAAAGGTCCTAGGTATGACATGTTGAGACAAAGAACCTCTAGAGCCACCACCAAGATTGTTTTCTGTTAACTTCTATTGCTGGGCATGTGACATATTTCTATGTCGAAAGAATGAATAAAGAAACCCTTAAGTTTTGTGGTGCCCACATATCTATATGAAAGTCACTCATTTGTCATATTATAGAATAAATGTCTTACATCCATATGCAGCCAGCTCCAAACCAGAGTCAATGTCCTCTTTTCATCCAGACATTTGAAGTTCTCCAGAGAGAGCATCTGTCAAAGTTCAAAGTGAGTAATAACCCCAGTCACAACATGAGCAAAGCTGCTATACAAGAATTTTTATCTTGATTTTTTTTTTTACCTTGTGGATATACACTTCAAAAACTGTCCTAATATGGAAAGAAGAAAATGGATAAAGAACATGGAGGTCACAAAAAGAAGAATGGAAAGTGACCAAAGGGAAAATAATAAGGGCCTAAGCTGAGTCACTGGTTTGAACAGAGAAATAGAAGGGTCAGTTACTTCAGGAAGTTTGAAGGAAGATTTAGTGATTGATTAGATATGATGGATGGGAAGAAAGCATTAAAGAGGATGATAAGCTTGTTATTTAGGATTATAGATGGGACAGTTTGGTGTTGGATATGTAAACTCTGATGTACCTTGGAGACCTCAAGGCAAATCTACGTAGTATGAATTAGGAAAATGTACCTTTTGCTCAGGGTAAGTGCAGAAACTTGAGAAATTTCATTTGGAAGTCACACACATGCAGTTCAGTTTCTTCCATTTTATCTTAACCTGGATGAACCTGTGTAAATTCTTAGTAGACATTACAGCTTATTAAGAGAAAGGTATTACATGTCAAACAGCGACCTGTTACTACTCTCATTCAAAATTGGGAAGATCTACTTCATTCTTATACTTCATTATTTACGAACTGTAAGAAATTAAACACAGTTTTCAGTCTTATAATCTGTGGTCACACTATTTCTCTGGGTAGAATTGATGATTCAAAACAGCTTATATGTTTCTTGTCCTCTTGCTCTCGCTCTCTTCTCCTCTTGCTCTTCCCCCTCTCCCCATTCGTGTCCCCACTCTCTGTCCACATGCTCATGGCAGGCCTTGGCCGGCCTCTCCTCTCCTCTCCTCTCCTCTCCTCTCCTCTTCTCTCCTCTCCTCTGCTGCTCTGCTCCTCTCTCTCTCTCTCTCTCTCTCTCTCTCTCTCTCTCTCTCTCTCTCTCTCTCTCTCTCTCTCTCTCTCTCTCTCTCCCCTTCTTCTCTATCTCTATTACCCCCTCAACTCCCCTCCCCATGCCTTAAATAAACTCTATTCTGTACTATAAAAACATAGCGTATATATCTGAGAGTATAGGTACTTGGTAAAACACTCTCTAGCATGTGTGCATGAGGCCCCCATTTAGATCCCAAGCACTGAAAGAAAAGAGGGACAGGAAGAGGAACAAGAAGGAAGAGGAAGGAAAGAAAGAGAAAGAGGGGAAGGGGGAGAAAGATGAAAAGAAAAGCCTTGTAAATCATTGTTTTATTCTATTGGAAGAACTAGAGTACCTTCTAGGTGGGAGCTTCTATCCATTTTATCCCTAGAACAAAGGAAGTGCTTGTGAATTGTGTGTAGGGGTGTGTGTGTGGAAAGGAAAGCCTTTCATGTATAAAGAATTCCATTGGACTTGAATCTACACCCTGTAGTCCAGCTGCCACAATTATACTACCACTGTTTCTCTTGTAGAAGCTTAGAAGCACAAACAACCGTAGAAATCAGGTAGTTCACACCTGTTTCTCCTGTGGATTTGCAATGTCACCAAAGTCACATAGTGAATGGCAGGCAGTACTGAATCTGAAGTGTTTCTACATTGTAGTTTAAAGTCAGCAAAGGAAGTTTTCTATCTAGACATCAATCCTGCACGGATGGGGCTAGTATTTTCCTGAACCAGTATATATATTCAGGGAATTTGTTTTGTTTTGTTCTGTTCTGTTTTGTTTTTACTTGTAATTTTATTGAGCATGTACTATAAGTTCCTTCAACCCACTTATTCAGGGTAGAACTGAAGCAGGTAAGCTTCATAATAGAAAACAGTATGTACAAAAAGTACAGCCCTCAGTGTTTTGACTGAATTTTTAGACTTCTATTCCTTTGTGAGCTACTACATATTTGAAAAATAGTGAGTACTTAATCTATTTTAGTCCTTTCCATGCTTTATGTTTTTGTGCTAACATAACCTCAAAAGTCTTCTGTTTGTTTTGTGTGATGTGACAGGAAATTGTTCTTTCACCTGAGTATTGTCATTGAAACTGATATTTTTTCAGTTATGAGATTGTATTCCAACAAACTGTGGGAACTGAGGACGTATACCTAGGATTAACAGGAAAGGATCCTTCAACAGCATGCTGTGAGGAGCTGGTGGTAAGCATCATCTCTTTTTCTCCACTTAGTATTGAACAGTATAGATAACTAACTACTATTTTCATAATGTTGTGAGCAAATATATAAACTACAAATGGTGTTTGCTATGCTTAAGATACCAGGGCATTAACGAGATAATTTAAAATGGATCACATCCAAAAATTACCTAAGCTCATATATGTTAGACAAAATTAACAAATAAACATGATAAAGCCGTATGACCCAATATACCATTTCTAGTCCCACTGACACTATTTTAATCATACTGAATATCCTTCCATATTTCTGTCTGTTTATCTGACCAGTTACTACCTTCTGATGTGCTGACAAGCCAAATAGGGTAAAAGGCTTCCTTCCATGAATTGGCCTTTTCTGTTATTTCTCTATTCTTGGGATGACTCAGTGTGCAATGAGGAGCTTTGAAAGGTGTTTTCTTCATGACTTTCAGATTTGATCTTTACTGCTAAAAATAACTGTAAAATGTTGCTTAGTTCCATTATTTGAATGATGGCATAACACATGGGGGACCATGTCACCATTTCTGTACCAACAATGGCAATGCCAATAGTAGGAATGATTGCACTTTAGTGTTGCCTGTTTGATCCTCAAAATGATTTTGTTGAAAAGTCTGACTCAACCCTAGAATGTGAAATTCAACTCACTTTGGCAACATGTACATGTAATTGGTGTTTTAATTTTATTTTTCAGAGCAGAGGCTATTCTTTTTTTAAATCCTTTTTCTTCTCTTACATGATCGAATGCTGAGGTACCCTCAGGAGATACTTAATATCTTTTCTCAAGAAAATGATAAATGGACTCTTCTTTTGGCAGTAGCTTCAAGTTTTCTCTTATTAACAAAATCTAAGACATTCAATTGAATCAAGAAACATAATGGGAATAGTGACTTTAAGTACCTCAGGAGATTTTTCAAGCTCTAATGAGTTAAGATTTCAAGTGATCTTGAAGAAATTAGCTCCCAGGGTCTTACCAGTAATATTCAAATTTCTCTCCCTTAAATTACTGTAAAATTATGTTTTTGATGTCTAGTGTTGGGGATAGCTCTAAGCTCTGGAGAAATTCTAGGCTCTAAATAAATAAAACTGTTGCTAGTCTATCTGTTTTTTCTTATGCAAATTGCTATTAGTTTTAATATTAAGGGTATCCTGAATAAAGGATCTTGGAAACAAAATCACATCTCCTAACAGGAATGTATAGTTTATCTAAAACCAAATAAATATATATAGAGAATATTTGTGCCTTCCCTCAAGTGAATTTATAATCAACTAGGGAGAAAACCTAATAGAGATAAATTGATTTTATTATTAGCATTTAAACTTAATATAGGCACTTGTAAGTCTAATAAGGAGTTCAGGTTTGGATAAGGCATAGACTCCAATGAAAAGCAACATCAAATAAAACATTCTTCGTGTCATGATCTCTCTGTCTCTGTCTCTGCCTCTGTCTCTGTGTGTGTGTGTGTGTGTGTGTCTTTGTGTGTGTGTGTGTGTGTGTGTGTGTGTGTGTGTGTGTGTGTGTGTGTTTGCACGCGCATGCTGGGGGACAACAGTTTGTGGTGTCATTCTCATCTCAGGAACACCATCCACCTCCTTTGAGACAAAGTCTTTCATGGCCTGGATTTTGCCACTTAGGCTAGAGTGGCTGGTCAGAGAGCCCCAGGGAGGCTTCCTGTTTCATCATCCTCCTTAGCCCTGGAATTAAATGCATGCACCACCATGCTTGGCACTTCTATGTAGGCTCTGGGGAAACAAACTCATGTCTTGGTGCTTACAAGGCAAGTGTGTTGTCACCTGAGCCATACCACAGCCCCGCTCTATGTCATTTTCCTACTTCTTTTTTTTTCTTACTTTCCTTTCTTTTCATATTTATTCTACATCCTTAAATACTAATGAATTCTACTACATACCAAACTTTGTCCTAAGTGCTAACATACATAGAGAAAGAAGAAATAGTCTATATATTGATTTTTGGGGGATGCGGCAAACTTTTATTGATGGTATTCAGGAGAGTAGGAAGGACTCCCTAAGCCCCTCCTGTTATTATGCAGGTCTGGGATGGAAACTGTGAGGGAGATGCTCAGTGTGTTACCAGGCCCCCAATATGGCAAATCCATTTACACCAGACTTCACCATCTTGTCCATGGGACGAGGCTGGCACTGCACAAGAAGATGCAGCTGTCTCTGGAACAGGGAGGAGCAGAGAGCTTATATATTGATTTTTTAAAGACATTCACAGTGAAAATAATAGATGTCTTTAAAAAAAAAATCCCTGCCTGGAGTTCTGTATGGTTAGTCTATATGTGAAGGAATGTAACAGGTACAGAATTGTCATCAGAAAAAAAAAGATCAGTGAAGTCCATTTGGATGAATAGGATTTGGACAACATGGAAAGAAAGACCTCCTAAGCAGAGATAAGAGCGTTTGAGAAAGTGCACAAGCATGATATATTTGAGTAAATGATGACTATAACAGGAATCAAGAATAAGTGTGGACAATATTATACTGATACACTGACTCTCAAAACTGATTGTTTTAAAAGAAATTTTAAGTCCCTGACTTGGGTTGGAAATGCTTATGTCAGAAATAATAAAAGAAATAGAAACATGCAGAAGGTCATGGGTTTGATTTGCTGCACAGAAAATAATAAGACTCCCAAATTTTAGCTTGTATTTATTTCTGTGAGTAAATGAATAGTGACCTCCATTTTCATTGCTTAACTCCACTGGCAAGATTCAGAGTAAAGAAACTTGACCTCATCTGTGCTGGCTAGATATTTTTCAACATGGCACAAACCAAATCTGGGAAGAGACCTCAGTTAGAAAAATGCCACCATCAGATTGGCCAGTAGATGACTCTGTGTATGTATTTTCTTCAATTGATGATTGATGTTGATGGGCCCACCCCACTGTGGTACCACCCCTGGGCAGGTAGTCCTGGGCTGTAAAAGAAAGCAAACTGAGCAACCACGAAGAAGCAAACCAGTAAAAAAGCACTCCTCCATGCCCACTGCATCAATTCCTGCATACAGATTCCAGCTCTGACTTCCCTCACTGATAGAATCTGACAAATCTCTTCCAACAAGGCCACACCTCCAAATCCTTCCTAAACAATTCAAAAACTTGGAACCAAATATTCAAATGAATGAGCCTCTGGGGGCCATTCTCATTCAAACCGCCACAGATATAATATTTCTCCATACCTCATGAGTCCCTACTTTTTAAAAAAAAATGTCCTATCCTTTTTTATTTTTTTTTTGAGACAGTTATCTCTTTGTAACAGCCCTGACTGTCCTAGAACTCACTGTGTAGCCTAGGCTAGCTTCCAACTCACACAGATCCTCTTGCCTCTATTGCCCAAGTGCTGGGATTAAAACCATGCACCACCACTGCCCAACTCCTTTTCATTCTTTATATTCTTTATCTTTTCCCTCCCTAAGGGCTCCACTATATGGATTTTCTATAAATATCACTGACTATATTATCTTAGAATACTTGCATATCATTGTTTGCTGTAATTTCTTAATTCAACAAATACTCAGAGACCTTACTATGTGCCAGATGCTATTGATAGACCACACAGTGGATAAGTAATGTCGAAAATAATAAACAAATTTCTCCTTCTCTCTTACTGAGAAGACCAAGCAGTCCCTAAGCAGCAGTGTAGTTGGAGCTGCTAGGCAGACTGAACAGATTTTTCACAGATTCATCAACAGGAAAACAATGACACCGCCCCAAGGGAAGGAGATTATTACTTATGCAGACAGTGCTAACAAGATCACTCTTCAATCAGCTCCTCAAATCCTTTGCTCACAGGATAATATCAAACTAAAAGGGCCCAGATGGCAGGTAACCTGAGCAGTAGGGTAGACTGTTAGACTGTTGTTGTAGGGGCAACTCTGCACTACAGCCAACTACTTTATAGCTTACCTCTGTACTATATACTTGGTGTGTGTGTGTGTGTGTGTGTATGTGTGTGTGTATAAAGTATGTATATATAATATATTTGCTATATATGTTATGTATAATAAAGGCTATAAAGTATCTGTATATATACACATACATACATATGTATATATACTATATACTTGTTATATACTGTATCTGTACTCAGAATAAATGAAATGGAAAGTTCTGTGCTTTTAGAACTAAGAAGCAGTGTTAGAAACTGTCTCCTGGCAACCTCCTACAAGACTGAGGGCCTCCTGCAAGGTAGAGAGACAGATAAGCAATAGCAGTGAGGCAATTCCTCAAGGGTTACTTATTTTCCCACATTTCCAGAGGATTCTAATATGTTCTGCTTAGACCTAGGTCATCCTATATTCTAACCTTGCTTACAAAGCCTATGTGGATACTTCAAGGTCACTAGAGTGGCATAGTAGAGACATTTCCCTACACTATAAAGAAATGATTTTTGTCTTGCTGCTTTCTTTCACTCAATAGTAGGAAAAATAGCACATGGTTAAGACAATGTTTATTATGTGCTAGGCATTTCTCTAGAAGAATCACATACTGCCTTTTAATCACCACACCACAACCGACATAGATATTGTTATTACCCCCATTTTTACTTATTAGAGTATGGAAGCATACGCAGTTAATTTGTCTAAGATCACACTTGTAAGATCTGGCGGTGCTAAGGCTGTTGGGATCTGATTGATGTAAGGGCAGAGTGATATGTTTGCAAAGAAAGGAAACACCACTTTATTCACCAGTGGAGAAGGAAGGCGTTTGACCTGGACACCAGAAAGACAGATAATGTTCTGTCAAGTAGCAAAGGATGAAATGCCTTCTGAACAAAGTGATAGGTAAGAATAAAGCCATGACACGATGAGAGCAGGTGGTGTGCTTTCTCTTTCTTTATTTATTTTTTTAATTTTTCAGGTTATAATATGACTACATTTATCCTTTCCCTTTCCTTCCTCCAAACCCTCTCATATACTCCCCCTTGCTCTCTTTCCAATTCCTGGCCTCTTTTTTTCAGTGTCATTGTATGCATATGTGCTTTGAGAACTATTTGTGAAATTCTTAGAGCTCCAGAATACATGTAGACATGGAAGATAAGACAGAATAAATGACGTGGAGCTAGATGTAAAAACCCTTGAATGTCATCCTAAGTGCTTTGGCTGAATAGTGTACCCCTCGAATTCCTATATGGGAACCCTGTTTCAGTATGAGAAAATTTGAAGATGATGCCTTTAGGAAGTAGGTTCAGGCCAGATCTTGTGAGGCTGTCATGATGGGCTGAGTGACCTTGTAAGAAGAGACACTGGAAAGTTTGCTCACTGGTTTTCTACCATGTCATGACACAGGGACCACCTAAATGTTAGGAAGAAGCTCCTCACTATAACCAACCCTACTCTAATTTCTGATTTCCTGGCTTCAGACTTGTGAGAAAATAAAAGTATTTTTCTACCATTTAAGTTACCAAGTACTTCAACATGGAAGGAAAAGGAGAATAAGAGTCCATTAGATTTCAACTTTCCTGTTTAGTGAATAAGTGTTTTACAATGGGCAAGTTAAATGATGGTGGCTGTATTTCAGAACTCCAGAGGTGGTGTGAACATATAACTCTCTCAGTTTGGTGATGGTGATAGGAGAAAAGGGTGACCTTGGAAAACCTGGCGATGGTGTCTCAGCTGTGACAGTGAGGTTGGGAAACAAAGGAAGATTTCAGTAAACGTTATGATGTTAATATTAATGAGGCGTAGTCTGGGCAGTAGTAGTACATGCCTTTAAATCTCAGCACTCAGGAGGCAGAGGAAAGTGGATCTATGTGATTGAGGTCAGTTAGGCCTACAAAGGGAGTTCCAGGACAGACAAGGCTACACAGAAAAACCGAGTCTTGAAAAACAAACAAGCAAACAAACACTTATAGGACCTGAAAAGTGGTTGGTGCAATATATAAGGGAGAAATAGGAGACAGGTTTCTAGCTTGAGTGACTACAAATATGACAATGGCTTTAACCAAGATATAGGATAGTAATGAGTTATCTGGAAATGGTACACTCAGACAGCCATGCTTTCTCTTATAACTAACCTGAATTTTCTACAGTTTTGCAATTACCATCCGTTACTTTGTACTATTTTGTTCACATGTTGCAAGGTGAGGTATGGAATGGAAAATGAAGGAAACAAAGTTCTAAGATAGAGTTATATTAAGCTCTTCTTAGTTTGAATTTAAAACACAGTGGGAAATGTTGTGAGTGAGTGTCTAACAGGCTATTAAATGCAAATCTATATGGAACTCAAGAAGAAAGAGACTGGAATTGTTGATTTTCAGACTTGATTTTGATCTCATATATTTCTCTTGATCTCGTATATTTCTCTTAATATATTTCTCATTGGGTGTTAGAATGTATGACCACAATGTGCTTACTGTTCATCATATTTGAAATAAAGTAGGTATGATTTTAGGTTGTACACACACACACACACACACACACACACACACACACACTCACACACACACACACACACACACACACACACACACACACACACACACACACACACACACTGTGTGTGGAAGGTGGGATTTGAAAGATAATGAAACTTTGAGGAATAGGACCAGGACAGGCACGATCATTGACAAGGGAGGATTATGAGGGGAAAGAAGTATGGGTGACTGTGATACGAAAAGGGAGATAGTCTGACCTCTGCAAAGGAAGCAAGTGGGTACATTGGGGATTTAGGTCCGGAAATTCCCATTTCACTCATCTCCATCTTTAATGCCCCAAACTGAATAGGCCACAGTTATTCTGCTAAGTGATTCATTATTTATTCCAGAAGAGGGAAAAAGCCTGCCGGTAGTTTAATATTTTTTTGAACTAGAATTAATGCACAATCCTTTTGTTCTCCTTCTTTGAGAGTTCTATATTTATAAGGAAACAATCTCGTGTGACCTAACATAAAAAGATTGCTCTTTGCTTCGTTTTTCATGGTCATCTCTTCAGAGCTTGAGCTAGGAGTCTTCTTCCCCTCCGTGAGCCTCACTGGGAACTGGGAGGGATTCTGGGGTGGACTAAAAGTCAGTCACCATCCAGCCGATACAACCAGGAATCACATGTTTATCACTTGCATTGATTTTTAAAAAAAACTTTCAATCATTTTAACCTGTTTACTGAGATTTCTTGAATAGTGTACTTCTTGAATTCTGATTTGTGTCTTAAGGTTAAAAACAGTCGTATTCATTTACTCCTAATAAATAAATAGATTTAGCCTCTTTGGTAATGAAGTTGATTATCTTTTTCCATTTAAGATTCTAGAGGACAGAAACCTATTTTGCCTCATTTTGTTGAGCTTCCTGATTATGCTGACCTTGTTTGATTGGTTATGTATTAAGCCATGTATCAGGGAGAAGGATATTTGAGCTGTAATAGGATTCCTTATTATCAGCTTGAGGCAGCACAGTAAACCTTCAATTAAATTTCTAATAGTTCTTTCAGTAACATACATATATTTATAGTTAATATTATAGCATTACTTTATAATGATCATGGTGGTGGGAGAGGATAACAAATATCTTCTTAAAAGCTAATATAATTGCCTTGACTTAATATATTTCTGATTATGAAAGTAATATATATTTATGATGATAAAAAATACCAGTATTAGCAATGTGAAAAATAAAAGCCTTTCACAGTGAGATACATAATAACTCCAAGAAGGCCTTAAAACCATGAATGGAATAAGGGTACAAAATGTCTTATACATATTATGTAATAATAAAAATCATCAGTAATTTTACATTTCAATGAGGCCATTTTGATGTAGTTTCATCAAATGATCAAAATCACATGCCCCATAATTGCTGTGGCAGAAACATTTGATTACAGACAAGCAGTTTCATAACTTGAAAAACATCAATGCTTAAGGTAGGGATGAACAAAGGAAGACACATAGAATATAAGCAATTTTACTGTAAGAGTAGAATGGTTATTTACCAGTGGCTGGAGAGAATGGAGGGAGAGAAGAATGGGGAAAGGATGGTTAGTGGGCAGTAAATTATAGTTAAGAGCAAGGAACTCTGTGATACTATTGCACAGCAGGGTGAATACAGGCAATAATTATGGACTGTACATTTCAGAAGGTTAGAAGAAAGGATTTTCAGTGTTTTCACAATAAAGAAAGGATATGTATTGGGGGAGAAAGACAGGTTTAACTTGATTTAGACATCACATAGTGTATAAATGTATCAAAACACCATGTGGTACCTCATTAACAGGAATACTTTCTAAACATTTGTGTATGTGCGTGTGTGATTTGTATGTGTATGCTGTGTATATGATGGGTGAGGGGGTGTGGTGTCCATGGCACACATGTGAAGATCCGAGGACAGTCTTCAGTGTTGGTCCTGACTTTTCACTTAGTTTGAGACAGGGTGGTCTCTTTGTTGTTTACTTCTGTATAAACAGGCTGGAGATTCTTGTCTTTGTCTCCCATCTTGACATAGGAGCATTAGGATTACAGACATACTTCTGTACCTGGCTGAAGATGGGGGGTCTAAGGATTTGTACTTAGGTTCACACCAAGCCCTTTGCCCACTGAACAATCCCCTCAGCCCAATATGTACATTTTTGTACATAAGTTAAATAAAACGTAGTTAAATGGGAAATAAGGAGGAGGATTAAGAAGGATACTTAGAATTACAGGGAACACCATTATTTTAGTTAGATAAAAAGTGGTCAGCCAAACAGAAAAGAAATGAAAAGCTCACAAAAACCAGGAGTCTGCTTTGTGCTGGCCAACTGCTTCTTGGCATTTGACCTATTTTGGGGTGTGGTTGACATAACGAGTGACATTCTACTGGAGAAAACTGACAACGGAAACCAACTACAAGTATGCTTCTGGTTAAGGGTGGGACTTTGTGTCCCCTTTCTCCTTTCCCTTCTCATTCCCTATGCAGTAATTTTGTGGGTTTTGTGTGTGTGTGTGCTGCATATTCTGTGAGCTCATACATGCATCAACTCTGTGTGTCTGGATGACTCTGTTTCCTTGGGGTCATCCACAATCTCTGGCTCTTACAGTCTTTCCGCCTCCTCTTTCACACAGATCCCTTGAGCCTTGAGTTTGACAAACACATCCCATTTAGGACAGAGTGCTCCAGAATAGCTCAGTCTCTGCACATTGTTGAGGTATGAGTGTCTGTGCTAATTCTCATCTACTTCGAGAAGATTCTCTCATGAGGGTTGAGCAAGTCTGTGGCTATGTTACTAGGAGCCATTTCATAGCTATGGTCCTTTAACACAGTGGTTCTCAACCACAACCTCAGAGGGCTGTGACCCCTTTGAGGGTTGCTTGTCAGATATCCTGCCTGTCAGATATTTACATTATGATTCGTAACAGTAGCAAAATTGCAGTTATGAAGTAGCAATGAAAATGATTTTATGGTTGTGGGGTCATGACAGCATGAGGAACTCTATTAAAGGGTTGCAGCATTAAGAAGGTTGAGTACCACTGTTTAAACCGAATAAAAGTAGTAGGTTTTCCCCTAGGGGCCCATGACCAATCTGGTCTTGAGGGTGCTTGTTTTTTTTGTTTTTTTTGTTGTTGTTGTTAATTTGTTTTGATTTTTAATTGGGGGATTTTTTTTGAGAAAGATAGAGTAATGAAGCCCATGAGGTTGGGTAGGTAGTGAGGGGGTGAGGATCTGGGAGGATTTGGGATACAGGGAAGAATATGATCAAAGTATATTATATGGAAAATGAAGAAGTGGCCAGCTCTCAACACATATACATATGAACAATATTAAGTGGATTCAGCAGACTATATTCACAGGCATATACATATGTATATGTTGTATGCGTGTGTGTGTGTGTATGTGTGTGTTTGTAACAGTAATAACTAAAGAAGAGTTCATGAATTTGAGAAGGAATGGGGAGACACAGGAAGAATTACAGGTAGAGAGGATGGGGTATAAATTATTCCAACTCATGGATTAGTCTCA
The DNA here is from genome assembly GCA_036184795.1 of Tokudaia tokunoshimensis. Classification (NCBI taxonomy): domain Eukaryota; kingdom Metazoa; phylum Chordata; class Mammalia; order Rodentia; family Muridae; genus Tokudaia; species Tokudaia tokunoshimensis. The sequence goes on from BTHU01000023.1 coordinate 92,863,709, forward strand.
AAAAAATAAAGTAAGTTTGAGGAAAATAAATAAATAAAAAGAACCATTTGTTGGTCTTTGGAAGACAGCAGCTTCAGTGTCCTGAACAATGGCCACTTGAACAGAGCCAAGGAAGCAAGGACAGAAGGACAGCAAAAGCCACACTGTTCTATAAGGAAGTTTAGAAGAGGGAAGAGAGGTGGAGGCATACATCGAACTTGGGAAACATCCTAGAAGAGGATTGTTTTAAGTATGATTCAAGCTAATGACAAATATCTATTCTTTTATTAACATGTATTTTTCCCCTGTTGTGTGTCACTGGGTCGAATAAACAAACCCTAAAAAGTATTCCTGATTTAAAGGATGCCTAGGAAAGAATAGATGCATTTTCACTTACTATTCCAGGATATTATCCTTTGTCCTCGGGGGTGGGAGGCCAGGGATTAACTCCTGTCTTAAGAAGGTCAGTCTCGAGTGGGTAGTACTTGCTGAGAACATGCCAGGCCCTGAGAGCCATCCTTAGCAACCAACCACTAAAGGATAATCTTGAAAACTAAAGAATTTCTCTACACAAACACGCCAAAATTGCTTTCCTCTACTTTAGAGACCCTGATTAGAAACGGACAGTTTGGGTGTGGTAGTGCATGCCTGTAATTCCAGCACTCAGGGAATGGAGACAGGAAGATCACAAAGTCTGAGGCCAGCCTGGTCTACATACTGACGATACTCTGTTCTTGAATAAAAAGGACAGTGGGAGAGAGTTTGGAGCTATGGGATGACCACTCAACAGAATTCCATGCCGGTGGCTTTCTCCTCTTTGAAACAGCTTTTCTCTCTCCCCGTTGATGACCTAACTCCTGGTTTTCTTCCCGCATCACTGCATTCCTCCTTTCCTTTGCTCCCATATCACTGTTTGCAGTTTCCTTGAGCTTTGACCTATGTCCTTTTCCCTCTATCTGTTCTCTTTCGGGTTAGTCCCTCGGCTTACTTCCTGCTTTTTTAGTAGGTGACAGAAACCCAACATGTCCATAAAAGAACTCATAATTGTGTTCTCTGACATCCATCTCATTCAGCTTTCTCATGGCAATACTATTTACTAGGGCTACGAACAGCCCTTGCCTAGCACATAGCAGGCTCGAGCTAAGACCCTGACTCAGCACTCATTCCTTTCTTTGATATTTCTTGGTCAAGGCATCAGCAAGTCTTATTTGTTGTACTTCCTAAATATATTTTAAAGCCCCACTAATTTTAATTACCACAGCAATTGGTTTTATGTTCCAAAGGACCACCAATTCTTGCCTGGTCCATGTTGATTTTCCTCTGACTCATCTCTGTACTTTGACGGTAGCCTTTTGACACACAGTGTAAGAGATCTTTAAAAAGTAAGCAAGTCCCAGCACTTTGTAGGATAAATTAGGTGAGTTCAAGGTTAGTGTAAGCTACACAGTAAATTTGGGGCTAAGCTGGACTACATAGCAAAATTGGGTTTTAAACAGAAGATAGCAAACAAATGTACAGAACTAGATCATGCCTTGCTTTCCATAGGCCCCTAAATGCCTTCCTTTTGCACTTAGGCCTTTATCCTGATCTGTGAGGTCCTGTGTAATCTCTGTCTTACCTTCTTTTAGTTTCATCTCTTGTTCCATTTCCTTCCTTGTTCATTAGTTTCTGCTTGCTCTAGCCGTGTGGTTTTGATGCTTCAGTATGCCAAGTTATTTCATTCTATGTGGAATGTTCGATTCTCATATAGTAAGTTTATTTCTTACATTTCCATCATTTTACCACCTATCTCTTTCTTGTTTGTTATAGCAATAATACTCCCAGATCCATAGTATGGAATAATAATAAATAGTGGACACAACTTCTTATGAATAGCTCCTTTTCTGTTTATTTTTTAGCTTGTCAATTAGTTATGGATGTTTCTCCCTTCCCTTTCCCCCCTCCAAACCCTCCCACAACCCCCACACTATGAAAGAGGGGTTGAAAGATTGTAAGAGCCAGTGGATCAGGGAGTTTCCTGTGAGATTGTGTCTCCTAGTAACATCAGAAGCTATGCTACTAAAGTCTCACCAACACGACTACCCAATTGTGAGCGGAGTAAGGATGACAGCAGAGAACATGCCAAACTGGGCAGGGACGAGCCCACAAGGTCTCAACCCTACATAAAGAACTACGGTAATTGAATAAAGCTGGTAGTGAGAGAAGTGGTCATCCTCAGGAAAGAGCACACCAATTAGTTGTCCCTAGCCAACAGTCAGCCATTTTGTAACATTATATAGACTTAATAGATTATATTTAGGAATATATGCATATATATAATATGCATGCAATAACAATGGATGAATATTCCCTTGATTAGAATAGTTGCAGTATAGTCAGCGAAGGCCTCTCAGGAGGCACTATTGAGCAAAGATTTACAGGAGATGAAGGAGTGAAATTTGAATATTAGAAAAATCTGAGTAAATGTTTGAATCACTAAGGTTTAAGACAGGAGGTGCTATTGGAAATATAGAGAATAAGGAACTATTTAGTGAAATCAGAACCATCCTGAAAATTGGTAAATGATTTGAATATAAACAGTAATGGGCAGTATAGTGTCACAATGTGAAAATTTTAATTACATATATTTGAGATGGTTTGATGTCCATATACATAATGAAATGATTACTACAGTCATTTCAGTTCATATACACCTCATTTCATATGTTATCTTTTGTGTGTGTTTGTTAAGGGTACCTAAAGTTGAATCTCAGGAAATATTTGTTATTAATTATAGTCTTCATACTGTATTTCAAATCTCTAGGTTTATTCATCTTCTATTATTGAGACTTTGGACTCTTCTTACCTGACTCTTGCATTTCTCTATGTCTGCTAACCACTATTCTCTCTCTACGCATTTCTATGTCTGCTAACCACTATTCTCTCTCTACGCATTTCTTTTTTGAAAGATTGCACCTATAAGAGAGATTACACAGTATTTTTTCATTTTTGTGTCTGGCTTTTGTTACTTGGAATGCTACAGGACATGGAATTCTTTTAATGAAACAGAAGGGACAGACAGTGATACAAAGGAGGTATGAGAAAACACACGCGCACACACACACACACACACACACACACACACACACACACACACACATACACACACACAAAATACCAAAAAACAACCAGGAACCAACTGAAAAGACTGTGGGGAAAACAGTGCCCTCAGTGAAGACACAGATTTCATTTCGTCAGAAAATGCTGAGAATATTCATGGAGATAAGCAATGAAGAAAGGGTGAGGCACTGTGTGGTCCAATGGACCTAACAGAAGGCGTTTCAGAATCCTGGAAGTGTAGGACACAGCAGCAGAAATAGATAGGAATAGCCATATGACAATTATTAGGTTACAAAGAAGGCTTCTTATTGTTGTGAGAAAATGGAGATAGAAGCAGAATGGCTTTGCTTTGGGTTGTATCAAGACAGATAGTAGTGAGGGACTGACTGATAGTGGTGGCGGGACTGACTGCTTAGGGGACAGTTGGGTGCCTGTGTAATTATGGAAGGCTGTGGATGAACCGAGCTTTTTTTTTTCTTTCTTTCTTGTAAGTAGTGTCTCATTATGTTTCCTACTCTGGCCTTGAACTCCCAATCCTCCTGCCTGTCTTCCAAGGCTGCCTCACCACAACTGGGTCCAAGCTCGACTCCTATGATAAGAGAGGAGTTGTATTGCTCGGACATCTTTTAAAAAGAAAAGGAAGGAGTGGCAATGTAGTACTAGAATGTTTAAAAAGATAATGACATTATAGAAAGCATACATTAATTAAAACTATGCTTTATTGGTTTTGTGCCCTTGTTTTGGAGAACACATTTCTATGTACTTATTCTTTAGAGATGAATATTTATGTAAATTCAAGGTAGGGATCCATCGTCTTTGTTTTTTTTCATTTTCTGCGGATTACTGTTGTTCAAGAGGTTTTGTTTATAAAATACTGTGGTCGTATGGAAAAAAAAAAAGATCTCATCTGTTTTCATAGTTCAACAATGGGAAATTAAATTGTTCAAGCGATTCAAAATAAAGCCTACCCAAGCCTCTCTGATCACAGTTTCCTGATGTTATTTTGTTTCATAGTGAAACTCAATTTTAACTTTTTTAAAGAATCAAATATATCAGGAATAGTGTCTATATTTTTGAAAAATAGAAGTATTTTATGATATCTATAGCCCTTGAATTAATTTAGAACAGTTTTCAAAATATAAACACAAAATCATCTGTATATATTAAGTTTTACTAAAATTTCAATAAATAGTATATATTAGCCAAGTTACATATAAAACATTTTAAAATTATTCTTTTATTCAAATTTGTTTTTAATTGAAATAGTTACATTACCTTGCCCTGCCCTTTCCCCCAACCCCTGCCATGTCCCCCCTCAATTTGTTAGCCTCTGTCTATTATTAAAATTGTTGTTGTTATTTATTTTTATTATTGTGTGTATGTATATGTTTTTATCCACAAATATATAAATACAACCTGCCGAGTCCATTTTCATTGTTTGTAAGCATATGACTTTAGGGCTGACCAATTTGCATTGGGTAACTAATTAGGGGGCACATCCTTCCTTCTCAGCAGCCATTAATTGCTTGTAGTTCCTTGTCTAGGGTATGGAACCCCGTGGAACTTCCCCTCTTTAGCATTAGCATGTCTATTGATAATGTTAGGATCTTGTTTATGTAGTCCTTTCTAAACAAATTCAGTTTGTACACTATGTAAAAGAAAGAACCTAAATTCCATTGTTTGGTCAGTGGTATTCCATATTTGGCAATTTTTAACAAGGTAAGCCTTTCACACAATTGGAGGTTAGCTATTTTCTAAGTATTTATTGACAATACCAATTATTAAACAAGTCTAACTCATGTTTCAGGAGTTTTCTGTTAAGATTACAAGAGATAATTTCTTTGTTTTTTTACTTTTAAAGATCTAAACAGTTCAAAGTAAGAAACAGTTGTATCCCTTGATCCCTGTGACAAGTACAAGCCCTTCCAGTTTTCAGGAGGGGATTTTCTGTTCAGATCCCCATGGAATCCTTATCTTGTGAGATATTGGTGTGCTCCATCCCACTTAAGCTGTCTTTTCTCTTGTCCCTCCTTTGAAATATTGTAGCAGACACTTTTAATTTTCTTGAGAGGAAAAAATTAGTGAGCTGTTTCTTTGAATTATCTTTCAGTGGAACCACAGATTATTATAATAACCACTTTGAAGTTCTGCCTAGGAAGTCTATCTAAACTTCCCATACATCATCATTCTTTCCTTCCTCGATTATCCTTTCGGCATGTATGAGATACCATTTTACTCTCAAAGATCTAAACATTTCAAAGTCAAGAAACAAATAGTTCTATCCCTTGATCCATTTGGCCAGTACAAGACATTAAAGGGCATCTCAAATTGACTATCGACTGGAAAGTTATTTCAGTAAAAGTGGTACTTTTTGTCCAATCTAATGCTCATTTGTTTTGAGTCAGAGTGCCTATAACTGCTTCTGTGAAATATGTGCTATTTGTTTCACTATGGCACCTCTAATTAGGAAGATTTAATTACTAAAATGTATTTTAGAAGTTAATTATTTGAGTAAAAAGTTAAGCACAGGAAGTACTTAAATGCTATCATCTCTCAATTGCTATCTATCATGTGGATTTAATAAAGAAAATATAACTCAGAAGCATGTATTGATCCACACACCTCACACTATGGAACCACCATTGTGTGTGCTGAGCATGTTAGGAGGAAATGGCAGTTTGTCACTATTTCATATGCATTTCCTTCAAAGCATGCGTTTACACAGGCAATTACAACAATTGGACTTCCCAAATAATTAAAATGTCAGGTAGTCTAGTTTATCTTAGAAAAAGCTTCATAATTTACCTGAACTTTGGTTACAATTTTTGTTCCCTTTTTTTTTTACAGAAATTATATGTCCTCACACATTTATGTGTATATCATAATATATGTCATCTACCATTACAAAAAAAGTAGATGTTCTTTTGGCTAGTTTATGTTTAGTTTACAAGATAGATTTTGGAAGAGGTAATGTCAATTGAGAAAAATGTTCCCACCAGATTAGCCTGCTGTGCATTTTTCTCTATTAATTATTGATGTAGGAGGGCCCAGCTCACTGTAGATGGTGACATCCCTGAGCAAGTGGTCTTGGGATGCATAAAACAGCAAGCCATGTGGACCAAGCCTGTAGCAGCCTTCCTTATGGCTTCTGCACTAGTTCTTGCCTCCAAGTTTCTGCCCTGGTGGATAATGAACTGCAGAATCTAAGATGAAATAAACATGTTCTTCCTCTAGTTGTTGATGGTCATGGTGTTTTATAACAGCAATAAAAACTCCAACTAAAACAGATGTAAATTAGAGAAGTGCAAATTTGTGGTAAAATATACATTTATCATTGGCGACACTTGGTGTATTCACAGTGTAATATAACTATCATTAATATCTATTTCCAAGTTATTTTCATATACCTAAAAGGAAATCTCACACACGTTAAGCAGACACCACTCTTCTCTACTCCCCAACCACCACCAAACTCCAGTCTACTTTCTGTCTTCTGGATTGGCCTATGCCTAACAAGCCATATAAGTAGAACCCTACAAAACATACCCTTTAATGCCTAGCTTCCTTCCTTTAGTAAAGTATTTTCAGGATTTATCAATAAAATGTACTTTGTCTGGCTAAAGAAATGACTCGGCAGTAAAGAGTACTGGTGTCTCTGGCAGAGGACATGGGTTTTATTTCTAACAGCCACATGGAGACTCACAGTTGTGACTCCAGTCACAGGAGATTCTATACGTACTCTGTCCTTTTTTCCAGCAGAATAACATTCCACTGTATGGACATGTTATACTTTCTCTATCCATGTATCAATTGATGCATATTTTGTTTTTTATGCCTTTCAGGTATGATGAATACTGCTGTTATGAACAAAACCTTGTGAAAATTTTTGAATATATTTTGAATATATTTCCTTTTTAAAAACTTCTATTTTTCCTTTTTGTCATTGCTATTGTGTTGAGGCGATATCTCATGTAACCCCAGCTTTCCTCAAATTCAATATATAGCCACAATTGACCCTGTGTTCTTGTTTTCAATGCTTTGAGATATACCATCTGAAGTGGAACCGCTGCTGGGTCCTCTGGTAATTGTGATGAGACAATTGTGTAAGTGAAATCTTGCTGAACTAGTAGGTAGTCCTTCTTGCGAGGTGGAGAATATGTTATTGTTTTTCTTTTGTTAATTTAACTTTTCTATAGGTCAATACTTTTGTAGGAAATGTGGTATGGACATTTTTACCAGGAGACTACAAATTGGCATTAACAACCTACACTTAACATATTTTATACATTTATATGAAACCCACTTATATGAAGGTGGTTAATGATCCTTCCCCAGTCTAACGGTGAATCAGAAGTTCTGTTCCATTACTGATGGCTGCCCTGTAGCCACTTACTAAATTCCTCTGTCTCTCCACAAGTAAAATGGGGCTAATAACCTGTTCCATAAGATCAATAAAAGGAAATCACAGAGCCTGGTACATAGTTGGCACTTTCTCTAGTAAATATTATATTGCCAGTCCACATACATCCTAATGGTTTTAAATGTATCTGTTCTCCAAAATGACAGTATTTTCTTATTTCATCTCAGGTGAAAATTAAACTGCCCAATACAAACCCTTCTGAAATTCAAATTGACGTCCAAGAAATGCTCCTTGATCTTCGTACTCCTAAAAAGTGAGTAAGACATAGGATTGAAATAGAATATTATGATAGTAATGACTCATTAGATTATTGCTTTTTAAAGTAGGGTTAGTTTTCATCAAGCTTAAGGCCCTAAGGAAGGTGAAATTTCCATTGATAATTCAGAAATTTGATCTACACAATAAATTGAATGTGGGGGCTAGGATGGAACGCTGGGGTTAAAACGCAAGCACAGGATTCTGTATTCAGTTCAAAGATGTTTGCAAATATCTAGCTTTCATATTTGCCCCTGTATATTAGGTGATGGTTGATACCACTGAAACATAATCCTTGACAATCTAATATAGTTCCGGCTATCAGAAAAAGTTTAAAAACAGCTACAAGTGAAATTCCGCTGGGCTATAAGTCTTGCTTTTATTCTAATATGGAATTTGGTACAATGGTTATATAAAAGAAGCATTATCCTTAAACTTTTTAAATGGTAGTAGGCCTCTAAGATAAAATTTGAGTGTGTGCATTTTTTAAAAATGCACAAAATCTTTCTTTGCAGTTTATCGGCTCAAATCTCATTCCTTCAACAACGTGCACAGGAAATTTCTTACAAAACATTTCATCTGAAGCATAGATGAACCAGTGCTGCTTCTCAAAACTCTTTACAAAGGACATTGTTGGAACCAGATGTATATTAGACAAAATACCTCAGTGTCTTACAGACTTGCTTCATTTCCATGTGGCTACACGGTAGTGAGCACCCACAAGTGAGCACCTACGAGTGAGCACCCACAAGTGAGCACCCACAAATGACTGCTGCGGCCCTTGCTCTGGAACTCATCATCATTCCCTACTGGGTTTGGGAAGCAGGGAGTTCCTAGAACATTCTTTCCCTTTATTATCAATATCTACAATTTCCTTTTGTTGAGCTTGGGGCTTTGAGAAGGTTTCAAAAAGGAAAGTCAGCAGAAGACTACTCTATTTCTGCAGTAGATTCATTTAACACAAAATGATCTTCGGTTGAATACTTATCAAAACTTTCTTCTGATCATTCCCACCACTTAACAATGTATTCTCACACACTCATAAACACGTTATCTTACAAAAATTAGATTCACCCTTCTTACCACCATTCTAAGGATGGTTAAGCTTTATACTACGTTTTGTATGCATTTCTTCTCCCTACAACCTGTGTAAGGAGAGTTAGTTAAATGAATAGCAGTTTTCTGCGATATTTTCATGCCTGCTGACTTCACACGTATATCTATAGCCTGTGCAGTTAATTTCCGTTTCTCTAGCAGTTCTCACTGTCTCCATCAATCTTGAGGCAGCTGTTGTAGCTTTGCCATCACTCCAGATACCCATCAAAACTCACTAAATGAAAGTCTCTCACCGAGGTACTTTTCCACATAGAACTTGGACTGCACTAGGTCATTTGTAGACTCCATTTGTATGTTAAATTATCTAAAGAACATGTACAAATTATACATTTGTATTATCTTCAAACCTCTGACGTCTACCATTATTCAATCAAAGGAGAGGTTTCCTGATTTTGTTACGTGGTTGTGTTGGCTTAGCTAGAAAAGAGAAAGAGTTGGAACTAGGCGATTCTCAGAATCCTTTCAATTTTGCTTACATATTGAGGATTCATTAGTTTTATGATTTAATTCTTAGAATATTATAAATAAATTCCTTAAATATGATCATCAAGCCCATTATAAAGAGACTTATAAAATTGAATATCCAAGTAGTATTCCCCTACCCCCAAAAGCCAGAGGCTGGGGAGAGAGCATGAAGACTTGTGATCGGATCCTACATGAAAGCCAGGGACAGAACTTGCTGGCCATTTCTAGGCACAGTAGGAAGCCTGTCTCCAGAAAAAAAAAAGCGAAAAACCAAAACAAAACCAAAAACAAAAATAAACTAACCAAAGGAAGGAAGGAGGGAGGGAGGAACATGAAAAGCAATTGTGGAAGGCACTTGATGCCATCCTCTGGTCTCCACATGCACTCTCTTACATGTGCACCAACACAGAGAAACACAAATACATACACCATATACACACAAGCACACACATACAAAATGTGTGGTTTCTTTACTGAATTGGATCCAGGAGAGTTTTTCTGTCAGCCTTTTGAAAAGACACTCAAGCCTTGTCTCTACTATGTGTCTCTACTGAGAAAGTGAGGTTATGTTTTGCATATTTAAAATTGCACGGTTGAATTTGCATATTTAAATTAAATGTGTTTTGCATATTCAAATTTCCCCAGGCATCATCCTGTGCTGACCCTATGCATAATTCGAATTCATACCACTATGACAGAATTTTGGTTAGCATATTGCAGTGATACATCTAAAATCATACAACTGTCCAGCAACTGAGCCATAAACAGCAAGATAAACTCAGCAATCTATCACAGCAAATTTTTGTCAATGTGTAGTAGAAAGAACCAGAGGCAAGCAGAAAGAAATATTTTCATTGATCTGACATTGAAATCATTCCAGGCCAAATATCCAAAGTCTGCATATGTAGTAGAGGCTTAACCTAAGGTGGTATTCAAAGAAGTGTTAAAGAACCATTCCAATTTCAGATTTGTATCTGCTGGCTGCATTACACCAACATATAAATTAGACAGATACCAGATTAGCCCCACAAACTTAGTAGCATGGATCTATTTCTATGCCTAGAGGCATACCCTGAGATTGTATACAAAGTAAAATGAGGCCAATTTAAAGAAAGAGAGAAGATCAGTCAAAACAATTGCTTAGATGTTTTAAAAAATGAGACAGGTTCTTATTATGCTGCCTACACTGGCTTTCAACTTGGGGTCTTCCTGCTTCCACATGGAAAGGTTTACATTCCATATGTAGCATACCTGCTTAGAATTAGAAGGATCCAAACTGGTATATGATTCATGTTATATAATTATTTTATCACATACCGCCTTATTGAAAATGGTATATTACTTTAGGAAGTTAATCCTAGGTTCTAATCTTATTTTGTTTATCTTATCTCATTTTTAGGAAGCTGTTAGTAAACTTTCCCCAGCCCGTGGAACGTAACAGTGCTAAAGCATCCTATATCTGGGAAGCTGAAACACTTGAAGTCAGGATGACCCTCCAAAGGGATTTGGATTTTAATGTTTCCTGAAACTGCATGAATAAGAAGAGATAGAAAAAAAATTCATGACAATGGGGACATTTTTTTTTTTGCCTTTGAATACTGGTTGTTTATGTTCTCTTTTTTCCCCTGACATATTTTAGAGAGGTTCAGATTTTTAGCGGTGTTTTGATCATATACAGTCAAATCTATTACTGTTAGAATATATGGTTGTTTCATACAATAAGGTGCTGTTCTCTTTTCATAGTGAGAGCTGAATAAAATATTTTCAGGTTAACCATCTAGATTACTACATGGTCAATTGCACAGCAGAGCTATGATCATAAAATAGGTGATTCACTTAAATCAGCAGTCTGAAGATCTTAAGCTAATTAATTACACTACTATACAATCTGCTACATAGGGATTTGTCATTATTATAGCCAGAAAAATTCATTTGGTTGCTTTTTCATTGATTTTATCAAATGATTTAGGATACTTTCAATCTAGGTCCTCAATATTGTTCTGGAACATACAAGTAAGAAAGAACTATAAATGATTTGCTGTGTCCTGTGAGACTTGTGTTTACTTGAAAAAGTAATATTTATAGATATATTTGTAGATTCATTTTTCTCTCATTTTTCTCTTCCTAATTGGACATTCTTATTTTTATAAATTATCCCAGTGTTCCTTGCATCTTCTGTACTATTGAATGCATTTATTTCATTGTGTTTATTAAAAAGTTATGTTTTGTCATTGTTGTAACTTGACATCATTGTATATCTGTGAGATTGACTGGGGGCAAATTTTGAAAAAGAGATAAAGAACCGAAATGTGTTAACCATCACGAGACTATTCAGTAAGATAATTCCTGGAGTCAATTGTGTATATGACTACCAGGCATCTAGTTTGTGACTAGAGCTAACAGAAAAATTAGGCTAAAGTCTTGGAAGAAGTGATTATCAAAGCACAAAGCCAAGAGACTCTAACGTTTAAGTGACCACCATGACTGTGTTCTGGGAGGGAAGCACTGAAGGAAGAAGGGAGGGAGATAGGAGGGAGGGATGGAAAAAGGAAGGGACCCAAAAGAAGTTAGTGTCACATAGGCCAGGTGTGGTGGCATATACATTAATCCCAGCACTCAGGAGGCAGGGGCCGGCAGGGACACAGACAACTAAGACTACATGGAGAGATCCTGTCTCAAAAAACATATTTAACATCACAACCTAAAATGTAATTTCTGGGGCAAGATTAAGTAGTAACCAATATTTTTCTTCTCTAGAGAGCACTGGTGACTCTGAAAAGCATGTAGTATCTCTTTTTGTCCCTGGAACACTGGCACTAATTATGGAGACAATTATTACTCAAACTAACTAAATGCATTCAATTTGTCCCTAGAAGAGAATATAGAGCATATTTAGGCCGACATGACTTGGCCTTTGGTTATGTTGTGCTGTATCAATTATATAATGAAACAGAGCTCGAGGAACAGTGAAATATGCTCTATAATTATGCTCATCTAGAAACCATCCTCCTTTACTGTCCCTGGCCTTAGAGTAAAAATGGCATTGGTTATACTGTTACTTTGTTTTAAAGCAAATTCGCAAGGCTTTCTTCTTTTTTTTTTTCATTATTCTTTTTTATTGTATGTGTGTTGGTGTTTTGCCTGCATGTATGTCCGTGTGAGCCTGTCAGTTCTCCTGGAATTGGAGTTACAGACAGTTGTGAACTGCCATGTGGTTGCTGAGAATTGAACCTGACTCCTCTGGAAGAACAGTCAGTGTTCTTAACCACGGAGACATCTCTCCAGCCCCAAGACTTTCTTATTTTAAATATAAATGGCCCACTAAATGAGATACAGAAATGACAATACAAAAGGACAAATTATCTTGTCTCCATTTTTTTTAGTGACTCATAGCCACTTTCACAATTGTTATTTAAAGCCACAGTTGTGGCATAGCATAGCCTACTATCCTGCCTTGCTTTCTCTTGCTATGATGAAACACCATGACCATAAAGCAACTTGGGAATGAAAGGATTTATCTCATTTCCACTTCCACATCACAGTCCATCATCCAGGAAAATCAACGTAGGAAACGAGGCAGGAACTGAAGCAGAAACCATAGAAGAAAGTGCTTACTGGCTTGCTCTCCGTTGATTACTCAGCTTGCTTTCTTATGCCATCCAGAACCACTTGACCTGGGGTAGCACCACCTAGAGTGACTAGACCCTCTCACATCAATCAGCAAGCAAGAAAATGTTCCCCGAGACATGACCAATCTGATGGGCAAAATTCCCAAGGTTCCTTCTTGCCAGATAACTCCAACTTGTATCATGTTGACAAAAAAAAATTCAGTACAAATACTAATACAAATGCAGGACTCTCAAGGTCTTGAGAAAGGGATAACAATAGTCTTTTCAACACAGGGATAGCAGCTGAGAATACCTAGGAAGAAAAGAGCAGTGTGCCGAAAGAGAGGAAAGACATGGTCCTGGGGAACTAAGATTGGAGAGAAGATTGGAAATGTAGGCCAGGGAAATGTCTTGTAGACCTTTAGAAGCCATGGTTAAGAATTTAGATTCAGTATATTAAGAGATAAGAGCAGAAAAATAAAAAGGTAGTTGGGATGCTATTGTAGTAGCACAGGGAAATTATTATTCCATATTTTGTAATTTAAATAGAATAAAGTGTTGATTGTATTTATTAGGAAAATACACATGATGATATATTGCAAGTAGGAAACTTTAACAATATACAAAACACTTTGAAATTAAAGAAAAACTAGAAAGTACCCCCAAGATGGTACCTCTCCCCAATTTATTTTCCCCAGAGCATAACACAGTGGTTTTCTCAAAACAGACAATTTTCAGAAGAGGAAATTCAAATGGTTGAGAATCACTTAAAGAAATGTTCAGCATCCTTAGGCATCAGGGAAATGCAAATCAAAACTACTTTGAGATTTCGTCTTATACCTGTTAGAATGGCTAAGATCAACAAAAAAGTAAAACAGTTGCCTATTGTTGGTGGGACTGCAGATGTGTGCAATCACTATGGAAAAACAGTGTGGCAGTTCCTCAAGAAGCTGGGAATTGATCTACCTCAAGATCCAGCTATACGACTCTTGGACATATAACCAAAAGACACCCTATCCTACCACAAACACACTTGCTCAACTATGTTCACTGCTCCTTTATTCATAATAGGCAGAAATTGGAAACAACTTAGATGTCCCTCAACAGAAGAATAGATAGAGAAAATGTGGTACATTTATACTGTAGAGTATTACTCAGCTATTAAAAACAATGAAATCATGAAATTCACATGTAAATGGGTAGAACTAGAAAAAAAATGATTCTTAGTAAGGCATCTCAAACCTAGAAAGACAAATATGGCATGTATTCAGTTATATGTGAATATTAGCTATTAAGTCAATAATAACCAAGCTATAATTTATAGAGTCTCAGATATAAGGGGCAGGGGGGCCAGATTTCATTAGGAAAGGGAAATAGAATGGACAGTTATGGGTGGTGGTGCTGGAGCAAAAGGATCAAGTAGGGAAGGGGAAGAGAGTGGGATTAGGGAGAGAATATGGAGAGAAACAGCTATAAGGGTCATTTGCAGGATAGTATGGAAACTTAATCAAGTATAAGCTTATATATATATATATATAAGCAATCTAACAAATTATCAAATAAATAATGGGGGAACAGAGCCCCAACTAGCTATCTCCTGTCACTAAAATCAGTTTCCTGTCCCCAGATTGGGATGCATCTTGGTTTTGTCCAAAGGACTCCAATTGGAATTTACAAACAACCTAGGCTGTTGTTGCCAAGACTATAGATTGTTCTCTACAAACTGACCACACAGTCCCACTGAATACGGAGATGTTGAGCTTGTGCCTACATAGATTCTTCTCCCATCTGTTCTAGCATCTTCTGAATAGGAAAGTACTCTGTAGACTACCAAAAAGTGAAATGTAAACACCAACCCAGTCCCAATCCTTGAATCAACAATGCTGTCCTGCCAGCAAGATATGTTAGTGCAATGGGTGCCACAAAGCTTTCCAGAGTAACCAACCAATATCTGATTTGGGTTAACCCCCACCCCACCAGATGAAACCCATAATTGACACTGCATGAGTGACCACAAACCTGAGACTAGATAGTGAGGAACTTAGGGTAAATGAAATAAAACGACTCCTAATGTTATATTCATAAACCATAACGTGCTCAGCCATCATCAGAGAAGTTTTCTCCTGCATCAGATGGGAACACATTTAGAGACTCACAGCCAGACAATATTGGGAAAACGAGGGGCCTTGGAACACTCAGTCCTAAAAGGAATGTCTTCAATAATTTTCTCATCTCAGGGCTTAGGGAACCCTGCTGGAGAGGAGCCAGAAAAGGGCTTAACAGCCAGAGGGAATGGAGGACACCACGGAAACAAGTCCCTCTTAAACCAACATGATCAAAGCATATCTGCACCATGTCCTTTATGTATATATTATTGCTTCCAGTTTAACATTTTTATGGGATTCCTGATTGTGCGAACAAGTGAATTTCTGTTTCTCGTGCCTTCTCTTGGGTTCTTTTCCTTCTGTGTTTGTTTTATCAAATTCCAGTGTGTCAGTTTTTATTTTATATTTTATTTTATTGCTGTCCTTTAGAAGCTTGTTTTGTTGTTTTTATTTTTTTTTTTACAAGAGAAGGAAATGGGATGATCTGGACAGGATGGGAGGTGGGGAGAAACTGGGAGGTTTAGAGGGAGAGGAAATCTTAATCAGGATAGATTATATGAGGAAAAAAATCTATTTTCAATAAAAGGAAAAATAAATGATGCTAATACTGCTAATCATAAGTCAAGCACATAGTCTGATGATTTCATAAATCAACCATGTTTATTTCTAACTCACACAGCAGGGCTCAACAGCCTTTCCCTAATGCCCCCTACAGTCTGAAACCCAGTGATATGTACAGCACTCAATGTGTAAGCTTTGATATGACATCCCCAGAAGGAAACACATAGAATTTTTTTTTAATCCATAAACAAAGTTAGGTCATTGGAGGCATCTCTTTAAAAATGATTTTGGCTCGTGGCATCTTCTGTCTTTTCACTTTCCAGCTGCCATGAGGCAAACAGTTTTTTGTCACCATCCACTTGCACCAGGACTTATCATGAAAATGCAGCAAGACCAAGCAAACAGACTGAAAACCGGTAAGGCAAAATAACTTGTAAGTTGATTAGTTCATATATTTTGTACCACTGACAGAAAACTAACACCCCCCTTGGTCCCCTCATTCCTCGCTCTGCCTTCTGCTTATGGATCTGATGTAAGCTCTGAGTTACCACTCTAGAGACATGCCTGCCTGCTAGCATGTCCCCCACCATGATGGTCATGCACTTGTCCTCTGAATCTGCAAGCCAACCCCCAATTGAATGCTTTCTTTTATAAGTTGCCTTGGCTTCTTATTTATTATGAAAATCAAACAGCAATCCATAATATATTTTAAAACTATTTTTTTCCAGGATATATTTTGCTTTTAAAATTTGTTAATACAATTTATTTTGACAGGTCTGGAGATTAATCTTATGGCCTTATGTTTGCCAGGCAAGTCATTTTTTACATTCCAGTAGCAGTAGACTTGATAAGCTCTATGTTTATATGGCATTCTTTGGTCTGTTCACTTATTTTCATCCTAGCATCTTAAGGTTTTTATCTCTTATTTTCAACTGTATCCATCTGGAATTTATTTTGGAATAATTATTTTTTGACCTCCTAATTCTAGACCCGAGCATAATAAAATATGTTTAAAACATTCACTGTCACACTCTGCCTTTTTCCCATTTATTTTTACCATGAAGTCACCAATAAATTTTGCTGCTAGAAGAGCAGTTGATGATTTGTGATGTATGATTTGTAATATATTATAAAGCAAGGGAATTTGAGTGCGATACACTTTTAGTCAACTCCCCTGACATGATAATTTTTAAATGTTTCTATTTGACTTTAAAATATATTGCACTCACACTCATGGGCACATGCACACACACACACACACACACACACACACACACACACATACACACACACTCCCACCTGCACCCTCACCCTCACACATGAGTAAGTCTTACAATAAATTCATACAAGTCCAAATTTTAGAAGTATCATTGACTTGAGAGATGCTGAAAATGGAACTGTTTGCCTTATCCTGTCACTTAAATGGTTATTATTTCAAATATATTATATGAATAATACTGCATGAATGCACAGTGAGGATAACAGAATACAGAGAAAGGCAATGACAAAGTTAACATATAAAACGCCTTCCTTCCTTCCTTGTTGACAAAAGGTCACCATTCACCAACAAATTACAAAAAAGATCCTCCACCATTCCAGAGAGGTGAACTGAGGGGAGAGATAATCAAGAGCAAAGGCAAGGCAATTTTGACTGTACTTCTCCATCTTACTCAGATGCTGTTCGTCCTATGTGACCTTCTCTGTAGCCTCCTTTTAAAATGTCTTGTTCAGTGCTTGCTACACTCTAATCTTTAAAGGTCAGTTGAAAAGTTTGAACAAACCTGCAATTTAGTTACTGGTGTAATGATGTGAATTTTTCAGTTTTGACTATCATTCTATGGTTATTCCAGATATTGATAACAGAGTAAGCAGAGTGAGAGAGTATGACAACTCTTTATATATTTTGCTAATTGGTATCAGTCTGATATTACTTAAAAATAATTTTTGAAAATTAATAGATGAAAACAATCAGCTAGATTTTTTGACTCCAGAACCACTGCTTCCTCTATAGTTCTGAACTCTATCTTTTTGACATCCTCACCTACCATATATTGCACCATGCAAGGAGTTTGCTTATAAACCAGCTAACTTTATTTTCCAAATGATCTGTACAACCTAGAGATGTAAGCATTAGTTACGATCTCAATTCCAATAAAGTTCCTTAATCAACGTTGCCAAACACGGTGAGAAGTATGCTGTCAAACAATATAGTCTGGAAGATGTGATTAGTAAACAGAACAAAAGAAAACAAGAAAATGTGTAAATAATAAA
The DNA here is from genome assembly GCA_036184795.1 of Tokudaia tokunoshimensis. Lineage (NCBI taxonomy): Eukaryota > Metazoa > Chordata > Mammalia > Rodentia > Muridae > Tokudaia > Tokudaia tokunoshimensis. Next base: position 92,881,588 of record BTHU01000023.1, read on the forward strand.
TCAGGCACTGTATGGAATTAGCCAAGGTGGGGGTAAGAATACCTGACAATCTGCTCTTATATAAAAACAAGTAGAACACGATCAAACTCTAAAGTCAGTTTTAGAACTCTTGAAGTTAATCAGAAGCTTCTCACAATCTGGAGAGTGTTAATTCTAGATAGATAGATAGATAGACAGACAGACAGACAGACAGACAGATAGATAGATAGATAGATATAACCAATTAGACCTGAGTAAAAAAAATCAGCAATATAGATGGATCCTTTGGATTATCATTTCAAACCCTCTCAGTTCTATGGCATCTCAGGAAAAGAGTGGACCATTCTTGTGAGAAATCAAGCATGCTGGAAAACACTGTAGGGAGCAGGATGTGGTGGACAGATTTATATTCATATGTTGAACCAACATTCACCCAAAACACCAGCAACCAAAGACAAATTTAAATTGGACTTCATCAAAATTAAAAATATTTGTGTTACAAAAGACATTAGCAAGGAAGTGAAAAGAAGATAGGAACAGGCAGTAGTAACACAAGCCTTTAATCCCAGTACTTGGGAGACAGAAGCAGGTAGATCTCTAAGTTTGATACAGCCTGGTCTACAGAGTGAGTTCCAGAACAGCCAAGGCTACACAGAGAAATCCTGTCTCAAAAAAATTAAAAATACTACAAAACAAAAAACCAAACAAAAAATACAAAGAAAAAGAAGTGAAAAGACAGCACACAGAATGAGTGAAAATATTTGCAAACTATATGTCTAATAAAGAACTATAATCCAGAATATATAAGGGACTGTTATAACTCTTTGCAACATATGGAGACCATTATAGAAAACCACTACCAGTCAAAAGGCAGAGATGTGGAGCACAGTCCCTATACATCTCCGAAACAATTCTAGCACTTAAGGTTCAGAGATGATTGTGGAAGACTGCGGAAAGAGTGCAAGAGCCTTAGGAAGAGTGAGTTTGCTGTGAGATTGTGTCTCCTTGTAATGGCAGAAGTTTTACTCATAAAGTCTCACCATCATGAATACCTAACCTAGGCTGAACAAGGGTGGCACCAATAGACATGCCAAAGTGAACAGAGAGAAAACCAGGAGGCTTGAGCCCTATACAGAACTACAGGCAAGTAAGGAACTCAGTGAGTAGGAGAAATAGTCTTCCCTAGGGAACAGTACATCAATTGGTAACCCAATACCAAATGGTCAGCTCTGAAAGCATACATACAGATAACATTATACAGACCGAGCAGGTTATATTTAGGAATATATATATATATATATATATATACATGTATATATATAAAATATGTATATATATATGCTTGTAACAGCAATTAATACAAAAGGGGGCCATTTTTGAATGAGAACAAGGAGATATTTATATGAGAATTTGGAAGGAGGAAAGGGAAGTTGGAAATGACATAACTATACTAATCTCAAAAAGTAAAGGAAATAATAATAATAATAATAATAATAATAATAATAATAAATCTCTAGAGTAACAGAGACCCATGACTGAAGTGTGGCTCAGACTATTTCCATCATTATCACAGTAGCTTTCCTACTTCATAATTTTGAAGTTGGATCTTTGGCTTTTAGTAGGGCAAAGCTGTACCACCTTCTCAAGGTAACTATGCTTTCTGCTTGTTGAAGATATTTTTCTTTGAAAACTGGGAATAGTTCTACCTCAAGCCATTGCTATACCACTCCTAGGTATATACCCAAAAGATGCTTCACTATACAATAGGGACACTTGCTCAACTATGTTCATAGCAGCTTTATTCACAATAGCCAGAAACTGGAAACAACCTAAAGATCTCTCAACTGAAGAATGGATAAAGAAAATGTGATACATCTCCACAACAGAATACTATTCAGCCAATAAAAACAAAGACACCATGAATTTTGCAGGCAAATGTATGGAACTTGAGAATATCATCCTGAGTGAGGTAACCCATACCCAAAAGGACAAGCATGGTATGTACTCACTGATAGGTAGATATTAGCCATAAAATACAGGCTACTCATGATACAGAGAGCCAAAGAAACTAAACAAGAAGGAAAGCCCAAGTGAGGGTGCTTGAATCTCACTCAGAACAGAGAATAAAATAGTCATAAGAGGCAGATAGAGGAGGGAGGGAAATGGATGGGAAAGGAGTGGGGAGAGGAATAGGGGTTCAAGATCAGGTGAGGGAAGAGACAGGGGAGATGACCAGATGGCCATGAAAATGAATGGAAATCTACAGCTGACCAGGGGAGGGGGGAACATCTAGAGGAAGAAGAGACAGAACCTGGGATAAGGGATGCACCCAAGAATGGGAGTGACTTTAGTTGTGACAGCAATGGGGATAGGGAACCTTAAGTGGCCACCTCCTGTAGCCAAGCAGAAATCCCAATGGAGCGATAGAAATACCAACCCACTCACAAAACTTTTGAGCCAAAATTTATCCTGCCTACAAGAAATGCAGGGACAATGATGCAGCAGAGACTGAGGGAAAAGCCAACCAATAACCTGTCCATATTGAGACCCATCACAAAGGCAAACACCAATCCCTAACACTAATAATGATATTCTGTTATGCTTGCAGACAGGAGACTAGCGTGACGGTCCTCTGAGAGCCTCCACCTAGCAGCTGACTCAGACAGATACAGACACCCACAGCCTAACAGTGGATGGAGCTTGGGGACTCTTATGGAAGAATAGGAGGAAGGATTGTGGGCCACAAATGGGATAAGAACTCCATAGGAAGACCAACAGAGTCAACTAACCTGGGTCATTGGGGCTCTCAGGGACTGAATCACCAACCAAAGAACACACTAAGACTCTCCACACATGTGTAGCAGATGTGCGACTTGGTCTTCATATGGGCCCTGAACAACTGGAGTAGGGAATATCACAAAAGCCTGTACATGGGATATGTTCTTCTAGCTGGACTGCTTGTCTGACCTCAGTGGAAAAGGATGCACCTAGCCTTGCAGATTTGACATGCCAGGGTAGGCAGATATTAAGAGGGGCTTTCATTTTCTCAGAGGAGAAGGGGAGGGAAGAGAGACTGTGTGAGGGGGAGCCAGGAGAAGGGAGGACAGTGATCAGGATGTAAAGTGAATAAATTGAAAAAATGTTTTTCTTTCATTTTTTGAGAATTTCTTTACATTTTTTAAATTTTATAAATGAGGACTGTACTTCTGTCAACCTAGAAAGATTAAACAGTCATGCTCTGAAAAATATTGCTAGATTGAGCCTCAATTATATATGAAGTACTTAGAAAGCAACAATAATTGCACTTAGTGTATGTATGTGCTTATATATACATATGAATGTTATATATATATATATATATATGTGTGTGTGTGTGTACATATATACACAATGATAATAAAGAGACCATGGATTTTGGATGATGGACACAGATTTTGGGGTTTGGTGGAGGGGAGAGAGATGTAGATAAAGTGTTCATATACAAAGTTCTTAGTATTTAGAAAAAAAAATCTGTGCATTTTGAAATGGATTAAGTTAAACTGAGCTAAAACTTACCTCCAATTGATTTTCTAGAAAATAATGCTAGGAAAATGATACGATACACAGAGTACTGGGAAATTAACTTTGTGATTTAAAAATTTTTAAAGAATTTTATATATTTATATATGAGTATTGTATTTGGGTCATTTCTATGTCATCCTATATTGTTTTGGGAGCCTTTTGAATTCACATGACCAACAAAGGAGGTTTCCCAAACCAGGAAAGTAAAAAAAGAGCAGGTAGGGGGCAGAACAAAGGAGCTCCAGAGATGGAACTGGTGGGGCATAGTGCTGGTAGGGTGGACAGGAAAAACAAGAGGACTTTAACCAGGGAGGAAGGCTGAAGTATTAACTCTCAGGAAAGGGAGGATAAATAACACTAAACGTCATAAGACAACACAATTTTTATGTTTATTCAGTGTGTGTGTGTGTGTGTGTGTGTGTGTACATATGTATGTAGTTTAAATGACAATTCTCTCTCCAAAAGCAGCAGACTAACAAAAATCCCAGTGCCACACAGGGGGAATTTTATGAATATTTTTGACATGATTTTTATTTTATTGTGAAAGGTAGAACTATATACTAATAGCTTCATTAAAGGATACCAAGTAGGAAGCATTTTCATAAATCCATGTCAACAATAAAATATGTAATATTAATAACCACAGGAGTCTCCCCTTTATACCTAAAAGATACTTCCCAAGATTCCATCTGGATCCCTTAGACCCCCCAATAGTACCTAACTCTATGCAAGCTATTTTTGCCTATATATCAATTCCTATGATAAAATTTAATTTATTTAAGAATAGTGAGATACTAGCAACAATATTAATAAAATACCGCAGTTATAACAATATAATAAAATATACGTGAACATGATTGTTCTCTCAAAATATATTAATGTGGGTGGGATGGATTATAATAATGTAAGATTTTATCATGCTACTCATAACAGCAAAAAAATTGAAAACTTATGAGTTATTTCCTTCTATAATTTTTCTTTTTTTACTGTATCTCTTTTTTATTAATTAATATTTTACACTCCATATTTTATTCCCCCCTCACCACCACCACCCCCCCGTCCACCCTCTGATTCTTCCACATCCCGTACCTCCTCCCCACCCTCTGTCTCCACGTGGATGTCCACACCCCCTGACATCTAAACTCCCTGAGGCCTCCAGTCTCTTGAGGGTTAGGTACATCTTCTCTGAATGAACACAGACCCAGCAGTCCTCTATTGTATGTGTGCTAGGGGCCTCATATCAGCTGGTGTATGCTGCCTGGTTGGTGGTCCAGTGTTTGAGAGATCTCAGGGGTCCAGAATAATTGAGACTGCTGGTCCTCCTACAGGACTGCCCTTCTCTTCAGCTTCCTTCAGTCTTCTCTAATTCAACATCAGGGGTCAACTGTTTCTGTCCATTGGTCGAGTGTAATTACCTGCATCTGACTCTTTCAGCTGCTTGATGGGTTTTCTGGAGTGGGGTCATGATAGGTCCCTTTTTGTGAGTGCTCCATGGCCTCACAAAAGCCTGACAGTAATAGTGTCAGGTCTTGGGACCAACCCTTGAGCTGGATCCCACTTTGGGTCTGCCTCTATACCTTCTTTTCCTCAAGCTCCTCTCCATTTCTTTCCCTGTAATTCTTTCAGAGAGGCACAATTATGGGTCACAGTTGTGACTATGGGGTGGCCCCCCTCTCCCTCATTTGATGCCTTGTCTTCCTGCTGGAGGTAGGCTCTATAAGTTCCCTCTCCCTACTGTTGGTCATTTCATCTAAGGTCCCTCCCTTTGAGTCCTGAGAGTCTCTCACCTCCCAGGTCTCTGGCGCATTCTGGAGGGTTCCTCCAACCTCCTATCTCCCAAGGTTGCTTGTTTCCATTCTTTCTGCTGGTCCTCAGGGCTTCAGTCCTTTTCCATCACCAAATACCAGATAATGCTCCCCTCTCCTCCCACCCCCTCCCCTGTCCACTTCCCCTCCCAGGTCCCTCCCTCCCTCCCCATTTGTGATTGATTTGTTCTGAGGCGTCCTCACTTGGACAGTTCAGCTTGATGATCTTTTTGAGTTCTCTGGACTGTATCTCGGGTACTCTGTACTTTTTAAGATCCACTTATTAGTGAGAACATACCATGATTGTCCTTTTGGGTCTGAGTTACGTCACTCAGGATATTTTCTAGTTCCATCCATTTGCCTGCAAAACTCATGATGTTCTCATTCTTAATAGCTGAGTAGTATTCCGTTGTGTAAAAGAGCCACATCTTTTGTATCCATTCTTCTGTTATGGGACATCTGGACTGTTTCCAGCTTCTGACTATCACAAATAAGGCTGCTATGAACATAGTGGAACACGTGCCTCTGTGGCATGGTGGGGCACCTTTTGGGTATATTCCCAAGAGTGGTATAGCTGGGTCTTCAGGTAGATCTATTTCCAATGTTCTGAGGAACCTCAAGATTGATTTCCAGAGTGGTTGTACCAGCTTGCAATCCCACCAGCCATGGAAGAGTGTTCCTCTTTCTCCACATCCTCGCCAACATGTGTTGTCACCTGTGGTTTTGATCTTAGCCATTCTGATTGGTGTAAGGTGGAATCTCAGGGTCGTTTTGATTTGCATTTCTCTGATCACTAAGGACTTTCAACATTGCTTTAGGTGCTTCTCAACCATTCAAGATTCTTCAGTTATGAAATCTCAGTTTAGTTCTATACCCCATTTTTTGATTGGGTTGTTTGTTTTTTTGGTGATTAGTTTCTTGAGTTCTTTATATATTTTGGATATAAGCCCTCTATTGGATGTGGGTTTAGTAAAGTGATTTTTCCCCCAATCTGTAGGTTGACGATTTGTCTTATTGACTATGTCCTTTGCCTTACAGAAGCTTCCCAGTTTCATGAGGTCCCATTTGAGGTCTGTTTAGGAGATTTCCCCCTGTGGCAATGAGTTCAAGGCTAGTGCCCACTTTCTCTTCTATTAGATTCAGTGTATCTGGTTTTATGTTGACATCCTTGATCCACTTGGACTTGAACTTTGTGCAAGGTGACAAATATGGGTCTATTTTCATTTTTCTACAAACAGATAGACAAGCACCATTTATTGAAGATGCTTTCTTTTTTTCCATTGTATATTCTTGGCTTGTTTGTTGAAGAGCAAGTGTCCATAAGTATGTGGTTTTATTTCTGGGTCTTCAATTCTATTCCATGTATCAACTTGTCTGTCTCTGTCTGTCTGACACATTGTAGCCAAACTTATGGGATACAATGAAAGCAGTGCTAAGAGGGAGGTGCCCAGGTAAAGAAACTGGAGAGACTTACACTAACAATAGCACACCTGGCAGCTGTAGAACAAAAAGAAAGAAACTCACCCAAGAGGAGTAGAAGGCAGTAAATAGTCAAACTTAGAACCAAATCAACCAAATAGAAACAAAGAAAACAATACAAAGAATCAACAAAACCAGAAGCTGGTTCTTTGAGAGAATCAACAAGATAGATAACGCCCCCTAGCCAAACTAACAAAAGGGCAGTGAAGCAGTAAACAAATTAACAAAACCAGAAATGAAAAGGAGACATAACAACAGGAACGAGGAGATTCTGAAAATAATCAGATCCTACTACAAAAGCCTATACTCAACAAAACAGGAAAATCCAAATGAAATGGATGGTTTTCTAGACAAATAACACATACCAAAGTTAAATCAAGAGCAGACAAACTATCTAAACAGGCCCATATCGCACAAGGAAATAGAACAAATCATTAAAAACCTCCCAACCAAAAAAAGCCCAGGGCCAGATGGATTTAGTGCAGAATTCTACCAGACCTTCAAAGAAGACCTGATACCATTTTTTCTCAAACTATTGCATAAAATAGAAAGAGAAGGAACACTACCTAACTCCTTATATGAAGCCACAATTACTCTGATACCTAAACCACACAAGGAATCAACCAAAAAAGAGAACTTCAGACCACTATTTCTTATAAAAATTGATGCAAAAATACTCAATAAAATTCTTGCAAACTGAATCCAAGAACACATCAAAACCATCATTCACCACAATCAAGTAGGCTTCATCCCAGGGATGCAAGGTTGGCTCAATATACCAAAATCCATTAATGTAATCCACTGTATAAACAAACCTTCTATAATTTTTCATTATAATCTTTTGGACTGTGCTTCATACTCTAAAAAAGAAACAGTATTGAGGCACCAAAATTCTTTCCTAAAAATAATGATAGAACAAGAGATCTATAACTAAACTATTGAGAACTACTAGGACTAAAAGGTGTTATTACTCCTTAAATTATAGACAAAGAAGACTGACTCCTTTGACAATACAGGGACATAATGAGTATTTAATGACTGGAAAATGGAAAAGAAGTTGGGCATTAAGAAAAGGCTGGTGGGGATAATGAGGTGTGTCAGGAGGTAAAGGTGCTTGTTATCAAAGTCTGACAACTTGAACTGAATCTCTGGAATTTACATGGAAGAAGAAGAGAACTAATTCTCCCAAGTTGTCTATGGTCTTTGTATGCATATTATGGCATGCATGCCCACTCCCAACAAAGAGATATATAAATGTAAAAAAAGAAAACTTGATTTTGGAGAAGGTACCATGAGGTGCTGAGAAGAAGGTGTATTCTTTTGTTTTAGGGTGAAATGTTTTATAGATATCTGTTAAATCCATTTGGTTCACAACTTCTCCTAATTTCACTATGTCTCTGTTTAGTTTCTGTTTCAATGACCTGTCCATTAATGAGAGTGTGGTGTTGAAGTCTCCCATGATTATTGTGTGAGGTGCAATGTGTGCTTTGAGCTTTAGTAAAGTTTCTTTTATGAATGTGGGTGCTCTTGCATTTGGGGCATAGATGTTCAGAACTGAGACTTTCTCTTGGTGGATTTTCCCCTTGATGAATATGAAGTGTCCTTCATCATGCTTGATAACTTTCCGTTGAAAGTCTATTTTATTGGATATTAGAATAGCAACTCCTGCTTGTTTCCTGGGGCCATTTGCTTGGAAGACCTTTTTCCATCCTTTTACTCTGAGATAGTATCTTTCTTTGTTATTGGGGTGTATTTCTTGTATGCAGCAAAATGCTGGATCTTATTTGTGTATCCAGTCTGTTAGCTTATGTCTTTTTATAGGTGAGTTGAGTCCATTAATATTCAGAGATATTAAAGAGAGATGACTGTTGGTTCCTGATATGTTTGTTTTTATAGGCTTTATGTACTTGTGATTCTCTTCTTTTGGCTTTATTGTGAGATGCTTAATATCTGTCCTTTCTTTTGCATTGTCCTTCCTTGTGTTTGAGTTTTCCTTCTAGGATCCTCTGTAGGGACAGATTGGTATATACATACTGTTTAAATTTGTTTTTTCCTGGAATATTTTGGTTTCTTCATCTATGTTGATTGAGAGTTTTGCTGGGTATAGTAGCCTGGGCCTGCATTTGTGTTCTCTTACAGTCTGCATGATCTCTGACCAGCCTCTTCTGCCTTTCATAGTCTCTGTTGAAAAGTCTGGTGTAATTCTGATAGGTCTACCTTTGTATGTTACTCGGCCCTTTTCCATTTCAGCATTTAATATTCTGTGTTCTGTGCATTTAGTGTTTTGACTATTATGTGATGAGAGGATTTTCTTTTCTGGTCCTATTTATTTGGTGTTCTATAAGTTTCTTGTACCATTGTGGCCATCTCTTTCTTTAAGTTGGGGAAGTTTTCTTCTATGAGTTTGTTGAAGACATTTTCAGGTCCTTTGAACTGGGAATCTTTGTTCTCCTCTATTCTGATTATTCTTAGATTTGGTCTTTTCATTGTGTCCTGAATTTGAGAAGGACAATCTTGTAGGAGGACCAACAGTCTCAATTAATCTGGACCCCCGAGATCTCTCAAACACTGGACCTCCAAAGGGGCAGCACACACCAGCTGATATGATGCCCCAACACACATATAGTAGAGGACTGCAGGGTCTGTGTTCATTAACAGATGATGTACCTAACCCTCATGAGACTGGAGACCCCAGGGAATTTAGAGGTCAGGTGGGGTGGGAGTTGGAGACATCCATGTGGAGACAAGGGGTGGGGAGGAGCTATGGTATGTGGACAGTCGGAAGGTGGATGGGGGTGAGGAGAATAAAATATGGACTGTAAAAAATTAGTTAATTAATTAATTAAAAAGTTGAAAAGTATCACATGTAACAGACACACCATGAAACTGCAAACAGAGATTATTGCTTTAATTAGGGGTTAGGTAATCACCTTGGGGAAATGCTGTGGGAATGGACAGAATAGATGAGTAACAAGACTGAAGTTTGAAGAAAATTGGGAGGAAAAAATAAGGAGGCAAAATTTTGCAGAGAAAAATGGGTTAGGTTTTTGGATTTTTTTCCTTTTTTAATTTTTATTTTCTTTTGTCTTGGAATATTTTAAAGATGGATACTTAGCCGGGCGGTGGTGGCGCACGCCTTTAATCCCAGCACTTGGGAGGCAGAGGCAGGAGGATTTCTGAGTTCGAGGCCAGCCTGGTCTACAAAGTGAGTTCCAGGACAGCCAGGGCTACACAGAGAAACCCTGTCTCGAAAAAACCAAAAAAAAAAAAAAAAAAAAAAAACCAAACAAACAAAAAAAAAAAAACAAAGATGGATACTTGAATATTATGTAGGCCAAGTCTATCCTGGGTCTTGTGTGCTCTCATGGGAAATTTAAGATTCTTTTTATCAATTTCTGTTAACTATATTGGAATTTTGATGAAGATTGTACAGAATCTATACATTGCTTTTGATAGGATGGACATTTCACTACATTAATCCTACTGACCCATGAGCATGAGAGGTCTTTCCTGTTTTCTGGTATCCTTTTCAATATTTTTCAGTGTTTTAAAGTTTTTGTTGTATAAGTCTTTCACTTATTACAATGTAGACTAAATCTACCTTGGTTAGATTCCATCTATGAAAATTTCTGAGGCCACGGCTAATTGTATTATCTTCTTGATTTCTTCTCAGAAGTTTTATCATGTGTATGTATCAAGACTGAATATATTTATCAGCTGTAGCAGGTTTCTGGTAGTGTCTTTAGGGTCTTTTATAGATACAATTTTATTACCTTCAAATAAATATACTTCTTCTTTTCCTATTTGTACCCCCCCCCCGATCTCCCTCATTTGACATTATGCTCTAGCTAAGAAATCAAGAAACATGTTGAACATAAATTGGGAGAGTGAATATCTTTGTCCTATTTCTGATTTTACTGGAAATGTTTTGATTTTGTCTCCAAGCAGGATGAGATTGGCTGAGAGCTACCTATGTATTGTCTTTGTTAGGTTAAGATTCGATCCTTGTACTCCTAGTTCCTCCAGGACTTTGAAGAAATAGATACTAATATCCCAGGAAATAGAATTTAAGAGAACATTAGTGATGGAGTTAAAGTCAGATGCTTATTCCTTACAGACAAGAGTGACAGAGATATTATAATGGTGATGGCAATGATAGCTAGCATTTAATGCAAGTTCTATTCTCAAGTCAGTATGAAATGTATGTTATTTAACCTTCACATAGGCCCTTGGAGGATAAGAAGATGGACCAACATCAATAGATGTGGTTATCTGTTCAATACTACAAGGCTAATAATCATGAACACAGGGACGGAGCAACAGAAGATTGACCTCAACATGTATTACTAAGAAAAATAGGTTGCATATAGCCTCGCAATTGTGGAATCTGTTGGGACAAAGTGAGATCAGTAACAATGGTATTGGAAGCTCGAGAAGAGTGAAAGAAACTTGAAACAACTGCTCAAAGTCCACGAATAAGGAATGGAAACACTGATATGGAAAACCTGAAGTAGAAGACATGAAGCATGCACTGGGCCTGTCACTTGTTTGCAGCTTTCTTCAGTGATATCCAGGAGATGTGATAGGATTTGGTTGCAAGAGCCAGGAAGATTAGAGGACAAAGGATTCTAAACTGTTACAAAGTACCATTGTTAAAAAATATTTGCTGGGATGATGTCAGTGAAAATGACAGAAGTAGGAATCTTAAAAACTCCACCCCTCCATTAAAACAATGAAACACTGGGAAAAAGCAACAACCTGAGAAGCACACATTCATCATCCCAGTAAGAACTTTATGGCTTTATGGCATCTTCACTTACTTTATTCAGTTCCCTCCTTTATAACTTAGCCTACTTTGCCAGAACTGAAGGAAGTAAAACAGAGCTCTCCTCTTACCCCATGTCATCATTTGACCCCAAAAGTCTAGATTATAAGGCCCTTTATCTGCATCACAGTGCTAACAACTTCTGTGCAGTGAGTGTTTCTCAAAAAAAAATATTCAGAGACAAATGTTTAATGGTATGGATGCACAAGGTATTTGACAAGGAATTAATATTCAAAATCCATAAGGAACTCATACATCTGAATAGCAAAAGGGCAACTAATTTGATTTTAAAATGAGCAAAAAACGGAGATAGACATTTCGTTAAAAGATCCACAGATGGCCTACAGTTACACAAAAAGTTGTTCACTATCAGTAATCATCAAAGGAAAAAAAGCTAACCCAAAGCACAATGAAATAGACCTAACACCTCTTAAGATTTTTATTATCAAAAAGTCAGGGAATAAAGGTGTTAGTTCAATGACTGGTCTAACTTGAAGCCTATGTCACAAGAGGGAGGCCATGTCTGACACTGACTGGATAGCCAGGAATCAGAGGCTGTATAGCACAGAAACATAGGATAGAACCAAACACAGACAGACGTAAAAAGCCAATGAAATGATTCCTAATGATATTCTGCTATACTCAATAGACTGGATGGAGCCTAGTGCAATCATTATCAGAGAGGCCTTCTTCTGGCAGCTGATGAAAGCAGATGCAGAGACCCAGAGCTAAACATTAAGCAGAGCTTGAAGAATCCTAAAGAAGAAGGACTGTGGGAACCAGAGGGATCAAGCACACCAGGAGAACATGGCCCGCAGAATCAACTAAGCAGGGCTCATAGGGAATCACAGAGACTGAAGTGACAATCACAGAACCTGCACAGGACTATGCTAGATCTTCTGCATATATATTTGTGGGTATATAGTTGAGTGTTCTTGTGGGACTTCTGACAATGGGAATAGGGGCTGTCCCTGACTCTTTTGCCTGTGCTTGGGAACTTTTTCCTCTTACTGGGTTGCCTCATCCAGCCTTGATATGAGGGTTTGTGTCTACTATTATTGCGTATTGATATGCCATGTTTGTTTGATATTCCTGGGAGCCCTGCTCTTTTCTGAAAGGAAATGGAGGAGGAGGAGTGGATCTGGAGGAGAGGGGAATTGGGGGTGGGGACTGGTTGGAGAGGGCTGTGGTCAGGATGTATTGTATGAGAGAAGAATTATTTCAAAAAAGGCTTATGTGAGGATAAAAAAATAAAGGTGTTGAAAAGGTTATGGACAAAAGAGAACCTTTGTACTCCATGGGTGGGAATGTAAATTGGTACAGTCATTATGGAAAACAATATGGGTTTCCTCAAAAATTTAAAAATAGATCTACTATTCAGCAATTGTACTTCTTAGTATATATTCAGCAATCCCATTTCTTGGTGTACAGCCAAAGGAAATTAAATCAGTACCTGCAAGAAATATGTTCATCCTTATGCCATTGCAACATTTTTCACAATATCCAAGATACAGAAACAACCTAAGTGCCCATCAACAGAGAAATGAATAAAAGAAATGTAGTATATAATGGAATATTATTCAACAATAAAGAGACAAGTAAGGCATTAAGGCAGAGTAAAAGAGTAATATCCAACATCTGGGGAAAGGAAATAAGAAATGTCTGCCAATGGGTGCAGGCTTTCAGGGACAAGATGAATAAGTTCCAGAGATTTTATATGTAGCAGGATGATAATAGTCAATAATAGTATATTAGTTTACAAATATACAAAGAAATTTACAAAGAGGGTCTTAATGGTATTTACTACACACACACACACACATGATTAACTGAAGGTGGTAATACGAACCTTGGTGTAGGTTTAATCCCAACATTCCATGTACTAGAAGCTTGTTATCCCCAATATAGCAATATTGGTGGTATGGACCATTAAGAGGTGGGGCCTACTAATGGTCACTGGATAATTCAAGGATTTGCCCTGGGATAGGATTAATGTGGTATTCAATAGAGTGTTGTCACGAAAAGAACAAAACTGGTTAGGATGTAGCTCAGTTGGTAGGGTGTTTGTGTAACATGCAAGAGGCCCTGGGTTCAATCTTTATCGCTGTGTATACTAGCATGGTGGGCCATGCTTGTAATACCAATATTCAGGATGTGGAGGTAAGAGGAACAGAAATTTAGGATTAACCTTAGCTATCTAATGAGTTCAAGAATAGCTTGGGATATATGAGTCTGTGTCTCAAAATCAATAAAAGTAAACAAATAAAAAGCAAAAAAAAGAACAACTCCACCTAACACTCTGCTTTTCTGTCTGAGTATAGATTTTCTCATTTACCCACTAACTATAGCCATGATAACATCTACCAATAAGCATTCACCAAAGTAACTATTCAATGTTGTATGTTCAACCAAACTTATGAAGTAAATAAGCCTTCTTTTCCTCATTTTTATTCCACCCTGGTTATTTCAGTATAGTAACAGAAAATGGGTAGAATGCTAATTAATTCTATGGTGGTGTTCATGTCACTATGTATATGTATATATTTGGTATTTAAATACCAAATTATCACCTTGTACTCCTTGAGTATATACAATTTTTGGCAAGTATACCATAAAAAGCTAGGAAATGAATAAAAATTAAAATAGTGAACATAAGTGAAACAAAATGTAGTCAATTAGTCAAGAAAAATTAACATCATACAAATTGGAAATAAAAAACAAAGCTGTCTTTATTCACAGATGATGTAATTTTGTATATAGAAAATTCTGAGGAACATTTTTAAGGAACTAGAGATAACAAATGAATTCTACAGTGCCGCAGAACACAAGATCAACATACAAAACTCATTCATAGTTTTATGTACTTATGATTAACATGCAGATTTATGCCATGAAAATTGTAAAACGTTGTTGAAATAAAGTTTAAAAGGCTAAATAAATAGAAAGATACCCTGTACTCATGGATTAGATGACTTATTATTATTAAGATGTCAATACTAACAAAAACTACCTATAGATTTAACTTAATCCCTATCAGAATACACTGGCCTTTTTTTATATTTTTTAGAAATGTCATAGATGTATGCAATGGATCTTGATTGTACTCAACCTTGACTCTCTCTCTCTCACCAACTCCACCTGGTTCTCCACCCCAATACATATCCCCCCTAGCTTCAAGTCTTCTTTTTATAAACCACTAAGTCTACTCACTGGTGTCCATATGCACATAGCTGTTGGGAGGTTTACTGGGACATGGGCAATCTGCCAGTGGCTACCCCATAAATGAAAGCTACTCTGTAAACCAGAGAAGGTACCAATTGTCAATACCTACTCAGCTGGGCTTAGGCCTCAGGAGCTTCTTCCACCTCCATCTTGGAATCTTTTACTGGCATGATTTTATGCATGCCCTGTGCAGATAACTATAGTCGGCATGAGTTCATATGTGCAAGTATCATGTCAGGAACAGAAGATACTGTTTTCCTGCAATAATCCACTTCCTCTGACACTTAGCATCCTGTCTCGTCTTCTTTGATGATACCTGAGCCTTGGCTGATGGGAGATTGATACAGAGAGACCATCTATGGATGAGTACTCACAGTCCCTTGCTCTGAGCACTTTGAATCAGCTATATGAATCTTTTCTTAACTGCTACTCACAGCAGTAGGAAGCTTCTCTAACCAAGGTTGAGAGCAGTACAGATCTATGGATAAAAACAAATATTAAGAAGACATTTGAAAAACACAGTCATTTAGCAAGTTAACATTAAAAAGTTCCCCTTTGGGTCATAGATTTCTTTTGCTGATTGAGACATATGTACACCCAACCTTTGAACTGAAGGCGAGGACCCCCTATAATTGAATTAGGGGAAGAATGGAAGAAGCTGAGGAGGAGGGCAACCCCATAGGAAGACCAGCAGTCTCAACTAACCTGCCCCTCTGGGAGCTCCCAGAGACTGAACCACCACCTAGGCAGCCTACAGGAGCTGGTCTGAGGCCCTGACACACATAGGTCTGGCCTCAGTAGGAGAAGATGGCCCCAGGGAGGGGGGAGGCCTGGTGGTGGGGGAGCATCCTCTAAGGGACAGGTGGGAGGAGGAATGGGATGAGAAACTGTGGGAGGAGGGACCAGGAGGGGGCAACGGCTGGATTGTAAATAAATAAAAAACAATCTAAAAACAACAAAACAAACAAACAAAAAAGAAGCTCTCCTTCACGTCCTCTGCATCAGCTCTTGCCTCCAGGTTCCTACCCTGCTTGAGTTCCTGTCCTGACTTCCTTCAATGATGAGGAAGCACAAGCCTAATAAACCCTTTCCTCCCCATATTGATTTGGTTATGGTGTTTCAATGCAGCAATAGAAACCGTAACTAAGACACATCCTGTATAGTAGGCCTCAAATCTGATTAACAGAACATCTTATTCTTTTTGTAGAAAAGAATAAGATGATCTTAAAATTTCACGTGGGAATTCAATTTTTAAAATTCAAATAACCCAAATATTCTTGAAAAAGAACAAAGTTGGACAACAAACACTTCACAAAACACTACACAGCTGGACAGATGTCACAGTGGTTAAGAGTACCTGCTGCTCTTCCAGAAGACCTGGACGAAGTTCTCAGCTCCCAAGTTGGATGGCTCACAACTACCCAAAAACTGCCCCAACATCCTCTCTTTCTTTCTACAGGTACCTGCACTCATGTATGACACCCATGCATACACATGTACACATGTATAAAGGTGTTAAAGTCATTCAAAGAAAACATTTTAAAACTGATTACAAAGTAATCAAAAGAATATGATCCTGACTTAAGAACAGACACAAATATGAACAG
Source organism: Tokudaia tokunoshimensis (assembly GCA_036184795.1). NCBI lineage: Eukaryota > Metazoa > Chordata > Mammalia > Rodentia > Muridae > Tokudaia > Tokudaia tokunoshimensis. The sequence continues at coordinate 92,898,066 of BTHU01000023.1, forward strand.
ATTATAACTGAGATTCAGAAAACCATATATCTAAGGTCAGTTGATTTTCAAAGAGGTACCAAGATCATTCATGGAGTAAGAATAGTCCCCTCAGTAAATTGTAGCTGGAATAATTTGACATCCACATATAAAAGAATTGTTTCCCTCACAGCATGTACAAAACTAAGTGAAAATGAAGGGACCTAAATGAAACAGCTAAAGATTTAAGCTTTGTAAGGTCAGTCTCTTGGAGGCAAAATCATGATAATAAACTTGACAATTAAAATATAAAACAAACAGAAACATATATTCAGCTGCAATACACTTAACTGTGGGGGCATAAACAAACATTATGAAGAAAGTGAAAAATACACAGAGAAAATATTTGTAAATCAAATATAAGATCAAGGTCTGGAATTCATATTATATGAAGAACCAGTACTACTAAACAGAAAAAGACCAAGCAACTCAATTTTAAAATGTAAATGAGAAAGTCAAATCTAGACTTCTGATGGTAAGAGTTAAGTCAATCCATGCTTCTGATGCCCAATATTTAGTCAATCTGTGCTTCTGACGGCAAGAATGAGATAGAGTAAGACAGGAGCAGGGAATTGATACTGACATTTGAGAAGAGAAGGCAAATCTGTTCATTGGTACAGCTGAAATTCGAACTCAGATTCTTTAACTTTAAAACCCGTGTTTTTAACCACTATATCAAATGTTCTCAGACTTTGGTGTGCAGTAACATTACCTGGGTAGCTGGATAAGATGCACTTTCTTGAGAATTTGTATCAGTGTGTAGAAATTGGGATGCTAATAAGTTCTTCAGTTGATTCTGAACCCAGTGATCCAAAGATGACATGGTAAGTGAACAAACTCAGGCACAAAATGTTGATATAAAGTCTTAGGTCTTGCCAGGTCTGGTACTCCATGTTCATTAATCTTCCCGGTGGGGAAGAGAAATCAAAGAAAGCTCTATAGAAGTGGCTGCGATGGATGAAGTGACTGCTGAAGAAAAGAGTAAGATTTTCAAATACAGCAATAGGAAAGGCTGCGTTTCTTTTATAGAAAATCTATTCTTTTCTCATGAAATATATCCTGATTATAACTACCCACTCACCGTCCTTCCTCACCTCCTTTCCCCTCTAGATCCACTCCCTTTCTGTCTCTCATTAGAAGAGTCTCCTAAGAGATAACAACCAAACATGATGAAATAAAATATAATAGCATGAAGCAAAAACTATCATATCGGGCTGCAGAGATGGCTCAGTGGTTAAGAGCATGGACTGTCCTTCTGAAAGTCCTTAGTTCAAATCCCAGCAACCACATGGTGGCTCACAACCATCTGTAATGAGATCTGACACCCTCTTCTGGGGCTGTCTGAAGACAGCTACAGTGTACTCACACATAATAAATAAATAAATAAATAAATAAATAAATAAATAAATAAATAAATAAATAACAAAACCAAACAAAATCCTATCATATCAATGTTGAACATGGCAAACCTACAGGAGAAGTCCCAAGAACAGGCATAAGAGTCAGGGACCCACTGGTTCATACACACAGGAGTTCCATAAAAATACTAAGCTAATAATTATAATACATACATAGAGGACATGGTATAGACACATGGAAGCCCCTTGCTTGCTGTTCTAGTCTCTGTGAGATCATATGCAGCTTGCTTAGTGGATTCAGAGGGCCTTGTTCTCCTGGTTATCTTCCAACCCCTCTGACTCTTTACAATGTTTCTGCTTCCACATCTGTGGTATTCCATGAGCTTTGAAGGGAGGGATTTGATAAATACCTCCAATGTAGATTCCCTCTGCATGGTGTCTGGCTGTAGGTCTCTGCATCTGTTCCCATTTAATGCCATTGGAAGCGTCTCAGACGATGACTGAATAAGGCACAAATCTATGGGTACAGCAGACTATCATTAGAAATCATTTTATTGATATTTTTCAAGACCAGTTGTGTTTGGTTTTATCCTAGGTCTCTGGGCTAGCTAGTCTCTGGTTCTTGGTTTTCCAAGCAGTGTCAGGTATGAATTCCTTCACATGGAGTGGGCGCTAAGTTAGATCAGACATTGGGTGGCTATACCCACACATTCTGTGCCAGCATTGTCCTACTATATTTTGCAGGCAGGAAAGAGTATAGGTCAAAGGTTTTGTGGCTGGGTTGGTGTCCATGCTTTCAGTTGCCTGCAGAGTTCCTTCCCACACCAGGCACTAGAATGTAGTGATGAAGGCTCCATATAGGCACCATCTTGACTTCTCGATGTTCAATGAGTTGTGTGGGTGTTGTCCCTAGCAATGGGGCCCAGCTGTCAGATTTCAGAGAGCAATCCTTTGTCCTGGCAACAACCTGAGTTGTTTGAGGATTTCCATGGGACCACTTTGGCCAACAACTTAATTGGATGTAACCCAGCCTCACCACTGGAAACCTTGCCTGTCTAAAAGAGTTGACCAGTAGAGACTCCTTATCCCTCATTACTAGGAGTCCTCATTAGGATTACCTTCCTACATTCCAGGAGTTTCCATTGCACTAGGTTTCTATAACACCCATCAAATCCACCCCACAATTCTAGCAACCTTTCCTTGTGCTCTCTCCTTCCATCCCATCTCCCGTACCCCACCTGATCCCTCTGGCTCTTGCCCCGATCCACTGCCAGTCCACTTCCCAAATCCATTTTATTTTACATTCTCAGGTAGATTCAGGTGTCTGTCCAAGACCCGTCCTCTTTACCTGACCTCTCCGGTTCTACAGATTGTATCTTGGTTATCATCTACTTAATGGTTAATACTTACTTATAAGTGTATACATACCATATTTGTCTTTCTGGGTCTAGGTTACCTCACTCAGGATGATTTTTTTTCTAGTTTCATCCATTTGCCTGCAAATTTCATGATGTCATTTTTTTAACAGCTAAGTAATACTCCACTGTGTAAATGTACCACATTTTCCTTATCCATTCTTCTGTTGAGGGACATCTGGGTTGTTTATAGTTTCTGGCTATTAAGAATAAAGCTGCAATGAACATGCTTGAGTGAATGTCCTCGTGGTGGGCTGGAGAGATGGCTCAGTGGTTAAGAGCACTGACTGCTCTTCCGAAGGTTCAAATACCAGCAACCACATGGTGACTCACAACCATCTGTAATGAGATCTGACACCCTCTTCTGGAGTGTCTGAGGACAGCTACAGTGTACTTACATATAATAAACAAACAAACAGATAGATAGATAGATAGATAGATAGATAGATAGATAGATAGATAGATAGATAGATAGATAAATGCCCTTGTGGTATGGTGGGCAGAGCATCCTTTGGCATATGCCCAAGAGTGGTATAGCTGGCTCTTGAGGTAGATCAATTTGCTACTTTCTGAGGAACCACCGTATTGATTTCCAAAGTAGCTGTACAAGTTTGTACTCCCACTAGCAATGGAGGAGTGCTCCCCTTGTTCTAAATCCTCGCCAGCATAGCTGTCACTTTTATTTTATCTTAGTCATTCTGGCAGGTGTAAGATAGAATCTCAAAGTAGTCTTGATTTGCATTTCCCAGATGGCTAATGATGTTGAACATTTCTTTAAGTGTTTCTCAGCCATTTGAGATTATTCTATTGAGAAATTGGTTTAGATTTGTACTCCATTATAAAAATTGCATTATTTGGTGTTTTGATACCTAGTTTCTTGATTTCTTTATATTTTTTGGATATTTGTCTTCTAAAAGATATGGAGTTGGTAAAAAAAAAATATCATTTCCCTTTCTGTAGGCTTCTGTTTTGTCTGAGTGACAATATCCTTTAACTTACTGAAGCTTTTTAGTTTCATAAGGTCCCATTTATTGATCTTAGTGCCTGCCCTATCACTGTTTGGTTCAGAAAGCCTTCCCTTGTGCCAATTCATTCAAGGCTATTCCTCACTTTCTCTTCTTTCACGTTCAGTGTATCTTGTATTAGGTTGAGGCATTTGATGCATGTGGATTTGATATTTGTGCATGGTGATATATATATATATATATATATGTATATATATATATATATATATATATATATATATATATATATAATCTGATAGGATGCATGGAGTTACTTCAGTTTTCTTGTATCTGTTGAGACTTGCTTTGTGACTGAGTATGTGTTTAATTTTGGGGAAAGTTCCATGAGGTGCTGAGAAGGTATATTCTTTTATATTTGGGTGAAATGTTCTGTAAACATCTGTTAGGTCCATTTGGTTTATGATACCTGGTAGCTGCAGTATTTCTCTGTTTAGTTTTATCTAAATGACTGGTCAAGTGGTGAGAGTGAGGTATTGAATACTTCCTCTATCAATGTGTGAGGATCAATATGAGATTTAACCTGTAGTAGTATTTCTTTTACAAACTTGGGTGCCCTTATGTTTGGGTTATAGATGTTAAGACTTAAGATATCATCTTGATGGATTTTTCATTTGGAGACTATATATAGTATCCTCAATCTCTTTTGATTTGAAATCTATTTTGTTAGATATTAAAATTGTTGCACCAGCTTGGTTCTTAGGTTCATTTGCTTGGTATATCTCTTTCAATCCTTTACCCTGAAGTAATGCCTATCCTTGATATTAAGGTATATTTCTTGGATGCAGCAAAAGGGGGTCCTTTTTTCCATATCCATTCTGTCAGTCTAAGTCTTTTTATTGGGTAATAAATATTGAGAGATCAATGACCAATGATTGGGCCATGTGCGTGTGTGTGTGTGTGTGTGTGTGTGTGTGTGTGTGTGTGTGTCTTCTTTTGGTTTTGCTGTTGTGATATTAATTATTTCTTGTGTTTCCATGGGCATAGTTAACCTCTTTGGTTTGGAAATTTTCTTCTAGAAACTTCTTTATGCCAGGATTTGTAGATAGCTATTGTTAGGATTTTGTCTAAGCAAAGGCCACCCAGAGACTGCCCTGCCTGGGGATTCATCCTATAAACAGTCACCAAACCCTGACACTATTTTGGATGACAAGAAGTGCATAACAAAAGGAGCACATCATGGTTGTTTCCTGGGGGGGGGGGGGCCCTGCCAGAGCCTTACACATACAGAGGCAGATGCTAGCAGCCAACCATTGGACTGAGTATGGGGGTCCCCAATGGAGGAGTTGGAGAGTAGTCTGGAGGAGCTGAAGGGGTTTACAGCCCCATGGGAAGAACAAGGATGTTGGCCACCCAGATGCCCCAGGACTCCCAGGGACTAAACCATCAACCAAGGGGTACACATGGTTCCAGCCAAAAATGTGGCAGAGGAATGCCTTGTTGGGCATCAGTGGGAGGAGTGGTCCTTGGTCCAGTGAAGGCTCAATAGATGCCCCAACAAGGGGAAATCGGGGGGGGGGTGAAGGGGGAAGTGGGTCGGGTGGAGGGCCATATACTTGGAGGCAGGGAGTGGGAGGGGGGGTTGGGGGTTTTAGGGGAGGGGGGAACCGGGGAAGGTTTTAGCATTTGAAATGAAAATAGAAAAATATTAAAAATTAAAAATTAAAAAAAAAGGATTCTGTCTAAACTCCACCCCACAGTTACCTGGCAACAGCCAGGTATGCTCCTCTCCACAGTTACCTGGCAACAGCAAGGTAGATCTGACCCGCTATAAAAGGGGATGCTTGCCCCCTCCCCTCTTTCTTACTCTCTCTTCTCTTTCCACTTCTCTTGCCCTCTTGGGCTCTCCTCTTTCCCCATTCCCTATCCCCCTTTCTCCATGTGGTCACGGCCAGCCTCTGCTTCTCTACTCTTTCCTTCTCTCTGCCTTTCTCTGCCTCTACTACCCCCTTAACTCCCTCCCTATGCCCTAAATAAACTCTATTCTATACTATACTGTTGTGTGTCTGGTCTCTCAGGGGAAAGGGATGCCTCAGCATGGGCCTGTTAAGGCACTCGCTTCCCCCGTACATCCATAGAACATATTCTTATACCCGTTTCTCTTTTTATGATCACAACAGCTATTATTTGAATTTGACTTTAGTATGGGATATCTTATTTTTCTCCATCTATACTATACCCAGTTTTTCTGGATATTGTAATCTGGGCTGGCATCTAAGGTCTCTTAGTGCCTGCAGAATGCCTACCCATACCCTTCTGGCTTTTAGAGTCTCCAGTGAGATTCAGGTATAATGCTAATAGTTCTCCCTTTATATTTTACTTGGTTTTTTCCCTTGCAGCTTTTTATTAGTCTTTCTTTGTCCTGTATATTTAGCTTTTTTAAATTATTATGTGGTAAGGGGACTTTCTTTTCTGGTCCAGTCAATTTGGTGTTCTGTAGGCTTCTTGTACCTTTATAGTTATCTCTTGTTTTAGGTTAGGAATTTTTTCTTCAACACCTGGGATTCTCTCTCCCATATTTTATATTCTGTTGGTGAAGCGTGCCTCTGTATTTCCTGTTAAGATTACTAAAATTTTCATTTCTGAAATTCCTTCAGTTTGTTTTCTTTTTTATTTTTAATGATTCTATTTTCATTTTTGTGGGTCTTAAACTGTTTTTATCCATTTCCTTCCATTGTTTGGGTTTCCTTGGATTTCTTTGGGAGATTTATTCATTTCCTCCAAATTTTTGTTTGGGTTTTCCTGGATTTCTTTACAGGATTTGTTCATTTCCTCTTTAATGACCTCTATTATCTTCATATTGAGGGCTTGGGTCTGTGGGAATAACAAGCAAGGTTTAATGTATTTTTCTTGTGCTTCATGCATGTTGAAATATTCTGTTCCTGTTATGTTGGGATAGCTGGGCTCTAGAAGGAAAATATTACCCTGGCTATTATTGATTGTGTTTTTACACTGGCATCTAGGCTTCTGAGTTTAGGGTGATTACATGTCTGGGTGCTAATTTCTGGATTTGTCTTTTTTGGATGGGTATTTTGCTCCTTGGTTTTTGTTTCTTCTCTGGAGTTATGGAAAGTGTGATGACTGTGTGTTGCCCATTTTCCTGATCTGCTCAACTGGTGAGTTCACAGGGAATGGCTGTTGGTGTTTGCATCTGGACTAGGGGAAGGAAGGTTGGAGGAGAAGATCTTTGTGATCCATTGGGGATGGTATCAGAGAATAAAGGGAGATCACAGCAGGTTTCCTGCTACAGAGCTGGAAATGAGACCGGGGAGTTGTTTGCATCTGGACATAGGGGAAGGAAGGTTGGAGGAGAAGATCTTTGTGATCCATTGGGGATGGTATCAGAGAATAAAGGGAGATCACAGCAGGTTTCCTGCTACAGAGCTGGAAATGAGACCGGGGAGTTGGGCCTGGGAGAACAGAGAGGAGAAGTTCTTTGGGCAGCCTACATGGGTTTCTGGCAGGTATGGCAGGTGGTGGAGCAGGGGGTGCCTGCTGGAGTTGGGGGCTAGGATTCAGGAACAAATGGGGGGAGGAAGGTTAGGGGGAATGGTATGTGTGATCCACTGGAGATGTGGGTAGCCTGGAACGGGAGCTCCAGTTGGTGTTCTGTTGCAATGCTAGAGGTGGAATGACTGAGGGATTGGTCTAGAAGAACAAAGAGCAGTCGGAAAGATTGTTAAAGAAGCAAACACTAGTGTAAATTTAAGGGGTGATTGCTACATGGTTTACATTTACCACTGGGGACAACCAGGGAACTCGCCTTGGGTTGCATCTTCATTGCTTTCTAGTTTCCTCTCAACCTGTACTATTTATTCATTTATCTGACCCATCTTGGGTTTCAGTCTCATCTACTTTTGCTACCGGCTGACTCCCAACTTTTTGAGCTTACTTCATCCCCAACTCCAGTGTAGACAGTCTTTGTGCAAATCTGTGATCCTTCCTGACATTTCCAGACTAACTGCCTTTTCAATGATCTTGGTAATGATAATTCTATGTTGAACTGCTTCCACACCCCCCCCCACAAACTTCCAAACTGTTGTTCACTATAGTTGTGCCACGATACAATCTCAGAGCCATGAATGAAGGTTCTATTTTTTCACTAACACTTACTGTAAGACACAGACAGAACATGTACTGAAAATAAGCCTTTAGTTAGTTGGCTCCCATCACCCTGGCTTATTTAAAACTAAAGGTTATGTTCTTAATTGTATACATTTCAACCATGAAAGCTAAAGTGCAGAAACCGGACTGGGTCCTGAGTTGCACTGACAACTAAGAGGAAAATCTTTGAAAGAATTAGAGATGATTGAGGAAAGAGACTGGCGTCCTTTGACACCCTTTCATTGACAGAATTCAAATTTATCCCCGTGACAGGATCTGTAGCCTTGACAGAAAGGATAACATTTCATAGATCTCTTAACAACTTTGGCCATAGCTATCGAATGAAGAGGTCAGCAGACTGAGAAAAAATGACACTATGCCACTCAGTCTGAGGAGCTCCTTTTAGTTGATTATTTTAGAAGTTTCTGGGTGATACAATTTGGCTATTTCTCCCTATTTTTAAAGTACTCAGGCAATTTAGGCATTTAAATGTTCTTCCATCTGTAAGAGGTTTAATCACTTAGCCCTGCATTTTCAATCTTCTTGAATCAATTGAAGCCTTACAAAGTGTTCTTTTTAGCTGAGGTTGGAAAGAGAACAGCAGCAGCTGAGCCAATGCTATTATTTGGGATCAGAATGGAGAACAGTTACTAAAGTATGTTGGGCTGCCACCAAACCTCTAATCTGTGTTGCACGGAACTCAAATCCCGGCCTGGGATGTGTATTAGAAACACCTTAGGGTCTTATCTTAAAATTATTCACCCCAGAAGTAAGCTAATCAGACATCAGGGGTTTCCTAGAGCTAAGAGATTGCTTTAGTCTTAGTCATAGAACTGGGAAATACCTTGACACACCTAGATTTCTGGTTACCCTACCGCAGGCTTACAATGAATCAGAACCTCTGTTTCCTTATAAACACTAAAGTTTGAAAACTACTCCAGTGACCAAAGAACCCCATTTCCACTCCCCACTAAGAATCAGTTTCTCAATGCCATCGTTAGCCTACAGCTTCCTCTGGTATTGCTTTCTCTAACTACCTTAACTGTTATCTTCTTCCATTAGCTCACATAGGTAGCATGTGTTCTTCATTTGGAGGGCAGTATGTTTAGAAATATACCCTGAAATTGGCTAAGCAGATAACAGATCCATCACTGTTGTGTCTGAGGCAACTGTAGTGAACTCTCTCTCCGTAATTCATTCCGTGGCCATTGATTAAGAAACTTTCTATGTACTATATAAGTTGGTTAGTGCAAAAGGGGGACTAATGTGAATTGTGAGCATATGCACATATAGGAACATATAGCTAGCATATGTTGGATACAGATGAATACAGATGGAGAAATAAACATATTCCAATGACTTTGGGGGATATTTTTAACCCAGTATATATTCACTTTGTGTCTTCTGTGTGGCAGTAGGAAGCAACAGCATACCAGTCAATGTCCCTGCTTTCACGGAGCTTGCATTGTAGTGTAGAAAGCTAGATAAGGACGGGAAGAAATATATAATTATACATACCTTGATATATATGGAGTGCTGGGGATGGAGCTTGGTGATAGAGCATTTTCCTAGTATGCATAAGGCCCTCGGTTCAAATTCCAACACTGACAATACAAAGAAAAGGCAACAAAACATTGATGTGACTGAAATGATGGATTTGGTTGTACAGGAAGTAGGTGATGTTTGGGTCAAGATCTGGATGATAAAATTGAGCAATTTGAAGTCCCCTAAGTGGTCTATGGCATAACTACTACATGAGCATGAAGGGAGAAAAGAACTTGATATACTTAAGAAATTTATGGAAGGTAGGTTTGAAAGGAATGTCAAAAACAGTGGAGTAACTTATCAAAGAAGAGGTTAGAGAGGGAAGTCTTCATCGTGGAGGTCTTGTGGGTTTTCTTCAGGGAGGTGGCTGGCAGCCTTTTTCAGAGCACTTGTTCAGGGGAGATCCTGGAAGGTCTCAGGAAGAAGAGTGTGATAACTAGCTTTAGATGTTTTAAGATCTCCCTGATACATTTGGAGAATAGACTATAAGGGATTGGAAACAAAATCTCTTTGGGAGACTATTGTCAGTGGACAGTAGACAGATGGTTGTGGCTTTGAATAGGTGGTGGGAAGCACAGTGAGGAAAAAGTCTATGTCTATTTTGGACCTACAGTCATTGGTTTTTAATGTAGGGCATATAAGGAAAGAAAAGACCCTAAAGTATTCCCAACTTTGGACAAATTGTGGAATTATTTGCTAAAACACAGAACACTCAAGAAGAAGTGCCTTGGGAAAAGTATAGTTAGACACTGAGAATTCAGACTAAGATATGGAAAATTTCAGATGCTTGAAAAACTAAGATGTCACCTGCAAACCAGAGATACTAATGACTTTTGCAGTCTGTGGCATATACATAGTTTATAAACTATGAATTGAAGAACATTAAAGACTCAAACAAGGAAGACAGTTCTACAAGCCAGATTATTATTATTATTATTATTATTATTATTATTATTATTATTATTATTATTATTATTATTTCCATTATATGGCTAAGAAAACCAATTCAACAGCCTAAGAGTACAGTTCATAAATGGCAAACAAAACCTTAATTAAAACATATCTTGGAGGATTGGGGATATGTCTCAATGGTTTAGAGAGCTTGTTGCTCTGGCAGAAAACCTGTGTTCAGATCCCAGCACAAACAGTGGTTCCAGAGACTCTGATACCCTCTTTTGTCTTTTGCATGTGCTGTGTGTCTGCGGTCCACAAACATACATTCAGGTTAAAAACTCTCATACACATCATAGCAATAAATGTAAAGAAAAGTTTAAACTTGTGTCTGCCTAATTCCAAAGCTTCTGTTCTTGTTAAATATGCTCTAAAATGGCTAATATAAATTAAATATGGCATACATCTTTAATCCTAGCACTCCAGAGGCAGGAGCAGATCGATCTCTGTGAGTTCAAGGCTGGTGTGGTCTATATAGTGAGTTTCAGGACAGCTGGGGCTACTTAGGGAGACCACCAAAAATGATTAAAATAGAAAAAAATTGGCCTGGACAAGCAAGGTTTACCAGATCCAACCTGAGCAGAGTAGCCATGTATTTCCATGAGCTAATATTTTCAACACTGGTATTATTTTCCATATTTCCTGGTTGTATTCCTTTAAAATAAAGACAAACAGATCACTGGTATGAATACCAAAAGTCAAAGTAAGTGTGCAAGATTGGGGAAATGAGATAATTTTTAAAATGTTGCACATCCTACACACAGTAGCAAGTTAGACTAACATTGGAAAGTGGGGGAATGAAGGCAGAGAAATTAGTGGAGAAAAAGGTCTGTGACGAAGCATCAGGACATCTGGAAGAAGCGAGGCAATTAAAGGTCCCTACTAGAATAGGACTGGTTACTGAAGAACTCTGGAGTCAAATGGGATCAAAGATCTTTCTCCCCACTCCTGATATATTTTTACAGCTTTTTCCTAACCTTTTATTTTTTGTTGAGATTTTAATTGAAAACCACAGATTTGTATAGTTATAAGAAAACAGTAGAGCACACACACACTTTACCCAATTTCTGTAAATGGTAACAACTTGCAAAGATGTGATATAATATCACAACATTGATATAAGACTTATCCTCCTTTGAGTTTTCCATTTTGCCTGTAATCATTATGTGTGCTGGTTTTGTGTAGATCCATGTATCACCACTATGCAAAAGAAATCTTTTATTTGCATGTCAGAGTCTTGAGGATCTTTTTAGTAACAACACAAAACAGGTGAACACAGTGCCTTATAAGCAACAGAGACTTCTTCCTCATTGTCCTTAAGGCTGGAAATCTGAAGTCAGGTTGTCAGGATTGTTGGGTAGTTCAAACACTGCCAACTTCATGTATCCTCATGTACTTATAAGAAGGCAAAAATGGTCTCTCAGGTACATCTTATTTATTTGAGCACTACAGTCATGACCTAATACTTGCCAAAAGGTCCATAGTGGCTAGTCCTGGTTGTCAACTTGACTATATCTGGAATGAACTACAAACAAGAATTGAAAGGCCCACCTATGATCCTAATCTGGAGACTCAGAAATACAAGTTTCTGACCTGGATCTTGGCATGGTGATTTTGAATTATATTGGCTATGAATTCCAGAAGATTAAGACAAGGAGATCTCTGAGTTCAAGGTCATCTGGGATTAAAGGTGTGGTGGCACATGCCTTTAATCTGGGCCACACACTCTGCTGGAGACCTATATAAGGACATTGGAAGAAGACTCTCTCACTCTTCCTTGCCTGCTTGCCTCATGGGACAGAACAACTGCTAGATCCTTGGACTGTCATCCACAGCTGCTGCTGACCATTGTTGTGGAGTTGAACTACAAGCTGTAAGTCATCCACAAATTCCCTAACTATATAGAGCCTACCCATACGTTCTGTGACTCCAGAGAACCCTTACTAATACAGAACCCATACCTTGTAAAATCAGGGTTTTAACATACAAATTTGGGAGACCTCATAAACATTTATCCCATAACATGACTACTATCATAAAAGCTGTGCTGAACATTTCTGTTCAGGTTCTGTGTGCATATAAATTTTCATTTCACTGGGATAAATGCCTCGCATGGAATATGAGGCATTGCAGTTGCATACTTAGTTGGGTGGTTGTTGTTGTCAACTCTTTGACAATTTTGTGCACACATACATACTTATAATTTGGTTTTTGTCCTTTTTTGCACACCAATGGCCCTCTCTTATCCCCTTCTCACTCTCCCTTGGACCCTTTCCCTCTTGTTGTACTTTAATTTTCCTAGGTGGCTGTCCCATTTTCCATCCCTACCAGAAATAAAGGATCCAGTTTCTCTCCATCTTTGCCAATGTTTTCAGCATCACAATTTTTATGTTAGCCATTTTGATTGGTGTGTAGTGATAGAAATCTATTTTTTTTTAAACAGAGGCAAACTGGTGAAGAGAAACTGTTTTGAAATTTCTTTAGATTAAGATCTCTTGTTGTTTTCAATTAAAGCTCCTCCAAACTGGTTTTGCCTGGAAAGCCATTTTTAACCTTTGTAATAAAAGATCTTCATTCATCTGGGAGCCAGTTGCCCTAAAACCACAAAGCAATTACTTACCTTTACCCAAGACTACAGAAAAGTCAAGAAAGCTAAGGAGATTCATCTGAGGAATCTAGAGAAGGGATAGAAAACTCTCTGGGACAATATTTGCAAATAATAAGGTATTATTATTATTATTATTTAATCTTTTTTTACATTCCAGTCATTATCCTCCTTCCCCCTACCCCCATTTCCAAGAGGATGTCCCCACCCTCCTACCCCCACCTCACCCTCCCACCTCCACACTACCAGACCCTCTCCACATTCTGGCTCCTCAAGTCTCTTAAGGGTTAGGTGCATCTTCTCTCACTGAGGCTAGACCCAGCAGTTCTCTGTTGTATATGTGTTGGGGGCCTCGTAATAACAGGTGTATGCTGTCTGGTTGGTGGTCCAGTGTCTGAGAGATCTCAGGGGTCCAGGTTAGTTGAGACTGCTGGTCCTCCTACAGGGTCGCCCTCCTCCTCAGTTTCTTCCAGCTTTTCCCTAACTCAACCACAGTGGTCCCCAGCTTCTGTCCATTGGTTGGGTGTAAGTATCTGCATCTGACTCTTTCAGCTGCTCGTTGGGCCTCTTGGAGGGCAGCCATGATAGGCCCCTTTTGGTGAGCACACTATAGCCTCTGTAATAGTGTCAGGCCTTGAGGCCTCCCCCTGAGCTGGATCCCAATTTGGGCTGGTCATTGGACCTTCTTCTGCTCAGTCTCTTCCCCATTTTTTGTTCCCACAGTTCTTTCAGACAGGAACAATTACGGGTCTGAGTTTTTGACTGTGGGATGGCAACCCTATCCTTCACTTTATGTCCTGTCTTTCTGCTGGAGATGGGCTCTACAAATTCCCTCTCCCCACTGTAGGGCATTTCATTTAAGGTCCCTCCCTTTGAGTCCTGAGAACCTCTCACCTCCCAGGTCTCTGGTATAGTCTAAATCCCCCCACCTCCTACCTCCCAAGGTTGCCTGTTTCCATTCTTTCTACTGGTCCCCAGGGCTTCAGTCCTGTTCTCTTCCCCAATATCAGATCATGTTACCTTTTCCCCCTCCCTGTCCCCTCTCCCACCCAGGTCCCTCCCTCCCTCTACCGTCCCCCCCCCCATTGCTTTCTTCTCCCTCCCAAGTAGGATTGGGGCATCCTCACCTGGTCCTTTCGACTTGTTAACCTTGAATTATGTGGATTGTATCCTGGGTATTCTGTACTTTTTATGGATAACATCCACTTATTAGTGAGTACATCATTTTAGGTCGGAGTTACCTTACTCAGGATGATATTTTCTTGTTCCATACATTTGCCTGCAAAACTCAGGATGCCCTTGTTCTTAATAGCTGAGTAGTATTCCATTGTGTAAATGAAACACATTTTCTGTATCCATTCTTCTGTCGTGGGACATCTTGGTTGATTCCAGCTTCTGGCTATCACAAATAAGGCTACTATGGAAATAGTGGAACACATGTGTGTCCCTGTCGCTTGTTGGGAAATAAGTTTTACGTTCTGTTCTATGACTTTATTTAAGGCTACAGCAGCCTGATAGTAATGACCCAGGAGCAAGCTGGATTACAGACACCAAGAGACGAGAGCTGATTATGCACATCTGTTTTCAACTCTGAGTTCTGTGCTCACTTTAGCAGCATGTATATCAATTCTGTGTTCAGTGGCCATACATTGGTAACTTGATGTCTGCAACGATGACAGAATTTACAACAAGGGAATTGACAAACACTGCATATAACGGAACTTTTGTCTTTTTTAAGTTCAAGAAGTTAGTTGGTAAATATTTACCACTGTATTGCTGTGCTTTTCATTCCATAATACTAATATTCCCTATAATGATAACCCAAACAAGGATGTACCAATAGCCATGCTTCACGGACAGTAGAAAGTTCACAGGGACTGAGCCCTAATCAAAGAACTATAGGTACCTAGGGAATGCTCAGAGTGGGAAAAGTTGTCTACCAAGGAGTAATCCAATACCAAATGATCAGCACTGAGATCATATACATACAGCTAACATATACAGATGATTTTTCTGTTTAAAAATACACACGCACACACACACACAGAGAGAGAAAGAGAGAGAGAGACAGAGAGAGACAGAGAGAGAGAGAGAGAGAGAGAGAGAGAGAGAGAGAGAGAGAGAGAGAGAGAGTACCACCTGCAGCAACAACAACAATTAAATATAAAGAGGCTATGAGTTTCAAAGAGAGCAAGAGAGGGTACATGTGAGGATTTAGAGGGAGGAAAGGGAAGAGGAAAATGATATATTTTTAGTATAACCCTGTCCAAAAGTTTTAAAGGACGAGGGATTTACTAGGTACCTATTAGAAAGATTGCCACACATAATACTCCTGGCAAATTTGTAGATGTTCTTCTACCCATATTGTAGATGAAAAAACTGAGATTCAAACCCTTAAGTATTTTATCAGTGTTTACTATCAGGAAAATGGCAAAGTCCATATTTGGTGTTGGGTTTGAGCTGGATATAAATCTTTTCTTCCCTGTGCACTACATTGGCTCACTAAAAGGGAGGAAAGGTTGAGTCAGAGAAGGAATGGTTCTGAGCTTATATTTTAATGGCTGAGTCATCTCTCCACCCTGAACCAAAACCTTGAAAATATTAATTTGACTAAAAAGAGAGAAAACTTAATCCTCAAAAGAGGTCATTGGCATTAGGTAGCACATTAGCTTATCTAAAGTACATTTACATTTTTATCTTAATTACATTTACCTATGTACAATCTGTTTACTGTACATACTGATTTTTGCCTTTCACATATGGTTTCCTAATTCCTCTCTAAGCGACTCCAGTAAAGTTTCCAATTAGAGAGCTCTGGCTTCCAAAGCCTGAGGTCTCACCATCACACAGGCCAATTAGGATTTTCTCTTGGAATCGTCTGCTGAAGCTGGAGGGCAAATGAATGTCTGAGTTTACTGCTTGACTTGTTTACCCAGGGCACTGTGAGTCTGGGGCTCAAACAGAATCAAGAGTATTCAGGCTGTCTCTATTCTTCATTTGACATAGTATTTGAGGTGCCTTCTGACAGTGTCAAATCTGTCATATAGAGGTGTCAGTTGTGTGAGCCAGTAAAGTCCCGCATCTTTGTGTGCACACAACACATGCGTGTTTGATGAAGCTGGACTAGTTATGTTTGCATCCTTTGTGAACAAGATTCCCATCTCCTCTGGGATTTTCCTAGTTCATTAGATTTTCTTTATTTGAATTCCTATAACACATTATTCATACAAGCTCTGTTCAACAGGATGATCATGTGGGCCATATAAATATCTTTATCTAATAACCACATTTTAATGTATAAAATGGGTGGAATAAATTTAATAATATATTTTCTTTAATCAAATATGTTTAAATTTATAATTTCAGTGTAAAATTAGTGGAAATAAATCTGTTTGTAGTCATGGGGATTCAATGGAGGGCTATGTGCATGCTAGGCAAACACCTTACTATTGAGTTATCCTCACAGCTTTGTTTTTTAATAAAAAATTCTCATCATGTAGTTCAGACTGTTTTTGAACACAATAAGCATTAGGGAACTCATTATGTAGCCTAGGCTGTCCTCAAACTCTTGATCTCCCTGTCTCAGCTTCCTAAGTGAATCCACCACACCATCAGCCAATATAAAAATCTTAATATTTCTACATTCACTTATTTATTCTAAGTCTGAAATCATCTATGTATTTTATATATTTTACTGAATGTATTTACATTTCAGTTATTATTTAACTATTTACTGGTCGAGGCTATACCAACTGGTCAGCAGTTAAAAGTCAAACTGCTCTTGTAGAAGACCCGAGTTCAGTTCCCATCATCTTCATCATGTAACTCTAGCTCTATGGGATCCCTCTACCAGATACTGCAGATACCTATGCTCACATATACATACTCACACAGAGACACACATATACACATAATTTAATAATAATAATAATAATAATAAACATTTTTTTAAAAATTAGTGTCATTTGTGAAAGCCTTATTATAAGGCTTAATTTGGGACCGTTGCAATGATACAAGTCTAGAACAAGTGGATTTTCAGTGTGTGTTGGTGGAGATATTAGGTTTGACTGCGAATACAGTCTGGGAATTTAGAGCCAGAAAGCAAAGGGACAGTGGATGGAAAATTACTAGGTTGAATCATCAGAGGTCTGGAGGATTCTGGTCAAACCAATCTAACAGGATTCTTGCTGAAGAGGATTCTTGCTGAAGAGGCTAGGTGATCAGACACTTGACTTACCAGGTTACTTTGCTGAAACTGTAGTTTACACGTATGCAGATGGGCTGAGAGAGTTCAGAATTCTGCCTACAGTTTGCTAGGCAGAAAATCTTTGTCAGTATCTGTGGTAGATGGTGGCTACTATAGATCCAACAGATTTATGCTGTACATATGGATTTTAATGATTCATCATTATGCACTATTGTTAGAATAGTTTGTATATAAATGCCTGATGTTCCCACCCAACATAAACCTGTGTGGAACAGAAATATTACCTTAAAATTCTTCTGTGACCCTCAAATTTTAGTATGGTATCATACTAATAGTAACTCTATGGATGCGTGATTTCCATTACTGCATTCCATAAGCAGAGGATTATAATCCATGCCTTAGTAAAGAAATGTGACTGATCAGAAGAAAACATATTGCACATCCAATAGAAATATGTCGGCCAGCTTCCCTTCCGCGACCTCTGTTCCCGCGGACTGCGCTGGAGAGACCGGTACCCAGGCTCTCCCCCCGATATAACATCACTTGGGACACGGCCTGTTGGGGCTTCCGTCTGTGCCCGAGGGCGGGTTGGCGCTGTAGTCGTCTGGGCGCCAGATCGGCGGGCCATCGTGACCACAGGGTGAGCGGCGCCACGGAGACTGCCCTCCGCCATCTTTGCTCCAGTGACCAGGTAGTTGGGACCGCCAGGCTCAGAGACAGACAGGCATAATATCGCTTCGGTTTCAGGCAGCTTGGGTGTAACCTGCTCCCAGGTGCTGGGCTGATCTGCAGTAACCAGCGCGCCAGTTCCGCGGTGGGACCTTCTGCCTGCTGGAGGGACCCCGCGCAGGGAGGGAGCCCGCCAGCTTCCCTTCCGCGACCTCTGTTCCCGCGGACTGCGCTGGAGAGACCGGTACCCAGGCTCTCCCCCCGATATAACATCACTTGGGACACGGCCTGTTGGGGCTTCCGTCTGTGCCCGAGGGCGGGTTGGCGCTGTAGTCGTCTGGGCGCCAGATCGGCGGGCCATCGTGACCACAGGGTGAGCGGCGCCACGGAGACTGCCCTCCGCCATCTTTGCTCCAGTGACCAGGTAGTTGGGACCGCCAGGCTCAGAGACAGACAGGCATAATATCGCTTCGGTTTCAGGCAGCTTGGGTGTAACCTGCTCCCAGGTGCTGGGCTGATCTGCAGTAACCAGCGCGCCAGTTCCGCGGTGGGACCTTCTGCCTGCTGGAGGGACCCCGCGCAGGGAGGGAGCCCGCCAGCTTCCCTTCCGCGACCTCTGTTCCCGCGGACTGCGCTGGAGAGACCGGTACCCAGGCTCTCCCCCCCGATATAACATCACTTGGGACACGGCCTGTTGGGGCTTCCGTCTGTGCCCGAGGGCGGGTTGGCGCTGTAGTCGTCTGGGCGCCAGATCGGCGGGCCATCGTGACCACAGGGTGAGCAGCGCCACGGAGACTGCCCTCCGCCATCTTTGCTCCAGTGACCAGGTAGTTGGGACCACCAGGCTCAGAGACAGACAGGCATAATATCGCTTCGGGTTCAGGCAGCTTGGGTGTAACCTGCTCCCAGGTGCTGGGCTGATCTGCAGTAACCAGCGCGCCAGTTCCGCGGTGGGACCTTCTGCCTGGTGGAGGGACCCTGCGCAGGGAGGGAGCCCGCCAGCTTCCCTTCCGCGACCTCTGTTCCCGCGGACTGCGCTGGAGAGACCGGTACCCAGGCTCTCCCCCCAATATAACATCACTTGGGACACGGCCTGTTGGGGCTTCCTTCTGTGCCCGAGGGCGGGTTGGCGCTGTGGTCGTCTGGGTGCCAGATCGGCGGGCCATCGTGACCACAGGGTGAGCTGCGCCACGGAGAGTGCCCTCCGCCATCTTTGCTCCAGTGACCAGGTAGTTGGGACCACCAGGCTCAGAGACAGACAGGCATAATATCGCTTCGGGTTCAGGCAGCTTGTGTGTAACCTGCTCCCAGGTGCTGGGCTGATCTGCAGTGACCAGCGCGCCAGATCTGCTGTGGGACTTCTGCCTGGCAGAGGGACGCCCCCTCCCCCCCCCAGGAGAGATCACACACCCCTGCACAGGGCAGGAGCCTGCCAGCCTCCCTTTGGCGACCTCTGCTCCAGGAATCCACTAGGCTGAGCCTTTAGATGTGCAAGGCCTCCCCAATATAAGATCACTTGGGGCAAAGCACATTAGGGCTCCAAAGTCACTCAGGAGCAGGCAGGCCCCAGAAATCGGTGCCAGGGGAATCCTGGTAATCCAGGGGGGGGGCAGAAATAGCTTTGCAGGCTCACAGGAGGTCCAACCAACAGCCAGTGGCAGCAGGACCAACTAACACCAGAGGTATCCAGATGGCAAAAGGCAAACGTAGGAATGTTACTAACAGTAATCAAAGTAATGTAGGACCATCCGAACCCAACTCTCCAACAGCAGCAAGTCCTGGATACCCCACCACACCCGAAAGACAAGATCTGGATTTAAAATCACTTCTCATGATGCTATTAGAGGATCACAAGAAGGACACAAATAAATCTCATAAAGAGTTACAGGAGACCATGAATCAACGGTTAGAAGCCCTTACAAAGGAAACACAAAAATCGCTTAGAGAAATGCGGGAGAACATGGATCAAAAGATGGAGGCGCACAAGGAGACAACACAAAAATCGCTTAACGAGATGAATCAACGGGTAGATGCACTCACAAAGGAATCACAAAATTTGCATAAAGAAATGCAGAAGAATATGGGTCAACAGACGGATGCCCATAAGGAGGCAACACAAAAATTGCTTAAAGAAATGAATCAACGGTTAGATGCCCTTACAAAGGAAACACGAGAACTGCTTAAAGAAATGCAGGAGACGATGGATCAACAGATGGAATCCCATGAGGAGGAAACACAAAAATCGCTCAGAGAAATGCAGGAGAATGTGGGTCATCAGGAAGAAATCCTGAAAGAGGTAATGCAAAATTACCTTAAAGAAATACAGGAAAATACAAACAAACAAGTGAAGGATCTCAGCAAATCCATCCAGGAACTAAAAAAGGAAGTAGAAACAACTAAGAAATCACAAAGGGAGACAACTTTGGAGATAGAAAACCTTGGGAAGAAATCAGGAGTCATAGATGCAAACATCAACAATAGAATACAAGAGATGGAAGAAAGAATCTCAGGTGCTGAAGATTCCATAGAAAGCATCGACTCAACAGTCAAAGAAAATGCAAAATGCAAAAAACGCGTAACCCAAAACATCCAGGAAATCCAGGACACAATGAGAAGACCAAACCTAAGGATTATAGGTATAGATGAGAGTGAAGATTTGCAACTTAAAGGGCCAGTAAACATCTTCAACAAAATTATGGAGGAAAACTTCCCTAACTTAAAGAGAGAGATGCCGATGAACATACAAGAAGCCTACAGAACTCCAAACAGACTGGACCAGAACAGAAATACCTCCCGTCACATAATAATCAAAACACCGAATGTTCTAAACAAAGAAAGAATACTAAATGCAGTAAGAGAAAAGGGCCAAGTAACATACAAAGGAAGACCTATCCGAATCACATCAGACTTCTCACCAGAGACTATGAAAGCCAGAAGATCCTGGGCAGATCTCATGCAGACACTAAGACAGCACAAATGCCAGCCTAGACTACTATACCCAGCAAAACTCTCAATCACCATAGATGGAGAGACCAAGATATTCCATGATAAAACCAAATTTTCACAATATCTTTCCACAAATCCAGCCCTGCAACGGATAATAGGTGGAAACCTCCAATACAGGGAGAGAAACAACACCCTGGAAAAAATGAGATAATAACCTTCTTGAATCAAAACCAAAAGTAGATAACCACTCAAACATAAAGATAGCGTCAAGAATGGCAGATGGCAATAATCACTATGCCTTAATCTCTCTTAATATCAATGGTCTCAATTCCCCAATTAAAAGACATAGACTAGCAGACTGGATACGTAAACAGGACCCAGCTTTTTGCTGCATGCAGGAAACGCACCTCAGTGTCAAAGACAAACACTACCTCAGAGTAAAAGGCTGGAAAACAATTTTACAAGCAAATGGCCCCAAGAAACGAGGTGGAGTAGCCATCCTAATATCGGATAAAATTGATTTTCAACCCAAAGTCATCAAAAAAGACACAGAAGGACACTACATACTGATCAAGGGAAAAATCCACCATCAAGAACTCTCAATCCTGAATATCTATGCTCCAAATGCAAGGGCACCCTCATTCGTAAAAGAAACTTTACTAAAACTCAAAGCACACATCGCACCGCACACAATAATAGTGGGTGACTTCAACACCCCGCTCTCTGAAATGGATCGTTCAGGAAAGCAGAAACTAAACAGGGACACAGTGAATCTAATTGAAGCCTTGGACCAAATGGAACTAACTGATATATATAGAACATTTCATCCTAGAGCTAAAGAATACACCTTCTTCTCAGCTCCTCATGGTACCTTCTCCAAAATTGACCATATAATTGGTCACAAATCAGACCTCAACAGATACAAGAAGATAGAAATAATCCCATGCCTCCTATCAGATCACTATGGAATAAGGGTGGTCTTCAATGGCAACAAAAACAAAAGAAAACCCACGTACACATGGAGGCTGAACAATGCTCTACTCAATGATAACTTGGTCAAGGTGGAAATAAAGAAAGAAATCAAAGACTTTTTGAAAGTTAATGAAAATGAAGGCACAACATACCCTAACTTATGGGACACAATGAAAGCAGTGCTAAGAGGAAAATTCATAGCCCTGAGTGCCGCCAAAAAGAAACGGGAGACAGCATACACTAACAGCTTAATGGCACACCTGAAAGCCCTGGAACAAAAAGAAGCAAATACACCAAAGAGGAGTAGAAGGCAGGAAATCATCAAACTCAGGGCTGAAATCAATCAAGTAGAAACAAATAAAACCATACAAAGAATCAACAAAACGAGGAGTTGGTTCTTTGAGAAAATCAACAAGATAGATAAGCCCTTAGCCAGACTAACCAGAGGGCACAGAGATAGTATCCAAATTAATAAAATCAGAAACGAAAAGGGAGAGATAACAACAGAAACTGAGGAAATTCAAAAAATCATCAGATCCTACTACAAAAACCTGTATTCAACACAACTAGAAAATCTTGAGGAAATGGACAATTTCCTTGACAGATACCAAGTACCAAAATTAAATCAGGATCAAATAGACCATCTAAACCGTCCTATAACCCCTGAAGAAATAGAAGTTGTCATTGGAAGTCTTCCAACCAAAAAAAGCACAGGTCCAGATGGTTTTAGTGCAGAATTCTATCAGACCTTCAAAGAAGACCTAACACCAATACTCTTCAAACTGTTCCACAAAATAGAAACAGAAGGAACACTACCCAACTCGTTCTATGAAGCCACAATTACACTAATACCAAAAGCACACAAAGATCCGACAAAGAAAGAGAATCTCAGGCCAATCTCTCTTATGAATATCGATGCAAAAATACTCAATAAAATTCTTGCCAACCGAATCCAAGAACACATCAAAACGATCATTCACCACGATCAAGTAGGCTTCATCCCAGGGATGCAGGGATGGTTCAATATAAGGAAATCCATCAATGTAATCCACTACATAAACAATCTCAAAGAAAAAAACCACATGGTCATCTCATTAGATGCTGAGAAAGCATTTGACAAAATTCAGCATCCTTTCATGCTAAAGGTCTTGGAAAGATCAGGAATTCAAGGCCCATATCTAAACATAGTAAAAGCAATTTACAGCAAACCAGTAGCCAGCATCAATCTAAACGGAGAGAAACTTGAAGCAATCCCACTAAAATCAGGGACTAGACAAGGCTGCCCTCTCTCTCCATATCTTTTCAATATAGTACTTGAAGTTCTAGCTAGAGCAATTAGACAAGAAAAAGAGGTCAAAGGGATACAAATTGGAAAGGAAGAAGTCAAACTATCACTATTTGCAGACGATATGATAGTATACATAAGCGACCCAAAGAACTCCACCAGAGAACTCCTACAGCTGATAAACGACTTCAGCAAAGTGGCCGGATATAAAATCAACTCAAGCAAGTCAGAAGCCTTCCTATACTCAAAGGATAAGCAGGCTGAGAAAGAAGTAAGAGAAATAATACCCTTTACGATAGCCACAAACCATATTAAGTATCTTGGCGTGACGCTAACCAAACAAGTGAAAGATCTGTATGACAAGAACTTCAAGTCTCTGAAGAAAGAAATTGAAGAAGACCTCGGAAGATGGAAAAATCTGCCATGCTCATGGATTGGCAGGATTAATATAGTAAAAATGAGCATCTTACCAAAAGTAATACACAGATTCAATGCAATCCCCATCAAAATCCCAACTCAATTCTTCATAGAGTTAGAAAGAGCAATTCAAAAATTCATCTGGAATAACAGAAAACCCAGAATAGCTAAAACTATTCTCAAGAGTAAAAGAACCTCTGGGGGAATCAGTATCCCGGACCTCAAGCTGTACTACAGAGCAATAGTGTTAAAAACTGCATGGTATTGGTACAGTAACAGACATGTAGATCAATGGAACAGAATTGAAGACCCAGAAATGAATCCACACTCCTATGGTCACTTGATCTTTGACAAAGGAGCTAAAACCATCCAGTGGAAAAAAGATAGCCTTTTCAACAAATGGTGCTGGCTCAGCTGGAGGTCAACATGCAGAAGAATGCAAATTGACCCATCCTTATCTCCTTGCACTAAGCTCAATTCTAAGTGGATCAAAGATCTCCACATAAAACCAGACACACTGAAACTAATAGAAGGGAAACTAGGGAAGAACCTTGAACATATGGGCACAGGGGAGAATTTCCTGAACAGAACTCCAATAGCTTATACTCTAAGATCAAGAATAGACAAATGGGACCTCATTAAATTACAAAGTTTTTGCAAGGCAAAAGACACCGTCAAAAAGACAAAGCGGCAACCAACTAACTGGGAAATGATCTTTACCAACCTTACATCCGACAGAGGGCTAATATCCAAGATATACAAAGAACTCAAGAAGTTAAACTCCAGAGAGGCAAGTAACCCTATTAAAAAATGGGGTACAGAGCTCCACAAAGAGTTCTCACCTGAAGAATATCTAATGGCTGAGAAGCACCTAAAGAGATGTTCATCATCCTTAGTCATTAGGGAAATGCAAATCAAAACAACCCTGAGATTCCATCTCACACCAGTCAGGATGGCTAAGATCAAAAACACAGGAGACAGCAGTTGTTGGCGAGGATGTGGAGAAAGAGGAACACTCCTCCACTGCTGGTGGAATTGCAGGCTGGTACAACCACTCTGGAAAGCAGTCTGGCGGCTCCTCAGAAAACTGGGCATGACACTTCCGGAGGATCCGGCTATACCACTCCTGGGCATATACCCAGAGACTTTACCTGCATGCAATAAGGACACATGCTCCACTATATTCATAGCAGCCTTATTTATAATAGCCAGAAGCTGGAAAGAACCCAGATGTCCCTCAACGGAGGAATGGATTCAGAAGATGTGGTATATTTACACAATGGAATACTACTCTGCAATTAAAAACAATGAATTCACGAAATTCCTAGGCAAATGGTCAGAACTTGAAAATATCATCCTTAGTGAGGTAACCCAATCACAAAAGATCACACATGGTATGAAGTCACTGATAAGGGGATATTGACCCAGAATCTCAGAATACCCTAGACACAATCAGCATATCAATAGATTTCTAAAAAGATGGAAGGAGAGACCCCTGGTCCTGGAAAGACTGGATGTAGGGGAACGCCAGGACAGAGTAATGAGAGGGGGTTGAACGGAGAAAAGAGGGAGGGAAGGGGGCTTATGGGACTTTCGGGGAGGGAGGAAACGGGAAAGGGGAAGTGATTTGGAATGTAAATTAAAAAAATAAAATAAAATTAAATTAAAAAAAAAAAAAAAAAAAAAAAAAAAAGTAAAAAAAAAAAAAAAAAAAAAAAAAAAAAAAAAAAAAAAAAAGAAATATGTCAGGTATCTGCATATGACTTCAGTAAATGTTTCTCTGAGAGTAAACTATCATACTCTCAGCAGAAAAGATAAGGACCAAAGTGCTAAGAATGCCTTACATGTCTCAAATGAAAAATGTTAAATTCAAAGTGTAAAATGAGTACAGGTTTAGTACCCTTTTTTCCAAAATGCGTGGGACCAGAAGTGTTTCAGATTTTGGAATAATTGCATAGGCTTTGGAGCCTTATATCATTATGCAAACAAGCAGTTTGGGGTTTCAGAGCATGTCAGACTTCCAGATTTTGGAATGCAAATGCCATTCCCAGTACCATTCTGTTTTTCAAATGATAATATTAATGTGTAATATGAGTGATTTCTGCCTCTGGTAACATGTAACCATTAAATAATTAGCATCTTAGCAGAATCTCTTTTGCTATCATATAGTCACTGCCGTGTGTGTGTGTGTGTGTGTGTGTGTGTGTGTGTGTGTGAAGGATATGGAACAGTGAGAGATGGAGAGGGAAGAAGAGGCAAGGAAAGATCTAGGAATCATCTTTCCAGCCTTTCCCACAATGTTCTGCCTCCTGTCCTCACTCCAACACACACTGCCTATCCGTATAACACCAGAATCATATCAGAGTATAATGGAGATCTCATATATCTAGAAATCTTCCTGAATCTCCCCCCAAATCCATATACCCACTCAGTGTCAAATGATCCATTAAATCTCTTGGTCTCTCTTTCATTGAGTGTGTATTCTGTACAAACCACTCTTAAGGGATAGAGAGACGAAAGACTCAATATTTTCCCACATAAAGTTCAATCTATTGTGAACATATGGGAGATAATAAAAAGCAAATGGTGGAAGAGAGGATTGCTACCTAGAATGACACAAGGTAAACATGATAGATTGGCTATGTATAAAATGCTACTGTGGAATGCTATCCAGCAGTTATAACAATGTAAGGTAGTCACAGAAAAATCTCCAAAGTATACTATATGAATTAGTCAGCTGTTCTGGAAGTATAGTCCTTGGACCAGCAGCTTCAGTTCACCTGAGAATATTTTAGAAAAGTCAATTCTTGAGCCCTAAGCTAGACCTACTGAATAAGAAACTCTATAAGTGAGAACAGCTTTAGAGCTGGCAAGACACCAAATTGGATAAAGATGCTTGCTGCTAAGTCTGAGACATGAGTTTTATCACTGGAACCTCTATGATGAAAGGAGACAAGTTGTCCTCTGACCTCCACACACAGATTCTGTGATACATATTCTTTCTCTCTTTCCCTCCCTCCCTCCCTCCTTACCTCCCTCTCTCCCTCCCCCCTCTCCCAGCCCTATACACACGCACATGCACACACACACACACACACACACACACACACACACACACACAAAGTAAATAAACGAATTTTTTTAATTAAAACATAGAAATCTGTTATTTAAAAAGTAAGTCTCCCAAGTGTTTCTGAATCCCACTAACATTTAAGAATCATGCAGTTTTAGAAAAGGGAAATGTTGTAGAAGGAAATATGACAGTATTTGTATGAAAAACATTGCATATTTCCAGTATATATAGATATAAATGTGTGTCTGGATATGCATAAAGAGAACCTTGAGGGACATATACCCAACTGATAACAGGGGTTGCTCTAGAAAGGGCATCAGGATTCTGGGGCAATATGGAAAGAAGGTAAACGGCATTACCTCTTCCGGAGAAAATTGCCTTTGAACCTGCCTTTGAGGCCAGCCTAATCCTTGCTTCTCATCTATTTCTTTGGGTTGCTCATGTCCAGGACATAGGTTCTTCCAGATAAATGGAAGCATCTCCAGAGAAGCTGCTTTCTGGTTTCTGAAACATAGGCTATAAACTACTTACTCTCACCTCCTAGCCTCACCAGTCTCAAACCTCAGCAAAAGCATTACACTGAAGAGTCTGAGATAGACTGAAAGGAGCTGGGGTGAAAATGTGACCATCTTTCCAACACAAAGAATTTGCCCTCTACCTCATGTTTTAACAGCAGGGTTGATCTGAGAAGCATATTGGGGCAGCTGAAAAGCATGAAGCAAAGATCGCTATTGATTCACCCGCAGCCAGGTTCATTCAAATTCAAGATGGAAAGGCCCTGGAGAGCCATCCATGTCCTTGTCTTCTAGCATCCAGTGACAAACCATTTTTGGGGAGGAAAAAAAAAAGCTATGTCCTTTAGAATGCCAAGGCTGCATGCTATTGACCTCTCTCTCTCTCTCTCTCTCTCTCTCTCTCTCTCTCTCTCTCTCTCTCTCTCTCTGTTTCTCCTTTCTTTCTCCCTGTTTGGCTCTTTTTAGCTGAGACTGGTGGGAGGTGACAGAGGAAAAATAAGAATAGTAAGATTCAGCCAGAGTCAAGCAGAACATGTGCATGGCCTTTTCGAATTATAAAGATAAATAACTCTCTAAGCAGCATTCTGGGGAGTTTGTTTCCAGTAAAGTGAATCTGTGGAGAAGGAAAAAATAGTCACATTAACCTCTGACACAGCTTTCCAGGCAAAAGCTTTCATAATTAAGGGCCAATCTTGTGATGGCAAGAAGAAGCACTGTAGAATGGGCCAGGTTGCCCTAGATAATCAAAGGGGGGTAAGGAAACTAACAGACTAGGGAGATATCTCTATCATTACCAATCACTCTCTGACAGTCTAGAAACTGGAGGAGTGGGTTGATGTGTCCCCATGATTACTGAGTTGAAAGGCTGTAGGAAACTGGTAAGTGCAAAGTTTCTGCTTCATTCTGTAAGGTCAGAGATGGAGAATCAACACTTAATGTTCCAGACAGTTTGACTTTGAATCCAGGGTTCTTTGGGCTGAAAGAGCTTCCAGGACATTTGATCTAGCAGAAAGCATCAATGGGTTAATAGAGGATTGTAGAATTTGGAGATGGAGTTCTTCTTTGAAGGAATGTATTTTATTTGAGTTAAGAATTTTGCTCCACTGTAAGCATTATATAGGGCTTTACTCTATGCCAAAGCATGCCAAAGCCTGTAAAAGAACTAATGATTTGCCTTTACATGGAATTTCTGGGAGAATTCCAGAAAATTGGGGCAGGCATAGGGATTTTTAACATGTTAACTATTTATTATGTGCTGTGGGAATTCTTAATAGTCAACTTGACAGGATTTTAGGATCAGCGTGAAAACACAGGTCTGAATGTGTCTCCAGGGAAATCTAACTGACCAGACAAGATCCACCCTAAAGACAGATGCCACTATCCCATGGGTTGAGGTCCTTTCCTGACAGGGAAGTAGAAAGAGAACACATCTTCAAACTCTTTTTTTATTAGATAGTTTCTTTATTTACATTTCAAATGTTGTCCCTTTTCCTGGTTTCCCCTCTGAAAAACTCCTAACCCATACCCCCTCCCTGCTCACCAACCCACCCCTCCCACTTCCCTGTCCTGGCATTCCCCTGTACTGGGGCATGAAGCCTTCACAGGACCAAGGGCTTCTCTTCCCACTGATGTCCAACAAGGCCATCCTCTGCTACATATGCGGCTAGAGCCATGGGTCCCTCCATGTGTACTCTTTGGTTGGTGGTTTAGTCCCTGGGAGCTCTGGGAGGTCTGGTTGGTTCATATTGTTGTTCCTCCTATGGGGCTGTAAACCCCTTCAGCTCCTTGGGTCTTTTCTCCAGTTCCTCCATTGGGGACCCTGTGCTCAGTCCAGTGGTTGGCTGGAGAGGTGGCTCAGGAGTTAAAAACACTGATTGCTCTTCCAGAGGTCCTGAGTTCAATTCCCAGCAACCACATGGTGGTTCACAACCATCTGTAATAGGATCTGATACCCTCTTCTGGTGTGTGTCTGAGGACAACCACAGTGTACTCATATAAATAAAAATAAAGAAATAATATTAAAAACATCTTCAAACTCTTATGACTGTGATTTCTCTGCCATGACGGACTAGAACCTCCAACTGTGAACCCAAAGGAAACATTTCCTTCCTTTAGATACTTTTGTAGGGTATTTTTGTCATGGAACCAAGAAAGTCTAGATGTCTACTACATGCACAGCACAGCACTGAGTACAATAACAAAGACAACAGCATATATGTCAAAAATACTCTCAAGGCAGTTGTAGAAGAAGAATGGAAAAACAGCACAGGGTGAGTCACACACACACACACACACACACACACACACAAACAAACAAATTTACAGTGATGGAAGAACAGTTTATAATTTAATGACAGACTAGTAATACAAACAAAAAGGTAAATGAGAGAGAAATTTTTGTTGGTTGGACAAGTCTGAAAATTTTGAAGAGGACATAGGAAATCAAATGTCCCACTAATAAGCAAAAATGTATATCTGGAGCTCATTGGGTATGTATTTTAAAGGCTCTCTATGAAGTTTTGTCATAAAGGATGGCCACGGGTGATTGACCTAGGACATGATTGTAAAACATGAGAGATTGTTTTACTTGTCTTCTCATCCTACCTCTTTAAAGGGTAGTGTACTAGTAATGTTCCTGATGTGGAGGATATAAGAATTAGTATCCAAGTCGTCCTCTACTTAATCCAATTTACCTCTTCCATATCATGCTTCTCTTGAACTCTGCCTTCTACTTAAATTACCAGCTTATGCTTAGATGATAAAGATCCATGATGTCTTAGCACGAACACATTTCCTGACAACCCGGTGAATACACAGTATTCCTTCCATGTGCCATATGAACAGAAAAGTAAAGTCGACAAGTTATAGGCAGGGTTTTTTCCATTGACAGCATTGCTTCAATGACTTACTTGGCCTGGAAAGTTCTAAACACTTAAATATTCACATTAGTTTTTCAAAATAAGTTGCAAATGCATCTCTTAAATAAAGAAAATTAATTAATTAAATGATCAGTTCATTTGTTTGTTTGTTTGTTTTTCCTGAGACAGTCTTACTCTAGCCCCGGCTGGTCTAGAATAGTCTATGAAGCCCAGGCAGGTCTCAAAATGGCTGTCATATTCCTACATCTCAGCTTATGAATTAATTACTAGCAGTCCAGGCTCAATCCATATTAAGCAAACAGAAAAAAGTTTATTAATTTAAAAATAAATATATTTTTATTATAAAAAAAGACTTTAAAAATCCAAATAATGCCAGCGAAAATGGCAAAAGAGCAAGGGACTCTAATGGCTCTTTCCCTACATACAAGAAGAACAATGAAAAACTGGAAAAGCTATCCTAAGTAACTTGGTTGAACCTCTAGAAATTAAGCAAGTGCTTGTAAATAGCAAGCAGGCCAGTGTTTAATAAAGAGAAAGTGGCTGCATTGTGAAAGGAGAGTTTAAAGATAATTATCCTCACTAAGTCAACATCAAGATGAGTTAACAAAGCCTTTTGTTGCCTATTACGCCAAAAAGTATGGACTTCACAAACTCTAAAGACGAGTCACAAGAAACAACAACAAACTATGAAAATTAGGGACAGTATGAGTCTCATAATTATCACATCATTTTTGAAGAAGATAACAAAGGAACAAAGTAGTAGGATTCATACCAAAGGAAAAAGAAACAAATAGATACCATTCTTGCAGGTGCCCAAACATTGTATTTCACAGAAAAAAAATTGTTTGTAGTCAATTATCTTAAGTATTCCCAAAAAGAAGGGGGGACAATAGGATTCAAGTGACATCGACAAAATGGCAAGATAGGACATTTAAGCCATCTCCCAAAACATTGATTTAAAATATGCATATATAGGCACAATATAGTCTTATGAGAGGTCCAGAATTTAATTAAGATGCTATGATACCCACCTAGTTGGTTGAGATAGAAGACAAACATCAGAACTCAGGAGGTTGGGGCAGGTAGGATATTAAGTTCAAGGCCAACTTGAACTTACATACATAACCATACCCTGTCTCAAACCCCAAACCAAGCCAACAAACAAAAGAGGGCTGTGCCAGCTCCCTCTCTTTTTTAAACAAAATATTTATTATTTATTATATGTAAGTACACTGTAGCTGTCTTTGGACACACCAGAAGAGGCATCAGATCTCATTACAGATGGTTGTGAGCCACCATGTGGTTGCTGGGATTTCCGGAAGAGCAGTCAGTGCTCTTACCCACTGAGCCATCTCTCCAGCCCCCAGCCCCCTCTCAAGACAGAATAGCTCAACATCAAGAGAGATCAGCTGGACCCATGCTTTCTCCCTCAAGGGAAAAGAGGTTGTTGAGTGGGTGTTTGGTCTTTTAGGCTGCTTCCATCGGGACAGACACAAACACACACATATATATTTTTCATATATAGTATCTAAGATGACATTGATGCACCTTGAAACTATTATGGGAAGGAAAGGAATCCAGATACAAAAAGACACACATACTGTGGGTCCAGGAATTGTTCAGAAGAGGCAGGGCCGTAAAGGAAGTAAAGCAGATTGGGGGGGGGGGGGGGCTGTGACCCAGGCTGCAGGGAGAGAAAATTGAGAACAACCGCTTAGGTATACGGGTTTATTTGGTGGGTGATCAAATCATTTTGAAGTCCATCTTGGTTGTTGCACAACATTGTAGCAATCCGGGAAGCCACTAGACTTGTCCACTTCTGTGCGGCTAAAGTAAAAAACTCCATCTTGTGAAAAGTTTTCGCGTTTTCATTAGCGTATTTTTATTGTTTGAGATAACAGGTGATAGGATTCATAAAGCTTTTTATTCAAGTATTTTATGGACTTCATGTGAATCTTAACTCTGGGAGATGCGTAAAGAGGCGGGGCATTCTTCTGGTTACAGGGCTGAGAGGGTAGACTTTCTGACGAAGGGAAGCTTCGCAGACACGGAAAGAGTAGATAGATAAACAGTTCCAAGGTATGTTAATCATCTGGGACAGAGGTTCGCAATCTGCAGCCTGCAGGCCAAGCCTGTCCAGTGACTTGCTTCATAAGAGCCTATGAGCAACTGACAGTGTTTAACCCTTTCAATGGTGGTTAAAGGCAGTAAGAGTAACAAATAAGGCTCTATGATACAGACCTTCTTTTGGAGGCTGGAGCACCAACATTTCTTATCTATCCTTTTACTGAAAAAAAAAAACAATTGCTGCCACTGGCCTTTGGTAATGATAAACAGTAAACCTTTATATTATATTAAGTATTCCCCTTTCTAGGTGCGTCTATTTCTTTTTCTCAGCTGACTTTTCAAACCAGCCCTGTGAGGTGAATGAGGGAGTGTTCCTCCAGGTGGCAGGGAGAAAATGACACTCTGTCACCTAGCAGAATCCACATGGTCTCTGTGTTAGTCCGTGTTCTGCCCTACAGGCCCCCTGTCTCTCTTCAGGAGAGTGAGTAAAGACTGAAAAATGCAATGTGATCTCACCTCAACAGTTGCTTCCAAGACTGAGAAAAAGGCCAAGAGAGCTTTGCCTAACTGTCACTGGGATCTCTTTCAGCTTTATAGCTCCTCTGCCAAGGGTCATATATTTTTTTTTTCTAAATGAAATGCCACCCATATTGAAGGGCTCCGGAACTGTCAGGCCAAATCTTTCAAGTGCCATAGAGTTGGACGGTTAGCTATATTTCAGACACGTCAGGACAAACACTGTAATAAAAATGGACTCATTTGTGATATGCCCCTCTGTCAGAGCTCTGACATTCACTCCTTCCCTTAATATCCTTCATCCAACCTGCAGACAGCTTACCTACTGCTTGCTACTCTGGC
This sequence comes from Tokudaia tokunoshimensis, assembly GCA_036184795.1. Classification (NCBI taxonomy): domain Eukaryota; kingdom Metazoa; phylum Chordata; class Mammalia; order Rodentia; family Muridae; genus Tokudaia; species Tokudaia tokunoshimensis. Next base: position 92,930,972 of record BTHU01000023.1, read on the forward strand.
TTCCCACCAATTTACCTGGTGTCATGTTTCCTGGCCTAAAGAAGCAAGGCAGATTTGTGCAGTTGGGAGAAGGGCCCTGTTGCGTAGATACAGGCCATTTCTCAATAGCTCTTCGCAGTGGCCTCCAGGGCAGAAGAAAATGCCTAGTCAGTCCCACAACTTCAGAAACGGTCTCTTCCCCTGAAACGCCATTGTTTTCTTCCTCTGCTGTTCATGCCACAAGTACCTGGCTTAGTACGTGTGGCTTAGACCTGATCTGAAATGATTTTCAGACAGTTTTACAGTGTGGTTTCATTTGGAGAGAAAGAAGCACCATATGCAAGGTTGGTTGGGTGCTCAAGGGCTATGAAGTAAAAGAGCTGTCCCTGTAGGAGGCACTGTGATCGAATTGTGGGGGACTTATAATTATGTCCTTCCATACAATCCTGTTAATTAATCAGCACCTTCCCACACACTGCCATTATGTTCTCACTAGGCAGGCCATTTTACTCCCAGCATGTAGCCTCTACATTCTGTTCCCTTCCTGCCCTCTTCTTGGACTCCTTTGCACTCGGGGACCAACAGAACTTCTCTCCAGGTGTTCCTTAAAAAAAAAACAAAACAAAAAAAAAAACTTCAGAGATGCCAGATTACTGGTTAAGGGCCTTGTGCTATGATTTTAATCATGTGGTCAAAGTCTGATGCGGCGACTTCACTCCCCTGATTCCAAAGAAGTAACTAGCATTTTAACCACATCCACAGCCTGAATGTTAAAGAAATGAGTGTTAAACCATTTCCTCGCCTTTACCACTACACCCTAAGCCCCTTGCCCAGCACACTGCATTCTGAGTGCCCTTAGGGAGGCAAAGTGATGTCCCCCTTCTTTTAGGAGGCAGCGCCAAAGCATGGCCTTTTTGCTTCCTTTTTTATTTTACACGTAAAGAGCCTATCTCACGACAATCACCAGTGCTTGTTTTTTGACCTATTGCCATAGATTCCTGACTTTCTGTTTTCCAGCATTCACCTTAAAGCTATGTGTCCTTGCCTCCCCCTCCCCACTCATCCAATGTACCTGCCCCCATTGGGGGCTCGGGAAATAGTCTCCATATTCCTTACTTGGTGATATCATTCTGTCTTGCTTTCGCTCCAGCAGATAACAATCTTTTTATTTACTTTAAGCAAAAATCATAACGCCGAAGCAATGTTCCAGCAGGCCTCCATTCTCATCTCTCCTAAGACTTATTTAAGAAAAATTCCATGTAGCCCCATAGAACACACAGACTTGTTCTGGTGGAAGTACAGTTGCCTGGCTGAGACACGCTGAAAACAAGAGGTTGTTGGACTGGTTTTCTTCTGTAGTGATTTTTAAAGAAGGAGAAAGAGATGCACTATGGACAACTTTCTGCTTAGCCTTTTTCTCTTCCAAACTCCCAAATCTCAAGCAATTGAGCAAGAGATTTCAGCAAAGATTATTGTCCACTAGATTGAGCAGAAAGTTAGTTATGCCTTACTTGTGAAAGGCTGCTCCAGTCCACTTGCGGACTGCTCCTCTTTCCTCCCCACTTTTGAAGAATCCAGCTGGGACCTAGCTTGGTTCTTTAGGTTAAAGGTCTCTTTTTAAAGGGGTGTGGTTTCCCAGACCATCTGGAACCATGTGCAAACCTTTCTCAGGGATATGCTGCGGCCCTGGTTTTTGGTCACTACCCCGAGTGTGGCCAAAGTAGTAGGATTTCACGATAGTTTTTAATTTGTATTACTGATAGGAATCCTGGTTTCTAAGCTTGTAACAGGCTAGTGAGTTTTGAAAAACATAAATCAAAACTGATCAAGCTCCTAATGAAAACCCTCCAGGGTCTCTCTGATGTAACCTGAAGAGGATCCAAGGAGCTTGTCCTGGCTCTGACTACTTTTTGGATCTCACCTTGCACCATTCCTCCAGAACTCACAAATTCTTCAGATCCACAGAAACAGTCGTCCTCAGCATCCTGCCTCATTGACTTTGGACATGTCCAGTGTCTGCTTTGGACTTGGGCTTCTCTGCCTTGTGCTTTCCTTCCCAGATCCTTTTATGGCTGGCTCCTTCTTATTTACATAGCTGATCCCACGCCATCCTTTAAAAAGACCTTTCCTGACTACCCAATCCAAAATTTAAAATACACTTTGACTCAAGAAAACTACTTTTATGTTATCCTGTTTCATTTTCTTTGTAATAATTGTTACATCTGGAAGTTGTTTTTTCCTTGGGCTTATGTCGCGCTCTATCTGAGGAGGAAAGTAGAGATCTGGTGCACATTGCTCATTACTTTGTGACCAATGTTTGGCACATTGGAGATCCTCAACAAATATTTATTGAGCGAGTGGATGAATTGATCAAACATGATGTTATGTCTTACCTCACTGTAAGCTTGACTAAATGACTATTGATTTTATTGTCATATAATTTTCAAGACTACAGAGCTTTTGTTGTTGTTTTTAGTAACAGTTCCTGGATGTTTGTCTGTAGACCTTTGTATAATTCACTTATTCAAACATTTACTAAAGATCGGGTACTGTGCTAATCTCTGAGACAGGAAAGTAAATAAGACTACAGTCTCTGCCCTTGAGAGTCCGTAGTTTACTGGGAAAATGAGCATATGTTACTATAGTAGAGTGGGGTAGGTGCTGTGATAGACAGTTGAATTGAATACTGTAGAAAGACTGAAGAAAAGAGGTCCCTTTTGATGGATGTTGGAACATTAGGTGAGGTGGCCATTGAGTTGTGGCTTTACTGAGACATAGGAGCAGGAAGCTATTCTAACATTGTGAAGTATGGGACAAAGAGAATATGGAGATGAAAAGTTAATGAGTGTACTGGACCACAGAGAATGATGGTAACAGACAATGTTGGAAAAGGACGCAGATACCTGTTAAGTTGAAAGTAAATTCCATTCATCTTTACAGGAAGATGACAGCTATACAATGCACCCTAAACAAACTCTACTATCTCACAGAAAGGGAAACAAAGTCAGAGGTAATGGTTACCAGTTTTGGTAAGACTTATTTTTTATGGAAATTAACCATGACTTTGTATATCCGTGACTGAAAAATCTGAGAACCCTCATAACTCTGTCCAAGGTGAGCTAGGGAAAATCTGAGGAGACAGGATTAAAATGCAATTATGATTTTGTAAGAAGAAAACAAATTAATTGTACTATAGACTGCTTGCAATAAATAGAAAGTAGTTGGCCAGCTAAATGCAAAGTTACCAGCCAAACTCCATCCAACAGAACGATCTTGGCTAAGTGGACTCAACATTATGGGTTTCTTGGCAAGGCTGGCCCTGTAGTTGATGAGAGTGCTTCAAGTTGCCTAACATGAGAGACTATTCTTAAGATCAACTAATTCTCCCTGTTCTGATTTTATGCTCACCAAGCAATCTGTACATAATTTGTTTGGCTTACCATACAACTTGCCTACAAGGAAAGAATGCACTAATTTGACTACTTAAGCATTTTGGCCTGTTTGACCATTACATTTCTCATTGTAAATTAACAAATTAACCATGACATATTTTTTTCAGAGACTCCTTACATATCTTGATAATAGACAGATTATAAATATATGAATGCAAACACACACACACACACACACACACACACACACACACACACACACACACACACGTATTCTATGTTTTATTGCATTTATTCTGCCCAGGCTCTGCTCTTTAGCCTTGAAACTCAGAAATCCATTTTGATGCCCATCTTGAGAGGCTAGCAAGCACCTACAAAGCTTTCAGGAGGAGCCAACTGGCATAGCATTCCCTAGGTGAATGAAGCCTCAGCTATGCTAAGTCCTCCCTTCCAACTTTACCAAAGGGATAATGTTCACTTTCCAAAATGTCGTCGGTATTAGGCAGTTAAATTTGAGAGAGAATGAACATTGCCTTTAAACGGTGTGTGAATAGAAAACCTGTTTGCATCATTTTGATTTGTGTGTGTGTGTGTGTGAGTTCAGTTCTCAAAAGCAGACCTTAAGTAAAAGTTTTAGACACAAGTAGATGTTTCAGAAGTAACTTCAAAAGCACAAGAAGGAAACAGGGAAAACAAAAAGAAAAAAAAGGAAAAGAAAAAAGAAAAAAACTAATGATCAGTGTGTTAAAGGAGGGACTAGCCTGTAAGCAAGTGGGACTCAGACCTTCCATGTATGCTGAGAACTTATGGTGAAGACTTAGGATCATTCCATGAAATGATGGAGAGTTTAGAGTACTTTTCTAGTACTTACCGGTGGAGTTCCATCCCCAGTATTTGATGCCAGCCCTCAGCCCTTGGAGTGGTATGACATTGCCTTTCTAACACTTCCAAGTTGTAACTGGTGATAACAAAACAACCTGGTATTGCTCCCAGAAAAGCCCTCAGGAAAAGAAGAGAGTCTAACTACCTGAGATAGGGCACAGTTGTGGTGATGGAAACTGAAGCAGGAAGTAGGCCAAATAAATAAAGGGCATCTCATCTACAGCATTTAGTTCATTATTAGAGACAAGCACAATGCACCCAGAGGATATAGTAGACAAATAAGCAAAGGACATGGCCTGCTAAATTGTACACAAAAAATAAACATGGCCAACAATTAAAGTTTTAAACACTTAACCTTGGTAGTAATCAATAAGTTATAAATAAAGATGAGATAATATTTTTTGCCTGTCAAGTGTGCAAAAGGGTAATTTTAATTAATAAAACTCATATATTGAATAGGGTACACTTTCATTAACTGTAAATGAGATTGTCAATTGGCACAAACTTTCTGAAAAGCAAATTTTCAATACAGCAATCCATCAAATCATGTTTCCAAATATCCTGTGGCTCTGAAAATGCTCAGATTATAATATTTAATTAAAGTCAGAATACAAAACATATAAAATGGCCTCAATTGTTTTTTAATCCAAATATGATAGAGATTGTGGGACATTGATTTATCCATAGCTTTTGGAAAAAATACTACTTTGTTTGTTGGTTTGCTTGCTTGCTTACTTGTTGAGACAGGGCTTTTATGTGTAGCCTTGGCTGTCCTGGAACTCATTCTGTAGAACAGGCTGACCTCGAACTCACAGAGATCTCCTTGCCTCTGTCTTCAGAGTGCTGGAACTAAAGATGTACATCTCCATTGTACGGTGGAAAATAATACATTTAATGCAACCATTTTATTCTGATGACAATGGCATATATTTTTGTGTATATATACATATATATTTATACTATATATAGTTTATATATATTAGTGTGTATATATATACATATATATGTACACTATATATAAACTAGAATCTAAGCTTTCTTCATATCTCATGACTGATGGAAAAAATATTTTTTTCAAAATTAATTCAGCTTGCTGAAGGACCATGTGGCTGCTTCTCAGAACCCTGACTACTGATGATATCGCAAAATCATATCAAAGTATGCAGCAGAATCCCAGGGACTCCTCAACCTATTTGGTTAAACTTGTAGTTTCTTTTCTCTGTCTTGGTTTTTATTATTATCATGTATTATTCAATTAGATTAGCTAGAAACAAACCCATTATTCTTGAAAGGCACCAAGAAGCTTCTGGGTGCTTAAATGATAGTCACCCACACTGCATGCAGTGGTCACGCCAACCTTTCCTAGCTTTGAATTTTTTATGCTCTCTTCTAAGACATTTGACAATTTCTACTGCCTTTCAATGCATTGTGTCTCATATGTGACAAGAGATCTCCCACAGACACAATAATTTTTCATTTCAATGATGCATCGTAGTGTAATTTTTAGAAGACATTTTAAATTACAATTAGGGAGAAAGACAAAATTAAGTAACTCAATTGAAGTGACAATCAGATTGCAAATTCTCTCTCAGTACACCTAAGCCTGCACACATATAAGCAATGGCAATAATATCACACCAGGTTCCACTACTTTGTAATTTGCTGGTCAGTTTTGCCATCCATTATGAAATGCATACTGATCTCACATAGGGAGAATATGTATATTAGAATGGAGGAAATATAGTATAAAATATGGATACACAAACACACAAAGAAAAAGGACCAAAGTGAAATGTATCATAATACAGTAGTTAACTGTGAATGCTTAAACTGCTGGTTGCATTTATTTTGACCCACCTTTAGTGTTAAGATCTCTGAGATAAGCCTATATTAGTGCTATATTGTGAAAAACAAGAAAATTTAGAAGAACGAGCTTTGTATTTTAGATACTGTTTTCTATGTTGGTGGAAAAGAGATTGAAATGAAGAATGAATCCTACTTGCAGGGTCATAATAACCTTTGGATCAAGTGTTATCTTGCCTGTAAGTGGAAAACTGCTGTGTATCTCTCCTCTTCTTGACTATGGCAAGAAGGGGGTTGAAATATTTGTTAAAGTTTTTAGATCTTTATTTTTATTCTATGTGTAAGGGTGTTATGCCTGCATATATATCTGTGCATCACATGTGTGATGGCCAAGAGATCGTGTCCGGTCTCCCAGAACTGAAGTTACAGACAGCTGTGAGCCACCATGTGGGTGCTAAGAATGAAACCAAGGTCCTCTGGAAGAGTAGCCAGTGCTCTTAACTGCTGAGTCATCTCTCCAGCCCCTTAAAAAAGATTTTTTTAAAAAAAATACAGCTCTAAAAATCATTTCATAATCATGTGTGTCCATAAGCAATTCAAATGTCTTAGAATAATCTCATCAGGAAGCACAGGTGGGAGTGGGTGGCAGAAATAGGGAAGGAGGGAGAGAGAAGGAGAAAGTATTAGGGAGATGATGCCCAGAGAACCACAGGCTAACAATCTGTTTGGGGGGCTTGAAAGAAATGTTAGGGCTTTTTATAATTTCTGTTTCTGGGCACAGGTGAATGGATTCTATACTGGTAGCCCTTAGGGATATTATCCAGCTGACAGAACTTAAATTTCAACTAATTAAAATGGTTCTGGTCACCCTCTACCTACTGATGGGGAAAGGGGCCTTGGGAATGAACTCTACTGTGCACACATTGCTATTTTACTTCCAGTCCTGACTTTGAAAAAAAAAAAAAAAAAAACAGGTGACAAGGAGATAAGCTGTCAGTGAGACACTCTGACTAGACGGAGTGCAGCTGCAGTGGGAAGCGATGTGGAGCTGCAGAGCTCCCAGCACCTCGCCCCATGCAGCCCTTAGGAAATACATGTTGCTTGGATCACAATATCTTAGTTCACAAAATCTTCCTAACAGTTAGAGGTGAGGCATCATGGGAGTTGGAGCGGCCTAAACTGCTAATGTAGTAGAAACAGTGAGAAAGCAGAAGCTACTATCGTTCTCATCAACAGCATCATAATTGCCTCCACTGAAAGGGCCTGATGATCAATATTTCTTCCAGGCCCCCGTGGATGCAGTTTCTACCCTCGCTATTGCTTGTTCGTCTGTACTCTCTGTTTTGAGAACCTTAAATGACTGTTTTTGAGATAGAACAGTAAAGACTCTGTTAAGATACAAGTGCTTTATGAGAAATGACGCATCTCAAACCTTTCTTATACAACAGATTTCCAGGGGGAAGCAGTAGACATGTTTTTCGGCTCCAGAAAACCTGTGACTCAAGACAGAGAGGTCAAAAAAATAAGGTTGCTTGGACACAAGACCTCACAACTCAGCAAAATCAATCTAGACTCCAGGTAGCTGAGCAGTGGAGACGACTGGACCAAGATTGCAGTCCAGATTGGCTCACTGCCCCAAGGTATAGAGATCAGGAGTAGGATAGAGGGGAAACTGTGCGTCAGGAGAAGCCTTGGTTCTAAGCTTAAAGTCAAGAGAATATATGCAAACTACAAGTCTCTAATCCCAACACTAAGGAGGCTGAGGCAGGAGGATCACAAGTTCCTGGCTACATAGTGAGTTCAAGACCAGCCTGGGTTAGGTAGTAAGACCCTGTCTCACAAAATAAAACTGACCCAGAGAAAGTGTTCATTAGGACTGTGACAAGACAAATTTCCTGAGTATTCAAGTACCTTGAGGCCTAGAGTGTGTGTGTGCGGAGAAGGGGATGTCAGTGGGAAAGGAGGTTTATACTCACTAACAGCAAGCTGGATGGAGCTTTGGATAGGCTGGCAAGACACAATAATTGATTGCCTTCTTGCTGCAAAATCAAAATGGCTTTTGATGCTCAGCCATTCGTTGCCATAACTGAAATAATAATACAATTCATTTTAGCTGCAGCCCTGCAAATGGATGACTTTAATAATAGCTAATTTGGGATGATGAATGTGCCATTTGGGGGTGACATTAGTGCTGAATAAGGAGAAGGGTGTACAAGACACAGGAAGGAAGGGATGAGCTATACGAGATTAGCCCTGTTTGCTGACTTTTGAGACTGCCAGGTCTTGCACTCTACTCCTCAAGTATTAATTCAGCAAGGCCCTATTCTCTACCTAGGATGAGATTCAGGAAAGGTTCTGAAGATACATCTATATGGGTGACCACAGGTCCTGTTTCCCAGGGAAAGCACTAGCTTATACTAAGATCTGGTACAATTATTAATAACATCTGACCCCTGCTGTCAAAATGGTCTTGGTTTGTATGATAGATTATATTGTCATTGTGTGTGCTTCACGTTGTTTTTCTGGATACACAGCTTTTCTAGGAAGATAAGTCACATCTGTGTACCTGGAGCAAAGGCAGCCTATCAGACAATACTGTATAACCCATAAACCAAACACGCTCAAGCACATCAAGTGCTGCTTCCGAGTTCTAAAACATGGTGGCTGTGGGTGAGACATTGATGATGACCTTGCTGCATGTTTGACATTGATGAACTCCAATCTTCCCAGATCGTCACAGATACCTGCTGTTACCTTATCTTACAGATTCATGAAAGAAGTCCACAAGAGGAAGATGAGTGTTTATGGTTACATAAGGAGTTTCAATTTGGACCTGGTATTATTTGAACTGAGTTTTTGCATTTCTCCTTTAACACAGCCTGAATAGGTATTCGTGATTTCTAGAATGACTAAGGAGACACATAGAGAAAATGGCTTATTTTCAAAGCATGTCCTCCAGTAAAGGTGAATAAAGAAAAAAGTTAGAGGTGTAAAGTTGACAATAAATGATTAAAAAATTAAGAGGAGTGATGATGATAACAGGGATGAATTATTTGCGAGAAAGTTGGGGTTTTGTCCTTCAAATTATTGATGAGTATATATTAGACCTAAGAAATGTCTTTTGTATACTAGGAATGATAAATTAAGTTCAGAGTGTGATTTCCTTGGAACAGGGACTTGGATGTGAATGAGCCAAAAGGAGATAATTAGTAAGGTTTTCATTCTTAAACATAGTGATTTAAAACAATGATGTTTTGCTCATCTATTTTCATGGATGCTCTAGTCACAACCAAGGTGCCCATCGACAGAGGAATGAATAAAGTAAATATTGTGCCTAGGCATAATGGAATTTTATTTAGCCATAAAGACAAGTGAAATTGTGAAGTTTGAAGGTAAATGGATAGAACTGGAAATATACTGAGTGAGGTAACACAGACCCAAAAGGACAAAAGCTGCATGCTCTCTCTCATATGTAGATCATAGCATCAAAAATTTAGATTTGTGAATGTGTGTATGTTTTCCCAAGTTAAACACACAGACACACACAAAATCCAAAAGTAGAAAGAGAATGTTCGTGGGAAGGGCAAAATATATTAAGAAGTGTGGTTTAAGTCAGGGAGAGGGACAGGAGATCAGAGCAGAACAGAGAAAGGAATAATTAACATTAAAGATGATTGAAAAATCCATATGGAAACCAGCTGAGTGCTTTCTCTAACTCTCTGAGCTAGCAGGCTTTCACTCCAGCATCTGTAGAAACTTGTTTTATAAGCTACACACACACTCTCTCTCTCTCTCTCTCTCTCTCTCTCTCTCTCTCTCTCTCTCTCTCTCTCTCACACACACACACACACACACACACACACACACACACACACAAGTATTTATATAGAAAAGTTTGTTTGGAATTATCCTACACAGGGAATACCATGCCTCTGCAAGAAGCCATAGATTGCGAAATAAAAAGCCTAGGGCCAGATGTGGGGTACTTCCACTTGAGTTTTTGATCAGGGGAGTCCCAGAGATTTCCTACAAACATTATAGATTATTGCCATTGCTCTTGGTTGTTCATCAAAACTTGATGGTACGACCCTCTTGTTGAAGATACTGCATACTTTGGTCATAAGACATAGAGAAAACAGGTTAGTATTAGCCAGGAATCTTCCAATGTACAGGTTAGCTTTCATAGTATCCGAGGTGCTACACAGTATCCTAGGAGGGAGAGGTCATCAACAGTCTTATCCAGCTGTGAGCATGTGAGTTACAGTAACTACCAGCATGGCAAGAAATGTCCATGAAGCCGGGCGGTGGTGGCGCACGCCTTTAATCCTAGCACTTGGGAGGCAGAGGCAGGCGGATTTCTGAGTTCGAGGCCAGCCTGGTCTACAGAGCGAGTTCCAGGACAGCCAGGGCTATACAGAGAAACCCTGTCTCGAAAAACCAAAAAAAAAAAAAGAAATGTCCATGAATACAATAGTAGCAGGAATGTTAGGAAAGTAACCAATAGCTTTTTGGTTAATTTAACTTCCAGCTCCAAATTTACTAGTACTATAAATATGACCCAAAAAACATAGTTGAGGGACTCATATAGGTCCTAGGGATGAACCTACTATTATTATTTTGCTAAATGGACACAGTAGCAGACTTCCCTCTAAATTTGAATCTTTATACCCATACATTAGTGCAGTTCAGACTTCATCAGAGAAGTTTCTTTGTGCAGTGGACATTGTTTACCATAGAAATCCACAAATGGTCAAAGTTCAGAGAATAAGTCTGTGAAATGTTCAACCACAAATGAGATGTTTATATCATGCTCCTTCACCCTAAGGCTCAAAGACCGTTTTCGAAAGAGGAGGGTGGGAAGATTGTAAGAGCCAGAGGTCAGGGAGGACTGAAGTAAATTAGTGCCTCCCAGACCTGGCAGGACCCCTGCATTCATGAACTCAAAGCAGCTGTGGTTTCCTACAAAAAAAAGCTATGTCAATGAACTTCCAGGATAGGGGGATGAAGGGACCTTCACCCCCTAACTGAGGAGCTATTGACAAATGATGGCTTCTGGAGGGGGAAGAGTCTGTTTACCTTTAGGGTATAGCCCAATAGTTTCGTGACACTCCAATAGATATAGCTGCACACCCATTAGTATGAAGGCAGCACAAACTAAATTCAAGGGGTGGCTGGAGAGATGTCTCAGTGGATAAGAGCATTTAATTCTTAGCACCTATATTGTGACTTATAACTATATAAACTGACAACATGACTGCTCTGTGGTATGGTTACAGGAAAGGTTTTCATTGTAGATGAGAGAGAGAGAGAGAGAGAGAGAGAGAGAGAGAGAGAGAGAGAGAGAGAGAGAGAGAGAGACAGAGACAGAGACACAGAGTCAGAGAGACAGAGACAGACAGAAGCATCTGGAAGAATCCAAAGCAGAGAAAGGAGTAGACTGAACATGGCTAGCAGACTAGACATAGCCAGAGCTATCTGCAAGAGAAGGGAGAGGAGTAGGAGGGGATAGAGAATAAAAAAAACCTAGTGAAAGAAGCAGGAAGAGGGCAGGGAGAGATCTCAGTGGGAACAACAGGGTTATGAGGAGAATGAGTAGCTAGAGGGAAGGAAGTCTGTGAGCTGGAGGAAGTTTAGGATGAGGGAGGAGGTGAGAAGGGTAAAAGGTCATAACATGGGACTGGAAAGATGGCTCCGCAGTTAGGAACATTGGCAGCTCTTAGACATGACCCAGGCTCAATTCCCAGCACCCATGTGACAGCTCACAATCATCTGTAGATCCAGTTCAAGAAGACCCAGTGTCTTCTTCTGGCCTCCATGAGCACCGCACACACACAGACATACACGCGGGGGCAAGACACTCGTACACATACAATAAAATTTAAAAAATTAAATCCATGATGTGAGATTCATTATTTCCTTTTGCCAATTTAAAAACAAACAGTCTAGGCTTCTGCAGCTGTTGGTGTATTTGCTAAGGAAGATGGAATCTGGAGTAAGGGGGTAGCTGGTAAAAGCCTGGGGTTTGCTCCTCTGTTAGGATCAGGAAGTATTTCTGTAACGTGTGTTTGAGCTCTGGAGAACCTCTGCTAGCCTATGTCCTGAAGCCAAGCTCTAGGCATCAAGGCCAGCTTCCCCCTGCTCCAGGGCCTTGGATACTCTGAACCATCTACTGACAGTTACAACTTTCCATTCTCAAAGTTAGAAGCTGAGAGAACTGCCCCTAGGAGCCACACACAAAGGTTGGCATTCACAAGCTAAGCTCCATGGCGTGGGCAAGTTCTTCCCATCCTGTACTGACCCACTCTCTAAGGTCCTGTGTCCGGTCTGAGTGGACATCCTGAAACCAGAGAGGTATCAGACTGGGAGATCAATCTAGGCTTGGTTGAAAGGTTATGAGTTCCTGTCCGGGCTCCTCCCCTGAATTAGCCTGTGAGCTTGGGGACTTCTCACAGACTATATTCCCAGGAAAGCAGGCTAAGCCAGAGCTCTATGGGTAGAAAACTGCAAGGAGTCAAGTTGTAAATAGACATTCTCTGAATTGAGGGCCAATTTCTCTCTCTAGCCTCGTCCTTCCTTACATTGGCTACTTGGTGAAGATTCTGTTCCCATCACATTTTTTTCTCTGAAATCCCCCTTCCTTTGAACTGTTCTTTCAAACAGGCCATGTCTTTTATGCACTTAAGAGCAGATGTGGGGAGAAAAGCTTTGGAGCCAGATCTCAGTTGGAATCCAGATCCAACTTTGATAAACAGTGTGGCAATAGGCAGGTGACTGACTGAAATTCCCAGAGGCTGTCACAAGAAATGCAGCTATTGATGTGTGTTCCCTACTGGGTTGGTGGGAGAGGCAAATGAGGTAACTTTGGGAGAAGGCCCACCCCATCCCTGCAACGTTTCATAGAGCTCAGTGGATGAGTACCACATGTAGGAAGAATGTCTTGTTCTCTCTACATAAGGAGAGGGGTGGTAGAAGAAACTGAGGCACTGATGGTCCCTGGAGCCTCATAGTCCTGGAGTCCCTGGAATCCCTTAGAACTCAGTGAAAGGGAAAGCAGAGCCTGAGGGAGGGACAGCTGCAAGAGTCAAGAGTAGACGTGACCCAGAGCCATGTGAGGAGGGGCAGGGAGAGGGGAGAGAGAGGCACCAGGTGCAGGAGCCAGGGGGCAAAAAGGCAAAAGAGTCAGGTTGCCAAATGGCTAGATTCCACAGGAAAGGGTCTACTGGGGCAGGGCAACCCAGCCGGTTTAGGGAAGAGGGCAGGGTGAAGGGACTCTAGCCAGTCCAAGCATGGCACACATGGTTCTGACAGGCCTTGTCCTTCTCCCTCATTTCCTCTGCCTTGCTAAAAACTGTTAGATCACATTTCTAGAGCTAACCACAGAGGATCATTTCGTTCTTTGGCCACTTCCTCCTCCTGAGGCTGACTACCAAGGTCCAGACATCACGGTATTGAAGTCCAGCAATCAAAAGCGGCCATTAGCTCATCTAAATAATTAACCTGTCAAATCAAAGTTAAAAACCTCATCCTAACATGGGATTTCCCCTTTTACCTTTATAAATGGCCATCTTCCTATGGGCCCCATTGTCTCCTCTCTATCCAGAGGCAGTCCTTTGTCCTTCCCTTTCCCCTCTCCCTTGCCCCCTTTCTCCCCCTCCCTGTCCCCTTCCCTTTCTTCCTCTTCCTCTACTTCCTGTATTTGTCTCTTATGCCTGCCCTCTCTGTCCCTGTGGAGCAAATGGTTCTCTTTTGTGTTGAACACTTAGTCTTGGGGTGCCTTGTGCCTACTCTGAGGGTTTCTACATGGTGTATACCAGTCATATCCTGTAACAGGTTGAGACTGAGGGATACAGGGAGAACCTGGCAGCCAGGTACAATCCAATCTGTTAAATAGGCACCTCAGTTAGTCTTTGTCCCAGGTTTGAGACCTAACACTCAGTAACTCTTAGTTCTCTTCTCCTCTGAACCCAAACTGCTCAATCCAGTGATCTGAAGACTAGTTTGCAATGAAGAAATGCATGTAAATTGGCATAGTTCTCGGAAACTCATAACTCTAGAAAAATGAAGTCACTTCAAAATCTGACCCATGGCAATGAAATCCCTAGTACATGTTCAAACTGCTCCTGGTCTGCCTGTCTCTCACTATCGCAGGCCCCTCAGTCCTAAGGACACAGATTACTTCGTATCCCCCTATGTCAAGAAGCTCCAGTCAGTATTGCTTGGGCTTTTCAAGGATGTGCACGCTCAGCCACCACATGGGGCCACCAGCCTGAGAGTTACTGTAGGTAGTTCTCAACTGCTACTGCTCTGAAACTCAGGGCTCATCATGGACCACGGGCTCCAGGGAAGATTAGTGCCACAGTTTCCTTCACTCCTCTCTCCTCATGTGGGAAGAACAAGACATGACAGCAAGAGCTAGAAAAACTCCACAAAGAGCAGGGCTTTTGCCACCAGGCCTCGGGTGTAACTTGTAATCTATAACTACTGAGACCCAGGAGTGGGCAGCTGAGCCCTGCTTGTGGCCGCTAGAACCTCTTACAGATCATGTGATTGCAATCCATGCCTCTTGCACGAGTTCCCCTGGGTCCAGAGTCCCTTGACCTTCCTGTCTCCTCAGCACAGCCCTTAAGGCTGTGGTTCTCAACGTGTTTACACCAGTCCAACAGCACTTGAACTACCTGGGGAAGTATGTCACAAATGCAAATTCTCATACCCTCTCCATATCATTTCATGTGATTCTGATAAGGGTCCCAAGTTCAGGACTGGACACGGACTCTAGTTGCGTAAATCACATTACAAGCACAGGGTGGATATAATTTGCTTGCTTTGGGGGGAAAGAGGGAAGGCATTTGAGACAGGGTCTCACATAGCTCCAGTTGTCTTGGAGCTTGCTATACAACCAAGGATGACCCAGAACTCCTGATCTCCCTGCCTCTACCTCCCAGGAGCTAGAACTATAGCTAGTCATGTACAACTACCATGCCAGGCTATAATTTGCTTTTCCATCTTCACATTTTCTGGCTTCTTCTTTCTTATTACACAGAAGAAATTACAGAAGATGTAAATACACTGATGGAGAGGGTTTCTAATGCCACAGTTCCTAATTAGAAGGCAATGCCTTTCCACTTTATTTCAAATTTATGTCCTGACCAACGATTCTGTATCAGGCTGGTGGCTGATGTGGCTTGATTTGTACTTAATGCTTATTTCTCCAGTGGCTTGCTGCTACTGGAAAAAGATTTGGCATCCCAAACAGAACATTTGGGATATAATATAAATAAACACTTTGAACAGAGATTTAAAGCAGTTTTATTACAGCCACTGATGTGGCATGTTTTACAGCTTTGATTTCAATTCTGGCTGTGAAGACTCAGAGAAAGCAAACATATCTCAGAACAGAAATAAAATCACAAGACAAAGCGGCAACCAACTAACTGGGAAATGATCTTTACCAACCTTACATCCGACAGAGGGCTAATATCCAATATATACAAAGAACTCAAGAAGTTAAACTCCAGAGAGGCAAGTAACCCTATTAAAAAATGGGGTACAGAGCTACACAAAGAGTTCTCACCTGAAGAATATCTAATGGCTGAGAAGCACCTAAAGAGATGTTCATCATCCTTAGTCATTAGGGAAATGCAAATCAAAACAACCCTGAGATTCCATCTCACACCAGTCAGGATGGCTAAGATCAAAAACACAGGAGACAGCAGTTGTTGGCGAGGATGTGGAGAAAGAGGAACACTCCTCCACTGCTGGTGGAATTGCAAGCTGGTACAACCACTCTGGAAAGCAGTCTGGCGGTTCCTCAGAAAACTGGGCATGACACTCCCGGAGGATCCGGCTATACCACTCCTGGGCATATACCCAGAGACTTTACCTGCATGCAATAAGGACACATGCTCCACTATGTTCATAGCAGCCTTATTTATAATAGCCAGAAGCTGGAAAGAACCCAGATGTCCCTCAACGGAGGAATGGATTCAGAAGATGTGGTATATCTACACAATGGAATACTACTCTGCAATTAAAAACAATGAATTCACGAAATTCCTAGGCAAATGGTCAGATCTTGAAAATATCATCCTTAGTGAGGTAACCCAATCACAAAAGAACACACATGGTATGCAGTCACTGATAAGGGGATATTGACCCAGAATCTCGGAATACCCTAGACACAATCCACATATCAATAGATTTCTAAAAAGATGGAAGGAGAGACCCCTGGTCCTGGAAAGACTGGATGTAGGGGAACGCCAGGACAGAGTAACGAGAGGGGGTTGAATGGAGAAAAGAGGGAGGGAAGGGGGCTTATGGGACTTTCGGGGAGGGAGGAAACGGGAAAGGGGAAGTGATTTGGAATGTAAATTAAAAAAATAAAATTAAAAAAAAAAAGAAAAAAAATCACAGGCAGACATGGGATAGATACCTTCTCTGCTAACCCTTCTACTCCTCTGGAATAGAACTTTATACACTTCCTCTGCATGAACACATTCTTGGGATCAAGCCAAAGACTAGGTACAGAGAATGAACTGTGACTTGCACAAGGCAGATCTAAATGAGGGAGGTAAACCCAAGGCTCCACGGGGTGGATAGAAGGAGCAGAGTGTAGCAAAGCGGGGGAAACATAGGCGAGAATGATAGTGAAAAGATGACTTAAAATGGGCCTCTCCCCATACCTAAACACAGTAAAAGCAATATACAGCAATCTGGTAGCCAACATCAAACCAAATGGAGAGAAACTTGAAGCAATCCCACTGAAATCAGGGACGAGACAAAGCTGCCCTCTCTCTCCATATCTTTTCAATATAGTACTTGAAGTTCTAGCTAGAGCAATTAGACAACAAAAAGAGGTCAAAATGATACAAATTGGAAAGGAAGAAGTCAAACTATCACTATTTGCAGACGATATGATAGTATACTTAAGCAACCCAAAGAACTCCACCAGAGAACTCCTACAGCTGATAAACGACTTCAGCAAAGTGGCCAGATATAAAATCAACTCAAGCAAGTCAGTAGCCTTCCTATACTCAAAGGATAAGCAGGCTGAGAAAGAAGTAAGAGAAATGATACCCTTCACGATAGCCACAAACCATATAAAGTATCTTGGCGTGACTCTAACCAAACAAGGGAAAGATCTGTATGACAAGAACTTCAAGTCTCTGAAGAAAGAAATCAAAGAAGACCTCAGAAGATGGAAAGATCTTGGCCATCTTGCCAAAAGCGATATACAGCTTCAATGCAATCTCTATCAAAATTCCAACTCAATTCTTCATAGAGTTAGAAAGAGCAATTCTCAAATTCATCTGGAATAACAAAAAACCCAGGATAGCGAAAACTCTTCTCAAGAGTAAAAGAACCTCTGGGGGAATCAGTATCCCGGACCTCAAGCTGTACTACAGAGCAATAGTGTTAAAAACTGCATGGTATTGGTACAGTGACAGGCATGTAGATCAATGGAACAGAATTGAAGACCCAGAAATGAATCCACACTCCTATGGTCACTTGATCTTTGGCAAAGGAGCTAAAACCATCCAGTGGAAAAAAAGATAGCCTTTTCAACAAATGGTGCTGGCTCAACTGGTGGCTAGCATGCAGAAGAATGCAAATTGACCCATTCTTATCTCCTTGTACTAAGCTCAAGTCCAAGTGGATCAAGGACATCCGCATAAAACCAGATACACTGAAACTAATAGTAAAGACACTGGGGAAGGGCCTTGAGCACATGGGCACAGGGGAAAATTTTCTGGACAGATCACCAACAGCTTATGCTCTAAGATCAAGAATTGACAAATGGGACCTCATAAAATTACAAGGTTTCGGTAAGGCAAAGGACACTGTCAATAGGACAAAATGGCAACCAACAAATTGGGAAAAGATCTTTACCAACCCTGCATCCTACAGAGGGCTAATATCCATTATATACAAAGAATTCAAGAAGTTAGACTCCAGAGAGTCAAGTAACCCTATTAAAAATGGGGTACAGAGCTAAATAAAGAATTTTCACCTGAGGAATATCGAATGGCTGAGAAGCACCTAAAGAAATGTTCAACATCTTTAGTTATCAGGGAAATGCAAATCAAAGCAACCCTGAGATTTCACCTCACACAGGTCAGAATGGCTAAGATCAAAAACTCAGTAGACAGCAGGTACTGGAGAGGTTGTGGAGAAAGAGGAACACTCCTCCACTGCTGGTGGGATTGCAAGCTGGTACAACCACTCTGGAAAGCAGTTTGGCGATACCTCAGAAAACTGGGCATGATTCTACTGGAGGACCGTGCTATACCACTCCTGGGCATATACCCAGAGGATTCTCCAGCATGTAATAAGGACACATGCTCCACTATGTTCATAACAGCCCTGTTTATAATAGCTAGAAGCTGGAAAGAACCCAGATGTCCCTCAATGGAGGAATGGATACAGAAATTGTGGTATATTTACACAATGGAATACTACTCAGCCATTAAAAATAATGAATTCTTTAAATTCTTAGACAAATGGATGGAGCTGGAAAATATCATTCTAAGTGAGGTAACCCAATCATAAAAGAACACACATGGCATGCACTCACTGATAAGTGGATATTAGCTCAGAAGCCTGGAAAACCCAAGACACATTTTACATATCAAATGATGCCCAAGAAGGAGGAAGAACAAAGTACAGATCCTTGGGTCCTTTGTAGAAAGTGGAACAAAATACCCACAGAAGGAGATACAGAGACAAAGGGTGGAGCAGAATCTGAGTGAAAGACCATCCAGAGACCACCCCACCCAGGGATCCATACCATATACTCAGACACTATTATTGATGCCCACAAATGCTTGCTGACTGGAGCCAGCTATAGCTGTCACCTGGGAGGCTCTGCTAGTGCATGACAAATACAGAGGGGGACACTCTCAGTCAGCTGTTGAACTGAGCACAGGGTCCTCAATGGAGGAGCTCGAGAAAGGAACCAAGGAGCTGAAGGGGTTTGCAGTGCCACAGGAGGAACAACAATATGAGTCACCCAGTACTCCCAGAGCTCCCAGGGACAAAACCATCAACCAAAGAGTACACATGGCATTACCCAGGGCTCCAGATGGTCTTGTTAGACACCAAAGGGAGGAAGAAGAGGCCCTTGGTCGTGGAAAGACTTGATGCCGTAGTGTAGAGGAATACCAGGACAGGGAAGCAAGGGAGGGTTGATTGGGGAAGGGGAGAAGGCTTATGGGATTTTTGGGGGAGGGGGGAACCAGGAAAGGGTACAACATTTGAAATGTAAATAAAGAATATTTCTAATAAAATAAAATGAAATGGGCCTTTCTCCATGGGACAATAGGCCTTCTTACCTATGCACAATTTCATTTGCCATCTTCTCAGTTACTCATGGGTCTCTGTAGGCTGAAAATATTAAATAAGAAAGTTCCAGAAATAAAGATACTTTAGATTAAAACTTTACATCAATCTGAGTAGCGTGAAGAAATCTCATGGCATCCTTCTATCTAGCATATCCTTTCTGTATATGTCCCATAGTCACTCAGCAGCCCTCAAGATTACACCGAGATCACATACTGGGTTCAGAATTCTCCATGGTTTTTAGCCTCTACTGAATGTCTTGGACCATATGCCCTTGGAAATGGTGGAGGGATAGTGCATAGAAGAAAGCATGGGTCAGATCTCAAAGGACCTAAATTCTAGTTTGTCTGATGTGCTTCAAGGTTCTTCCAATTTGAGATAATAAGTTTTCTGGTTCTTAGTTTTTTTCATATCAATGGCAGTCCCTGTTCTCCCTGCCTCACAGAGTTATTCTAAGGTTCAATTTAAAAACAAAACAAAACAAAAACCAAGGTCTTATATAGAGTACTTGATGCAGTAGAAATGAAAAGTTAGCAGTACATTTTGTATGGGCTTACTCAGGGATGTCCTCTACTGAAGTGCATTTCTAAAAACTATCATCTCCTGTTTATAAAATATGAGAGTTGGTTTTTGATAGGCGTGGACCAAGTCTATTAGTGTTCCTGAGTCTGAGGTTACAACATTCTCTAGATTTGCCTTCCAACAGCCACCCTTTCTCCAGCCAGGTAGCAGCCTGGCTTCTGAGTCTAGCAGCATATTGAAACACGTTCAACAGACCGATGAGACTTGATCTTTGTATTGATTTAGGAGTCAGTTCCCACTCACATCTTGCCTGCTGCAGCCATCCCCTGTTTCTTCACTTGGCTTATGACCTTGACTATAATCTCAACTTCACTTTGCAAAAGTTTTCCACAAACTTGAGAATCTAACTCCTGTGGGTCATTGAGTCACACAGGTTTCTAAGACACTATCTAGATTATGGTGTTCTAAGGACTTGGGCAACATAGTCTATCTTCCCTTCCTTCTGGAAGTACTCTGCTCCTAAAGATGGCTAAGGTGTCCCTCTTCTAATTTTACACAGTCATGTGTGCCTGTTCCTGTCGTGGCAGTGGTCATGCTATATCAACATTTTCTGACTATCTGTTCTTCTAAACCCTGCACTTCTTAGGGGCAAGACCTGTGCTTTATCCCTGTCTCTGTTCCCATCACCTTCCCCAGGAAACTGTTGCTGGATGGACCCGCATTCTGGAACATGAATTGTACAGCTGGAGAACTTTGGGAGTGTAACTATGACTCCCCTGTCTCATACCCAAAGGACACTGTGCTGATTTAATTACTCACATGTGGGGGTTTCACACAGATGTTATAACAGCTCACTTAGCAAAGGACAGTGATTAGGGTTTTCTTTTATTAACTAAATAGACAGCACCTGAGTGGAATATTAAAAGACAGATGGCACAACTTTAATCTTGTGTGTATCTGCAAGGGAAGCACAATGTGCCAACATTGTCCTGTTTAACCTTAAAAAGATATACTTAGCCACTTGTAGGTCACTCACTCAACATCCATATTCTTCCTATCAAAGTTGGGAGAAAGCCAAAAGGAAACACAACTGGAGGTCTGTTATTAGCTGAATTGTGTTAACCCAAAATTCATATGTTAAAGCCCTAACCTATCAGTACTTCAGAAATGTGACTGTATACGAAGATCAGGCCTTTTAGGAGATAGTTAAATTAAAACAAGGCCATTAGGATGAGCTCTAATCCAATTTCTCTGGTGTCCTACAAGATAAGAAAATTGGACACACAAAAGAGACTCCAAGAGCATCCATGCATAGAGGGATTATCATGTAAAGTGAGAACAAGAGGGCAGCCATTTACAAGTCAGAAGGGAGGGCTGTGCAGAAAGCCAACCCTGCCAGCATCTTGATCTAGATCACAAGCTTCCAGAATGATGGTGGAATCAATGATATAAACAAAAATGTGCCTGTGATAGTTTGTTATATTAGTTCCAGAAAACAAAGGGAGTTATTGTTCTATTGTTGCGATGAAACTCCATGACCGAGGCAACTCATAAATGGAAGCAAGCATTTAATTAGGGGTTTGCTTACAGTTTCAGAGAGATAGTCCTTGGTGGGGAATGTGGCAGCAGGCGGTCATGGCACGGAAGAAGTAGCTAAGAGCTTACCTCTGATTAGCAAAACAGGAGACAGAGGAGAGGGGGAGGAAGAGGGGGAGGGAGAGAGACAGACAGACACACACAGACAGACAGAGACAGAGACAGAGACTGGGTCTGGTGTGAGCTTTTGAAACCTGAAAACCCATCCCTAGTGACACACCTTCTCCAACAAGGCCACACCTCCTAATCCTTCCCAAACAATTTTATTAACTGGAAGCTAAACTTTCAAATATATTATCCTATGAGGGCGAGTCTCCTTCAAACCACCAAAAACTTCAATCACCGTTTAGCACTGAGATGCCTGGCATATCTTCAGACAATCTCAGCCCGAGTTAACTGGGTCCAGATGTGGAGCTTCATCAGAATTATGCCTATCCCCTTAGCCTAGGCCCATTGGCAATTTCTTTATAGTTTAAGTCATTTGCCTTTTCTCTTCCTTCAGTCTTTGCTTCACTCATTCACTTCCTTAACAGTTACCGAGAGGTGCTGGCAGGGAATATTGTACCCTGCCCTCAAAGAACCTAACGTCATATAAAAGGCATGCATCTACCACAGTAATGCTAGAGACCACCCAGGTGTGTGGCATCCTTTCTAACATGGGCAATGAAGCCGATTAGTAAAGGAAGAAAAACAGTCTGCATAAAAGAAGATTCAAGGTTGGCAATGCAGTAGAGTGAAGTGGTTAGGAGCTTAGCCTCTGAAACCAGAGTGGATGTTGGAATTAAGAGAATAGGCTCTACTCAGAGCATAAACGCTACAAGACCTTCTCAGAATACTAAGTCTCTCCATTCCTTGGTTACCTCATCCAAAACTGAGACTAAACAACAATGTTTATATTCAATTTCATGAATGCATACAAACCTCTTAGAACAGTGCTTGGCAAAGAGGAGTTATTTAATAAATTTGCTGTTTGTAGATTGTGGGGGAGAGGAGAAATTTTGGATTCCAGTCTTTCGTTTATTTGCTATGTATTCCTAGGACAAATACAGATCACCCCAATTGGACTATCTTCCTATCGGACAAAGGGTTTGAGAGAATCAATTGTAATAACCAATATTTAAGTGCACTGAAAAACAACACGGGCACAGGAATTTTATTGTTGCTGTTATTAAGTTGAGCATTGAAGGATGGTGAAGATTTGATGTGAAAGTTACTACACATTGAACACTTACACAAGTGTGTGTGTGAGTGTGTGTGAGTGTGTGTGTGTGTGTGTGTGTGTGTGTACATGAAGAAGTGAGGGCAGGTATTTCCCAATTTTCTTTTCTAACTCCCTAGTTCCCAGGGCAGAGGTATATGCCACATACTTGGCCGAGGTAATGCTCTTCGCAAGACTCCAAATTAGGAGGGATCGTCAGAAATTCAGATGCACGTGATGAATATGTAGCTGGTACAGTGAAATGGTCCTATAGGGCTGTGACATTTTGGCTAAACTGAGCCTGGGGGTTAAGCTAGTTGGTAGTTACCTTATACAACTTCTGCTGATCCCTGATCACTTTCTTCACTCATTAGCCAGTACTACCATTGATTTGATGAGCAATCTGCTATTCCCAATAATAACTTCTTTGGGGTAGGCAGGATAGCTCAGTGGATAAAAGACCTGCCAACCCTGATGACCCAGGTTCAATCCCCTAGACCCACATGTTGGAATAGAGAAATTGTCCTCTGATTTCCATTTGTGCAAACTGAAGCTTAGTGGAGGACGATATAACTTGCCCCCAAATCCCTCTAATAATAAATGAGATGTGTGGAGTTGACTCTAAGGATGTTTTTACTAGTACTTACCTCTGCCGTACACTAGGGGGAGAAGCTGGCAAAAAATATTTTATGTGGGAGGAATATCCAGAAAGACCCAGATGTAGGAGGGCCTGAGGAAGGTTCAGAAGATTGTGAATGTCCAGATAGGCAAAGGTAAAATGTTCAGAGCAGAGCCAGTTAAAAATGGCAAAAGCTAGGTATGATAGCATGCAACTACAATCCCAGTACTTGAGAGAGTGAGGCAAGAAGATTGGATCAAAGTTTAGAATGTCGTAGGCTATGTATTGAGTTCAAGGCTAGCCTGGGCTACAAAGAGCAGAACTCTGGGTTTCATTCCCAGAACTGGAGTGGGGAAAGATCCTAATGCTAATGCGGATACTCACACCTATAATCACAGCTCTTCAGGCAAGAAGCAGGGAACCCCAAGTTCAAGACCATCTTAGTGTACAGATTGAGATCTTGTCTCATCTCACAAACAGAAGAACAAAATTAGGAAGAGACCTTGAGGTCAGCAGCGTGAATTTCATTTACGGGACATGAAGAGCCACAGGAGACATCAGACTTTCAAGAAGCTACTGTGTTAGTCTAGATTTGAGGTGATGGGAACTTAACTGAGAAACATGTTGTTTTGTGGAAGGAAAAAGGTCCTGACTAATGAATGATAATTACTAAGGAAGAGTCTGATGACTGCGAAGCTGTTGACATCCTTGACCAAAATAGTGAAATCTGGCCCTGAAGTGATTTGGCGGTGACAGGAGAATGGAGCAGCTGTCTCTTTAGAAAGAAATGCCTTCTTTCTGCTGTCATAATTCCTAGCTTTTCAGCCTCTTATTTCAAAGCCGCTTACCATTTGCTTTTTTTTTCTCTGAGACTGTTTGATAGGACTCTGATTTCACTCTGGGAATGGCATTGCTACTCACAGATGTGAAAACCAACTGCTTGTGTGAAGGGAGAATCCTAGCCAGTTGGAAGCAGTCCCTCCTTTGGGTCCCATGGCCTAGTTATGGTTATTGATAACTGATGATTCTGCCATCTCTGGTTCTAGCAGCCTAGCAGGCTCTCATCCTCTTATATTCTGGTGCCTTTTGGCTACAACTGCCACTGGTGTCTCAGGTGACAGTCCCTTAGCCCACATTTCTAGCTACCTCCAAGGGTTTCTTCAACCTATTTCTTGATAGTTCTGCCATGGAGATGAACTTTCTCTCTCTCTCTCTCTCTCTCTCTCTCTCTCTCTCTCTCTCTCTCTCTCTTTCTCTCTCTCTCTCTCCTTTCTCATTTGCATCTCCTCCACATTTATCCTCTTGTTTTTCCTTTGCATCCTAGCCTTCCTATTATTGCTTCAGCTTTTGCTTCCCATCCTTTTTTCTTGCACGCAATAAAAGTTAGTACTAGCAGGACCTGTACTAAGTGTTGGAAGAATACAAATAATGAAAATACAAGCTCCATCCTTACATGAGATCAAGTACTTCTAAAGAAGATATAAAATACTAGTAATTAAGACAAGGATATATAATGATAACCCACTGGACACGTTTATTACAATTAGAAACAAGCAAGAGCACAAAAAGTTTCTGTAAGGAAATCATGCCACAACAGATTTTGAAGTTTATCCTGGCATACATTATTTGTGAGTATGACTGAGAAGAAGGTATTTCAAGCATAAGGGACCTAAGTAAGCACATATGGGGTAAGAGGAATCCCCCTGCTACATAGACAAAACATATAAAGTAATGGTATTGGGATGAAAACTGGCAGTAGGTGAGCTGTAGCAGAAAGAAGAATACTTGTATGCCATTTTAATTGCTTGGTCTTTGTCTAGTAGAGGGTGGAGGGTCACCAAAACTATTTAGACGAGAGAGCAGAAGAATGGTCATGTATGTTTCTTTCTGAGACAGAGTCTCACTATACAGCCCTGAGTGGTCTAAAACATTCTGCAGACCTTGTTGGCCTGGAACTAATAGAGATCTGCCCACCTTCACCCCCAAGTTGCTAGGATTAAAGTTGCTAGGATACCTGGCATCATGTATGTGTTTAGGAATACAGGTTAGGAATCCCTTTCTAGCAGTGTGAAGGATGAGTTACACAGGAACAGCATCACACCAGGGGAACCCAATTGTTATTGCCATCCAAGTGAGAGACAACAGTGGTTTAAACTGGAACAGGAAAAGGTATGATTAAGTTAAAGCGATCA
The DNA here is from genome assembly GCA_036184795.1 of Tokudaia tokunoshimensis. Taxonomy (NCBI): domain Eukaryota; kingdom Metazoa; phylum Chordata; class Mammalia; order Rodentia; family Muridae; genus Tokudaia; species Tokudaia tokunoshimensis. The sequence goes on from BTHU01000023.1 coordinate 92,956,490, forward strand.
GGTAGGGCTTTGTGATGAATTGGCTATAAATGATATGATATGTATGGTGGAGATATCAAGAATAACACTTTACTCTTCTGCTATATAGATAGGAATACTAATAAAACTAATGAAATATTCTTGAGAATAGTGGTGTCATCAACCATGAAAAAGGACTCAGGAAAGAGTGCAAGTGCAGAAGAAAATAGATAATTTCTTAGGGACATGTGAGTTGAAGATGCCTAGCAACATACAATAGGGGATGTCTAGCAGGGATATTGAGAGTTTAAGACTCTGGAGAGCTTTAAACTTAAGAGTCGGTGCTAAAGGTTTATAGGGTTTTGATTTGGGATTATACAGAGAGATATCTGTCACAGCCTGCTAGGATCATAACATCCCTATGAGAATTACTACACCCTACCTACTGCTTACTGCCCATACAGTCATGGGTTGCTCTTTAATACATTCTGCCTACTCCTTCCACTTGCCTTTGTTTCAACTGATAAGACCTCGTCTGTCCACAATTCAAAGGCAGAGGTATATAAGAGAAGATGTACCTGGAATATTGAAAGTTGAGAGATGAGCTGGACCAATTAGAATCCTCTCATGGTTTTGAACTAAGAACTGCAGAAATAACAGATTATTTACCACTGGAGTTGAAGTTGGAAGACTTGGAAAATCGAGACATGGGCAGGTGAAACCCTTTGAAGCATAAGTAAGGAGGAGATACAAACCATGGGTAAACAGAGGGTTGGAAGTGGTACAAAAAGAGGAATGAAGAGTGGAGATAAAGAAACAAAGCAAGAACAAGAAAGGAGACCACACTGCAATAAAGATGGAGGAATTTTCCATGTGTGAAGCAGCTCCACTGCTCGATAGAACTGCCTCCTCTGTCTGTGTGGCCTCAGTTTGAAGGCCAGCCATCTGAGGATAGCATAAGTGATGGTATTTGCTTTTCCAAACAAAAGAATTGCCAGAGCAAGATCACTCAGGAAGAAACAATCATGAAATAAAAGCAGTAGGTTGAAGTCAGCAGCAGTCTCTCTGTCTCTCTGTCTCTGCCTCTCTCTGTCTCTGTCTCTCTCTGTCTCTGTCTCTCTCTTTGTCTCTCTGTCTCTGTCTCTCTCTCTGTGTGTGTGTGGTGTGTGTGTGTGTGTGTGTGTGTGTGTGTGTGTGTGTGTGTTGGCAGGAAGAAGAGGAATCTACATGTACGCAGAGGGAGGAGCATGGGGTCCTGCCAATAGAACACTGGCCATGAAAGCCAAGTTGTCTTCTTATTTCATTGTTGTCTGTTTTCTTTAGCTGAATGAACACACATGGTATGTACTCATTGATAAATGGATATTATCCCAAAAGTTCAGAACACCCAAGTTTCAATTCACAGACCATATGAAGCCCAAGAAGAAGAAAGACCAAAATGTGGATGTTTCAGTGTTTTTTAGAAGGGTGAACAAAATACTCACAGGGGGAAATATGGAGACAAAGTATGGAAAGGCCATTCGGAGACTGCCCCACGTAGGGATCCATCCCATATATAGTTACCAAACCTAAACACTTTTGTGGATGCCAGGAAGTGTTTGCTGACAGAAACTTGATATGGCTGTCTCCTGAGAGGCTTTGCCAGAGCCTTACATGTAGAGAGGCAGATGCTCACAGCCACCCATTGGACTGAGCTTGGGGGTCCCCGATGGAGGAGTAGGAGAAGGGACTGAAGGAGCTGAGGGGTTTGCAGCCCCATGGAGGGAGCAACAGTATCAACAGGCCAGACCCTCTGGAGCTTCCAGGGACTAAACCACCAACCAAAGAGTACACATGGAGAGACCCATGACTCCAGCCGCATATGGTGGCAGAGGATGGCCTTGTCAGGAATCAATGGGAGGAGAGGCCCTGGGACCTGAGGGTGTTAGACACCTCAGTGTAGGAGAATGCCAGGTCAGGAAGACGGGAGTGGGTGGGTAAGCACTCTCATAGAGGCAAAAGGAGGGGGGATTGGATAGGGGGTTTCTGAAGGGAAGACTTGGAAAGGGGAAAACATTTGAAATGAAAGTAAAGAACATATTTTTATAACATATATAAAAAAAATATATAAAAAAAAACCCTGCACATGGATCTGATCAGGACTTCACTGTGTACACAGGGTTAAAAATTAGTAGGCAACTGGTGATTTTAGTGAAATCATTTAATTAAGTGGTAGGAGAGAAAAATCAGGCTGAACATGGTACAAATTGTATGTATGTATATATATATAATATGTTAATATTATTATATATTGTATATTATATACAATATGTTAATATTATATATTGTTTGTATATACATATACAAACATACAATAATATGTTAATATTATTATATATTGTTTGTGTATATATATATAACTAATAAGGAGATAGCCAGTGTCAGATACTCTTGAAAAAGAATTTGATGATGACCAGAGGGAAAAAAAAATCATTGCTAAGGCATGGGAAGCCAGAGGAGGTTTTGCTTTGATTCTGCTTTAATTTTTAGAGAGAGAATTGAATTTGTATATTAAGAGAAAGAATTTTATTGAGAAGGAAAGAGGAGGAAGGGAAAGAGAGAGGGGGAGGCAAAGAAACAGAGAAGAAGGGAGAGGAAAGGGAAGACAAAGGGAGGAAGAGAGCTGAGGGAAAGGGAGATGGAGAAGAGTGTGCACAGTATGATGAAGCTTCCTTATATCAAACGAATAAAGACACCATGTAGACACCCCTGGGAAAGGGCGAAGAGACACACCCTGTTGGTAGTGTTATTCTTATATTAGTCAGGGGCAAAACAGGAGAGGGGAGAATTTAATTTAGCAAGGATCTTAAGGAGGGGAGACAAGGTCCAAGCTGAACTGATTGTGTTAGCCTTAAAGAGGAAGAGAGTACCCCATCTTCTGAAACTGTGAATAGGAAAGATGCAAAGATCCCTGCAGTTCAAAGGCTGCGATCTTGTATTCTAGTCTCAGGTCTACCATCAACCAGCTGTACACATCTCCTTCTCTCTGGGCTTCTTGTTCATCATCTGCAATCAAAGAGGAAGATTGCCTGGCCAGGCTCTCTGTTTGAAGGTGGCTGTGAGGGCGAAATGAAAGCAGGAGGGGTCAGTGTGGGGGGATATTTACAGACCTGAGGAATCTTCACAGGTGATCTAGAAAGTGAAAGTGTATGGTGAGCAGAATGGACAGCTGTTTCTGGGGTATAGCTAGATTTACCCATGTCTATTTTTCTATATCTTGTGACAACAGAATCTTCTGCCTGTTTTCCTCCTCATTCCCAGTCCCCACATGCTGCAAGTTCCCCAGAGGTCAGGTGTGGTGGGAGCAGAAGGTACAGCCTCAGCAGCTCTGTCTCAGATGATGAGCTGAGAAATCAAAGGTTCTTTGTTTGCCAAGGAAAGGGCTTTCTTTGCTTTTTCCTTCTCTCCAATAAATCTGTCTGCCTCCACTGTTCCATGAGGAGGCTGATTGGCCTTGCCCTTGGGACGTGCAACTCAGCATGGGAGAGGGAGATGCTGCGAAATTTGGCACCTCCCTTTTCAATACATGTTTAATTCATTGCTGCAAAGACTTGGATAAGTAAAACACTAAGCTCCTTCTGACTGGGCTTCCTGGAGAGAGGGATTCCAACAGCTTTTAAAGGAAATGTCAAACTGTTAAGGGTTCAGGCTTCAAGCAGCTTCAATGCTTCACAATGTTTTGGAGTGAGCAGTCTTGTGGCTTCTTAATGCCTGGGTTATTTAGAATTGAAAATTACCGATTTGGGTTGTCAATCTGGTAAACACAAGACAACCACAGCCAACTCTGGAGAAGTGTTCATCCATTTTGCTCGTTAGTCTATTGCTTCTTCCTCAACAAGCCTTCTAGCCAGTTACTAGTCAATCAATGAATATGAATGAGCAAATGAGACATCAGCAATATGCTCATCTCAGTGTACAGTATGATGAAACCCATATCAAGATAAATGAAAAAAACAAAACACAGTGTATGGACCTCCCCACTGGCAATGGGCCAAGAGACACCTTGTTGTTGCTGGGATTATTCTTCTATCAGTCAGGGACAGAGCAGGTGGCAGTCCTTTGTTCATCCTAGCTTGATGCCTGTCCTGGTGTCCAAAGCTGTCTTATGCCTAGAACTCATAAAAGTCAAATCAAATCTAGGCATCACAGCAAAGGAGGAGGAAGACAGACAGAAACTTTCGGACCACCATGCCACCCACAGACCTGCCATCCAGCACACTGCACAGGTGGGCCATAGACACCTGCTTGCCACACATGAATGGCGAATGCCACTCAGGGACTGTCCAGTCACATGGCCAGTCTGCAGCAGGAGCCATGACAATGTGCAAATATGTGGTGGTCAGGTGGGAGAGACGAGAAATGGAGAAGTTTGAGCATTATGAAGAGAGATGGAACTGGAAACTCGAGGGTGCAGAGAAGTAGCCAGTTGTGAGTGGCCAGTCCTGCCACATGGAACCATGGTGATGTCCAAGCCAGAGCTGCCGCTGAGTGTCATGTCTGAGTCTGTGACTACACAGCGGTAGGGGTTGGTGCCAATGTCTGTGGCACATATTACGCTACAGTGATGTCCCTGGTCAGGGTAGCCACTGGGAAGCATGTGGATGTCCGTGGGCTATGCATAACTGGCCCTGACCTTCAGTGGATGCAGCACTCTGGAGAGCTGGCCCCATCTCTCACCAGCTGCAGCACTCTGGAGAACAGGTCCTACACCTCGTCTGGGCAGCACAGTAGAGCTGGCCCTGGTAGAGGGGCTCCAGGTGAGCCAGCCACCAAGGTTGAGAACCTGGGAAAGCTAGCCCCACCACTAGCCCAGTATGAGGTGGTGTGGGTATGATGCCTTCCTCCCTCCTCCTCAACACCTGCAATAGCCAGGAGAGCTGGCCCTGGAGATGTGAAGGTGGGAGAGCTAGCAGGAGCTGTGCTGGAGAGTTTACCTGTTGTTGTAGACGAGAGCCAGAGGGATGACCAGTTCAGCTACCAGCCAGGCCCAGATCCAAGGCTCTATATTGGTCTACCCAAAAATCTCTATCACCTGCAAATGGTTGGGACATGTGAAAGAGCCCATCGTGCTGATCTCGAGCTATAGGATCTCCATGATACAGGGCAGCAACAGGATAACCAGGAGGAGTCCCTATGAAGACCCAATATTGATGGTGTCACAGAAACCACAGATCTCAAACCAGATCAGTGAGTCTTTGCAATGAACACTTGCAACTGAAGATGTTTGAACAGAGGAATATACATACTGTGACATACTACAGCTTCTACTATGAGGTGTTTTCTATGATTTTTGTTGTTGTTGTTATTTGTTTGTTTGTGTTTTATTTTGAAGGGGAGATTACAAGGGCAAAGGGTGGATAGGAGAGGATAGGGAGATGAGTGGGACTGAGGTGCATGATGTAAAACTCACAAAGAATCAATAAAGTTTAAAAGAACCTTGCCCCACCCCACTCCCCCCACCCACAAAAATAACTGCATACTGTTATAGGTTCATTTGTGCCTCTCCTGTTTCATAAGTTAAAGCCGTAACTTCTAGTCCCGCAGACTGCAATCTACAGGCTCTTTAGGTACTGAGTTAAGATGATATCCATCGGGTAGGTTCTAATCCCATATGGGTAGCATTCTTATAATAGTAAGAGATTAGGACATAGACAGAAGTTATCAGACACTTCAGAAAAAAAGACAACTATATGAAACTGAAAGAAGACAGCATCGTCTACAAGCAAAGCAGTGATCTCCCGAGAAACACACCCTGAAAAATCCCTGACTTTAAACATAACAGTTTCCAGAAGTGTAAGAAAATACCTGTCTGTTGGTTAAGCTTCTAGTCTGTGGAATTTTGCTGGTAATATCTGGAAGGTTATAGATACATAGATTTTTCCCCCAGATTTTTTTAAATCACCAATCACAATTAAAATGGGGTCAAGGGATATAAAAACAATTCCTTGATGTTCTCATCACTGTGATTTAGGAGCTTCAGCCCAGAGCACACGGATGACACGGAGAAGGACAGTATGATCCATCAGTCCCTTCTGTCCCCTTCCTTTCCTTGCCCATGGGTCTTTTGCTCTTCTTCTCAGCCTCAGGTTCTTGCCTCCATCAGGAAGAGTCTGCTGACATTCTTTAGGTACTGTTGTCTCCTTAAAGACTTCAGAACTACCTGGGGTATCAAATGAAAGTACAATTAAGAGACCACATGCACCACTAATAATTCAGGCTCAATAGGCCTGTGCAGGACCTAGACAAGTACCCTTGAGTTTTAGCGTTGTGAGATAGGTATACAAAAAAAGTGTTCATGATACCTATTCACAATTAAAACAGTAGTAAATTAAATATACAGGAACTGGAGGAAAAGAACCCACATCAGATGGTAACTGCCTGGACCTGTAATTCCTGCTCTAGGGGATCGGATACTATCCTTTGGACTCTGGAGGCGCATATCTCCACACACATACACATGGCACACCCATCATACACATACATAAAACTGAAAAAAAACTTCTGTTAAAAAAAGAAAAGAATGTCCATAGATACAAATATCTGAGTACTCCCTCCCCTGTCGCAGTCCTCTCCTTCAGCGACAAGCTTTGACTAACTTTTATAGTATTCATCTCTTTGTTTTTCTTTATTGTTTGCTATATGTGTTTGTGTCCCTGAACAAGAACAAAATCATTTTTAGCTTGATTGCCTGCTGACTTCATATTATGTCATGCTGTGTATATTCTTTAGCAACAGAATCTTTAATTTAATTATGAAGCATCGGTTCTCAGTAGTAAAGGGGTTTGGTAAAAGAGGAAAGAGAAGGTAGCTGGGAGTGTAGGAAGAAATTTCCATATGTCACATATACTACACCAGAGAGGAGGACCATATGTTACAAACGTTCAACTATGTGGTACAGATTATCACTTTATAGATTCTTAGGTGTGTGTTTTTAGGTGCCACAGTCAACTTGGTCACATAATAGGTGGCAACTTAATCACTCAATGTTGAAAACATTCGAGTAGATTGAACCAGCAAAGACTTCTTGGAGACAATCCAGCCAGTGGTGGAGTGGTGGACTTCGACTGATGGGAAAAGTGGAAATTGGGACAAGAAATAGAGGAGGTGTCAGTTTATGGCTAGAGTTTGCTTTAGAAAGGGAAAGCCAGGAGTACAAGGCAAATCGGGAATGCAGAAATGTGGATTTCCAGATTGGAGGGGGGTGAGTGCCAACAAAAGCCTGGCAAAGACTAGGGTTGCAGCTCAGTGGCACGCATGTGCAAGGCCCTGGGCTCTATCCCGAGCACTACAAAAAAAGCCTGGTAAATCTAGTTCTTTTACAAATGTACTGAGATTCCAGGGGATCCTATCTTGGGAACTAAGAAGGAAGGCACAGCTTGAGAAATTTAGGAGGGGAGATCTTGAGAACATCAGAGCAGATTCCTTGTAGAAAATAAACCATGAAAAAGTAGTCAGACAGTAATGCACCCAGGAGAACAAGGCAGCGAGAAACAAACAGGAAATGACTTCAGACCAATAATAGAGTTCCTCTCAGGTGTCCAAGACTCCTCTCCACTCTTCTCGTTCTTCAGGAGTTCATGGAATAGCTTCTTTCCTCTTTGTGCCATCTACCATTGTTGTCAGCCGAATGTGAAATGGCTTCCTGGGCTTACATGATTTAAAACGTGGTCTCCGGGAGCCTTGATAAGAAAAACTTTGTCTTCGCTCCTTATTTCTCCCTCCCGCCCATTCTATTTCAGCCCCAGCTTTCCTTCCAGGTGACCTCGCTTCCCCATAGCCATAGGCGGTTACAGATTGGCGCCCGAAAGCAGGGCTTGGAAATGGAGAGACCAACTGAGGGACGCTGTCTCAGGTGGAGCTCCACAGAAACGAAAAAAGTTATGTATCCAGCACGGTCAGCAACATACAGTATTAATGTTAGTGCTGTAAATGTCATCTTTTGAAGGCTGTTGTTGCAGGGGTGCAAAAGGGATACAGGCTAGACTGAATCAGCGTAGGCCCAACGCTGAGATCAGCTAGGGTGTGACAGCGAATTGGTACGGCGAATTTTATTAGGCAAATTGTCCGCAGTCTAGAACTGCATCAGTCAAGGGGAAAAGGGCATAAAATAAGATAAAATCGGAGGGAGGGAAGGGAGCTTATGGGACTTTCGGGGAGGGAGGAAGCGGGAAAGGGGAAATCATTTGGAATGTAAATAAAAAAACTTTGAAAATAAAAAGAAATAAAATAAAATAAGTAAAATAAAATGTGGTCTCTGGAGTGTCTACATTAGATTAATTGAGGTGGGAAGACCTGTCCTAACCGTGAGCAACACCATTCCATGGAATAGGGTTGTGGACTAAGTAAACAGGAAGAAGAGGAGCTGAGCACAAGCCTCCCTCTCTCTCTCTCTCTCCCCCCTCCTCCCCCTTGCTCTCCCCCTCCCCCTACCTCTCCCCCTCCCCCCTCCCCCTCTCCCTTCCCTCCCCCTCCCTCTCCCTCTCCTCTTTCCCCCTCCTTCCTAACAACACATACAATGTTGCCAACTGTCACAGTCCTGACAGCCTGACCTCTCCAGGTATAAGTGACTGTACTCCAGAACTACAGAGCTAAAATAAATCTTTCCTTCTTAAAATAAAATAAAATGTGGTCTCCAGTTGATGGCACTAATTTGGGAGATTTAGCATCTTTTGGGGGGTTGAACATTGCTAGAAGAAGTATCAAGTATAATGCATTACCAGGAATAAGCCTTCACATTTTAGAACCTGACCCTACTTCTTAACTGTGCTGTGCTTCCTGACTGTAGACAGATGCAGTGTGGCTAGCCACCTCACACTCTTGTTCACCACGTCTTTCCTGGCTCACTAGACTGTATTCCCTCATACTGGAAGCTAAGAAATAAAAATAAAAATAAAATAAAAAACTTCTTCTTTGAGCTGCTTCTTTTCAAGTGTTTGGTCACAGTTATGAATAAAAGTAAATGAGATAAGCACACATCTCCACTCTCAGCCAAAGTACTCATTTCCTGCCTCACTGATGAGAGGGCAGTGACCTGAGAATTCTAACCCATAGTCACCTTTACACTCCTCTCTCTATCATTACCCTTGCCTTTCTGTTAGCTATGTTGGATGAATTATTCACCGTCAACAGCTTCTACTGGTTCTCCAGATGTCATTCCAATCAGCTAGGATCTCATCTAAGATCAACAGTGATTCAAAATTATAGTGCACGAAATGACAGCACTTAAGTCCTCACACATAAGAAGGAGGCAGTCTGAGGTTGGTATGATGACCCAGATTTTAAAAGTCTTCAGGAGCCCAGGAGCCTCTCAGTTCGCCACATCTCATATGCATTGTCCTTGTCTTCCAGGTCCAAGATGGCATCTAGAGTTCCGGTAATTGCAATCAAAATGCAGGCAGCAGGATGAAGAAGGAACAGAAGAAAAGACAAAGTGCACATGCCAGTCATCTTTCAAAGGAGGTTCCCAAGAGCAGGCACAGGATGCTTCTGCATACATCTTACCAGTCAGAGGCAGTTATAAAGTCACATCTAGCAGCAAGAAATATAATGTTTGTTCTAGAAAATGGCAAGGCTGGCTATGAATTGGGAATTTCATTGTTATGGAAGAGAAAACAGAGAAATCTACCACACCATTATTTCTTTCCCTCGTATTGACTATTTCTTTTCTGTCTTAGCACTTTCCACCAGTAATCCCTACAATCACACAGACTGATTTTAGCATTTACTATTCCCAAAGAAACCATATCTTAACACCCATTAGCAGCAAATATTCTCCAAAGAATTTTATATACATGCAAACTCCTCTTCCTCACCTCCTATTCAGTCTCCAACCTACTTCAGGCTGGGTTCCATACCCATCAATTCACTGAAAAGTCTCTTGTCACAATCCCCTAGAGACCTCTATGTTGTCAAATCCAATTATCACACTCGTCCTGAATTTAATAGCCCTCTCACCAGCATTTGACATAGATGGTCTTTAAAATCCTTTAAAAAGTAGTTCTTTAAAACAGTTCCTGGCTTAGATTTGTTAATGTCATCCTTTTACTGCTTTCTCTCTCAATGCTTTCCTCTTGAATCTAAAGGCTCAAATTATTCATACTCTACCCTGAGATTTCTCCTTTTCAAATCCTTCCTTGAGAAGTTTGCTCCATTCCTATGGCTTTCAGCACCATATTTATACAAATGGCTCGCAAAAAAGGCTCCAAAAGGATTCACCAAATGGATATCCATTCTCCAAATGGATAACCACATGTCTGCATCTTATTTGCTTATTTAAATTTGCCACTTGGATACTTATCAGACATCTCTAATATAATGCCTACAAAACAGGACTAGGGGCTTATAGTTCAACCAGTAAAAACTTGCCTGGAAAGAATGAGGATCCAAGCCAGCTGTGGTGATGCACATCGGTAATCCCAGCACTCAGGAGACAGAAACACCCACGTCTCTGTGAGTTCAGTACCAGCCTGGTCTACAAACTGAGTTCCAGGCCAGGTATGGCTCCAGAGTAAGATCCTGTCTCAAAAAAGAAAAGAAAAGAAAGAAACATGAATGAGGGCCTGAGTTCAATCCCCAGAATCCACACAAGTAGACATGGTGGTACCTGCTGGTAATCCCAGCATCCCAGCACTGCGGAGGCAGAAACCCACAGATCCTTGTGTCCTGGTCAGTCAAACTACTCAGCAAAATTCCAGGCAAATGAGAGAGCCTGTCAAAACATCTAGGGTAGGACTTCCCTCCTTAGTCAAATTTCTTCAAATGCAAAAACATACTCAGAGGTGGATTTCCTAGGTGATTGCAAATTCAGTTGATAATGAAGATTAAACATCACAGTAAAGTGATATCTTAAAAATAAGATCTATGTTATGCAATTTTCCAAATCTAAATCCTCTAGTGTATGGTCAAGAGAAATAGCTAAGTGGTTACAAGTACTTACTGCTCTTGTAAGAGATCTGGATTTAATTTCTAGCACTCAAATGGCAGCTCACAAACCATCTGTAATTCTAGTTACAGAGGATCTGGCACCCTCTTCTGGCCTCTATGGGCACTGATCACTCACAGTACACTGATAAACATGCAGACAAAACACCTATACACATAAATGTTTTAATGTATATATGTATACACACATAAACATATACATATACATTAGCATCCTTTCGTGCTTTCTCATCAATCTGTTAAGAAAGAAAGGCTCACATAATTTAGACCCAGGGTCTGTATGATCCTTGGTTCAGCTGCTCTTATCCCTCCAACTTACTATGTTACACCCACGTTGACCTTTCCTGTTCACTCTATGTGGCACATTTTTCACACTTCAGAACTCACATTTTAGTTTCACCTGCCTTTGGCTCTTGAATCAAGTCTTACCTCCTTACAAAGATATTTCCCAACTACCCCACCTAATGCTCCTTCTTACCATTTCATTTGATTTCCTTCATTAGCTTTATCTCAAATTTGCAAGTCCACGATGTGAAGGGACCCTCATGTTCCTTACTGTCCTTGTATTCTTAGCATAGTCCCTGACACTGTTACCTGCCACTAGAATTAATAATAGGCATGTAATAATTATCTGCTGAAATATGAATGAGTCTCCTCTTGATAACTGGGAACTAATAAATCCATAGGGTGGATCCTAGTAGAGTTAACAGTCCAAGGCTAAGAATAGAGCTAAGGTCCTCACAGAACAGATTGAGGGGATGTTGTACATTATGCTTGAGCCAAGATCAGCTGAGGTTAAAGATGTATCAACAATCTACGAGCACAGATCATCTTCTACTCTAGATCTCAGCAGCAGAGAAGATAAGTCATGGGACTGCTTTGGGATCAAAGCTTGCAGGGCAAGTGTAGTCAGGTCCAGGAATATATGTCAAAAAGTGTAATAGAGATGAAAAGTGGGACCACATACTGTAAGGATAAATAATGAAGTCAGGAATTTCAGAGCTAACGCAATTCTGGGTGGTGATGAGGTTTACAGTGTGGCTAAGGCAGTGGCTGAACTGGAGCAGAGATAAAGATAACTTGAGACGAGATCTGGGTGTGCTGAAAACAAGTCATAATTCCAACACTTTAGAGACTTAAGCAGGAACATGCCTGTGAGTTTGAGGCTAGCCAGAAATAACAAGTACCACCTTGTCTCAAAATACCAAACTGTCAGGAGCAGATAAAAGAAACTTGTCTTAAGTACTGTCATTTTGACTTGAGACTCCATTTTACCTTAAGTTGACCAAGACTCCATTTTACACTAAGCTGACCAACTCCTCTTCTAAGCAACAATAGTTCCCCAAAACATACCACCTGTTCAACAATCGTTACCCAAAACTTAATGCCCATTCATAACAAACAACAGAAAAAAAATTTTGATTAGTTGGACAAAAACACTCACCTTCAATGCCAGTTCCCAATGATGGAACACTGGAGAAAGTCCCTAATCCCAGAGTTCTGCTTAGTGAAAAATTTAACTGTAAATTTGGCTCAGATGTTTGCAGAGTCTAGGCTTACAAGCCCTGCTTCAGTCCCTGCTCGGGGCTCCAGAAGAAGCAAGGCTCCTGAGTCCTCTTCTGGTGACCCCTGAACAATCAGCAACTATGCTTATTTGGTGAGAATAATAAATGATTTTGTTGTTTCACACTCCTACTGGTGCTTTCTCTTCCATACCTCATGGAGCACAACGGGGATGCTGCAACAAAACTAAACCAAGCCAAAGCAAAGCAATTCTTGAGGTAAGAGCAGTGGTATGAGAGACTGCCATATGCGAACCCTAAAACTGACAGCATTGGGATCAGAGACCTTTACCAGGACCTTCTGTAAGAATGGATGCCCCAGTATAGGGAAATGCCAGGACAGGGAAGAGGGAGTGGGTGGGTTGGTGAGCAGGTGGAGGGGTATGGTTTAGGGTCTTTTTGGAGGGGAAACCAGGAATGGGGATAACATTTGAAATGTAAATTAAGAAGATATCTAATTAAAAAAAAGAATGAAGTACTACTAAACAAGATGCCAATAAATCAAAAGGAGTGTACAGAGTAAAGAGGAAGAAAGGAATGTGGAATGAGCATAAAACTAGGACACTTAAGAAATTCTAGTGTTATCTCTTGCTCTCAAGTGAAGAGTAAAAGAACAATTCCCACAGCAGAGGGCTCTATGGAAGGGGTGGTAGTCTGGACATTCCTAAAAGCAGAACTGAGATGACCTTCCAGTGTGTATACATTGTTTGTTTGGGATGGGACTGCAAGAAATACAAAGGAATTGAGGAATGAGACAAAGGAGGAATGGAAGTCAAAAGGAGTGTGCTGAAAACCAGTTACCACTGTGGGTAGCTTGAACTCAATCCGGCTTGAGAACTCTAGAAAGCGGCAGAGAACATGCATCTCTGAAGTATCCCTCTGCGGAATAACATACCCATAGAAGTTATTGTTTCAGGGCTGCCCTAGGGAATTCTTTAAGCATCTATCACGTCTGGACTCCTCTAAGCCTAAGCAAAGTGGGCCCTGGAAGCTGGGGTGGGGGGTGGGGGGGGTTCTGGGCAAAAAGACACAGGTGCTAGTGATTTGAAGCCAGGCTGGCCTGGGTAGAAATGATTCTTGCAATCCTTATCAAGGATTACATCCTTGTTATATGCTCAAGTGAAATCTAAACTTTCTCAACTGCACTGGAAATGTCATCTACAGCTGGTTTGGACTAGATTCAGTCCAAATTCATGCCTTGGTCTGGGTATAACCCTTCTATTTCTAGAACTTGAGAATAACTTTTTTTCCTATTTTTCAATATGCTAACTCAAGAAAACAGATTAGGTGTTCTGAAAGATGGTCCACTTTTTAGACTGCCTAGATGCTTGTTGGTTTGTCAACCTCATAAATTCCCTGAAAATTGGAATTTAGACAGGAAAGTTTGATACATTCAAGTTAAATACCATCGGCTAAAATGTATCAACACAGCATGTATTGAGTATTGCAGAACATCTGAAGACACATAATGGTATGTGGTTGCCTCCATTTATAATATTGTACCTGACCATTACATCAGTACAATGGCAGCAAAATCATTTGTACAGTTGCTTTTGTTTGTGTGTGTGTGTGTGTGTGTGTGTGTGTGTGTGTGTGTGTGTGTTTAGTCTGAATCATCTTCAAAGCAGACTCCTTGAGGTAAGAGTTCCATCACGCATAGTTTGAGAAGTGGTTGCAAGAAACACAGAGGAGTCCTTAAGTAAGACAGAAGATAGATGAAAGCCAAAAAATGGGTGTATTTTAAAGGAAGTTACTGCTATAAGTAGCCAGAACTTAATCATGCTGGATTGGTGGTGGTGGTAGGGGTGGTGTGTGTGTTGGGGTGGGTGCATGTGGAGGTCAGAGTTCAACCTCAATGATCTTTCTCTCTCCATTTTCGTTTTTTGAGGCACAGTCTCTCACTAAACCTGCCATTTTGGATAGACTGGCGGGCCAGCGAGCCTTTGTGAGCCTCTTGCCATGCAGTCCCAGTGCTGGGTTTACAGGCATATATGATAATGCATGTGTGCAGAGGATTCAAATGCAGGGTCTCCTGCCTGGGAAGCAAGCATTTTATCCATTCTCCCAATCCTCTGTAGGATTCCTCCTGGCAATCAGGAGGGAGTTTGTGCTGGTAAGTTAGTAGCTTATGACCCACTCCCACCAGTTATTCATTCACCTAACAATTTTAATTTTATCTGACAACTCTTGTCTGAATTCATGTTAGGCTTAAAAAATGATTTTTACTTCAGTGCTGGGAATTTTAACCTAGGGCCTCATGTATATTAATTAAGGATACTGGGCAGTATCCTGAGCCACTAAAATAGCTTTTGAAAACTTGGTCAGTGTGAATTTACTAGCCAGCGTGGTCAGGAAAGTAGAACTTCCCTTGTATAAACGGTGACTTAGCGCATCTGGAAGAGCATGGATTTTGTCAACTGCCTGAATTTGAATCTTAGTCCCATCTCTTGCTGCCAGTGTTATTATTCCTCAGGGGCTTCAGTTCCTTATCTGTAAACTGTGGTTGCTACAAGAATGAGAAAGAGGTAATATTGGTAGAGCTATCAGAATAAGGCCTGCTGCCTGGTAAATGCTATGTAAGTGTTAAATAAATAAAGAGCAAAACTATGGTGATTTGATTATACTGAAATATAGTTCCTACTGGAAAGGCAGGATAAATGGTTAATTCTTTCCCTTTAATTACCAATTCTCAAAGTAAGGATTTGGTTTAATAGCTGCCACAAGGGGTGACAAATAAGCAGAAAGAACATTAAAGAGCTCAGGGAAAGATTTGGGAGGGAGGGGAGCTGGGAGGAAAGCCCAGAATGAGGATCTTTAGAGCAGTGCAAGGCTGGGAGGTGTAGAGGCCTGTAAACAGCTTGCCTTGCCTTTTCTCTCCATTTTTTTTTTCAGATGTTGGACCAAAACCACACCGGGCCAGAGAAACGAAAGAGGAAACATCTCCGGCGTAAAAGATAGATATTGGCATTCACACACATCTGTAAATGTCACTAATACTTCTAATACTTCATCTTCATTTGCTGTTATGCAGATCCTATTATAACATTTTGAATATGATATAGACTAAGCAGATGGCAGAAGGGCCGCAAATCCTATTCCTAGCAAATTCCAGGCCAGCCTAGGCTATGAGACCCTGTAAAAACAATCAAACCCCATGGCTGGTTGGATTAATGCTCTGCTTTCTTATAATCGTTAACAACTTCAAACCACGGAGAACCCCACATTTTTATTTTGCATGAACTTGGGTCCTTCTCCTAGAAATTTCTTGGGCATTGCTCCTGAGCTCAAGCCCAGCCATCAATTGGTAAGAAGTAGAATAGCAGTGGAGAGAGAACACCTGCATCTTTGTTCTCATTAGGAAGTTTTTAGCATAGTTTATGAAGCAGTTCTCAACCTTTGGGTTGCCACCCTTTTGGGGGCTAAAGACAGGAGTCACCTAAGAACATTGAAAGCCATGATATTTACATTAAGATTCATAAATGTAGTAATATTACAATCATGAAGTAGCAACAAAAAATAATTTTATGGTTGGGGGGTCAACACAGCATGAGGATCTATATTAAAGGGTGGCAGCATTAGGAAGAAGGTTCAGAGCCATTGCTATAAACTCGTTGTGGGGCAGGGGGGCTTCTGTAAGCCTTGGTCTTCTTTTTTATTAAATATATTCTTCATTTACATTTCAAATGTTATACCATTTCCTGGTTTCCCTCCTCCCCGAAAACCCCCAACCCATCCTCCCACCCCCTGCCCCCAAGAAGATGCCCCTCTGCCCAACCCACTCCCACCTACCCCCTCTCAATTTCCCCATGCTGGGGCATCTATCGAGCCTTCACAGGACCAAGGACCTCTCCTCCTACTGATGCCCGGACAAGGCATTCCTCTGGCACACTTGCGACTAGAACCATGGGTACCCCTTGGTTGATAAGCCTTGGTCTTCTTACTGGCAGCTCTCCAATTCTTCAGATTTTCTGGCTGCTTCTGCCCACTGTCTCCTCCTGGGGTTCGTTTCTTCTCCAGAACCATTGAAGAAATGCACTTCTCTGTGGGTGATATGCTCCCTTGTCCCCCAAGAATACACTCATTCTGAAATTGCAATGATTGTCTGTCAGGTCCTATCTCCTCAATCTGAGCATCCTCTGTATTACTAGTTGCATGTTACTAAAATAAGATGCATGCCAAGAAAAGACTGCCCAGGTTCCTACCAGAGAGTTTCATCTGAGGTTCTCAGGTGTTTAAATAATGATGGGGGCCAGGTTTGGGAGAAAGTCAAAACAAAACAAAAGAAAACACAGCTAAGCTGATCTAGGCTCTCTTTCCTAGCTCATCCAAGATCTGTACAGACAAGCACTAATCTTTAAAGAAAGCAACACCATGAGGATTTCATTTATAAAGGGGTGAGAATGGTCTGTGCCCTTAGAGTTAATTTCCTGTCACCAAACACCATGCCATAAATTATTACTATCACGTTTTAACATACAAACTGTAATCTTTATCCTTCTTCCCCCACCTGCCATCTCTAACCTTTGATTTAATTTGTGCTTATCCCTGCCCCCACTCTGCACTACCTACATGCATCAGCATTGTCCTAGTTACATGGGATGCATGTCTGACATCATGCCTTTTGCCTTTCCTTCTCTGATTCATTCTGTTTTTTGTTTGTTTGTTTGTTTTTACCTTGAAAACATCTTCTCCTCTTATGGCTTGGATAATCCTCAATATGGCTTGTTTGTTTAACTTTCTTACTTCTTAAGTATTTTACACACACACACACACACACACACAGAGAGAGAGAGAGAGAGAGAGAGAGAGAGAGAGAGAGAGAGAGAGAGAGAGAGCATTGTATCATATATATGCATATACACTTATACACATACATACCCAATAAAAGTGTTGTATTTTGATAGCAACCTAGTTGTAATCCTTATACCAGTAACACATCTTACCCTCAAAGCAGTTATCTTTGAATTTAGAGAACAGGGGTGCCTATGGCACACTGTTCACACTAATGCTTAGTCACAACTGCACCAATGTCCTGTTTGTACAAAAGAAGACTCCATAGCATCTCTCTGTGCTCTCACAAGACTGTATTTATTGTCTTGTATACACAAAATTGACACTCTTGATTTACATTCAGACAGCAAGTCCTGCTGCATCCTCCCCCTGCTTAAACCCATCCTTTCTCATCTTGTTATATATTGGCTTTCGCTAGCTGCTTGTCAAGAAGCTGTTCTGCCAGACATCTCCGCTTGACCCTCATTCTTTCATTCCCCGAAGCCTCTTAAAGATCTTTTTAATGTCCGCATGCCCTAATCCATCAATTTCTATTTTATGAGCCTAAGCCTCTTTTCATATTTCTTTGTCTATCACTTCCCCGGCCTTCCCTTTAGGTCTTTGCCCTCCTCTTTGCCATGCCCTTTCCCAGGTCGCCCTTTTCCAGGACCATATATCCTGCTTGCAAGGACATAGGTTCCCTCCCATTAGATTTTCAGTGTTAGCAGAAGGAATGTGAAATCTGCCCTCTGCCTAGTTGTCCTCTTCTGGTATCTTACTTTGAAACACAAAAGCACTAAATTGTAAATCAATTCTGCATTGATCAAGGCTGGCTACTGTCCCCACTCCTGGCTGCTTACGACCTCTGAATGCTGAAACTGAGTTTTCTTCTGTGCTCACTCTATTGTTGCACAGGGCCAAGAAAAGGTCTTCATCAACGTAGCTGCACACCCTGTTAGCAGGAGTCAGGCCAGAAAGCTGGCAGCCAAAACTTGCTCAGCTCTACCTTTCTTTTCTGATGGTAACTTTAATCTTTGATGTGCTTCCTTTTGATTTCTCTTTTTCAATTGCATCTTATTCTTTCTCTAAGCACAGTCCTAAAATCCCTGTCCTTCATAGCTACTACCCCTTTCCTTTGCTTATTCTAGGCACTGTCCCTTTCATGTGACGCTCATTCTAATCAGATCCCTCTTTAAATAGTGTTGAAGAGATTCAGTAAACCCATATTGAGCAGCTACTATGGGCCAGGTACTAAAATAAATACATGTGTTCTCCTGCAGTTGTTGACAACATGATACACCCTGCATGCATGTGAATGGGACACTTCTTGTTTCCCAGGTACCCCCTTTTCATCCTAGCACTGCGTACTCCTTTGTATCACATAAATTTACTTCTTCTGAGTTTGTATCACTACTTGTATATTTAATCAGCATTTCAAGCTCACCAGATCCTGATCTCCAAACCTATGACTTTGCTGTTCTTCACCATCTTGATAAGTGTCTTCCTGATTCAACTGATCACTGAGGCCAAAAGAGCTGGAGTCACTCTGATAGTCACTTTCATGTGCCATCCTTGAGCAAACATTACTAGCTTTATCTGTTACCTTTGAAATCTAAGGTTAGGTTCGAAGAACTCAATCTGCCCACCTGCTTCCCCTAGTTGCTCGCCTCATCGTTTTTAACCTGGACCAAAGCAGTAATCACTCACCTGCTCTCCCCACTGACATCCATTCTTAGATACTTAAACATCAGATATTCATTGTATATAGTACTGGGTTTCTTAAGGGCATTTACATGCAAGTATGTTCTGTACTTTGCCCTCCTATATTCTTTTTCTTCCCCCTCCCAGGTTTGCCTCTATTTTCTTGTCATATATACATACATAATTTTTATATCTATTTTTAATCTAGGATTCACACGTGTGAGAAAACGGCCAGTATTTATCTTTTTGAAACTGAAGTAATTGGCTTGATATGATAATCTCTGGTTGTCTCCACTCTTTAAAATATGTATTTACTTAGTGTGTGTGGAGAGGGTAGGTGTGTGCGGAGAGGGTAGGTGTGTGCGGAGAGGGTAGGTGTGTGCCATGGAACACATTCGCAAGCCAGACGACAGCTCTTTGGGGAACTGGTTCTCTCTCTCTCTCTCTCTCTCTCTCTCTCTCTCTCTCTCTCTCTCTCTCTCTCTCTCTCTCTCCCTCTCTTTCTCTCTCTCTCTCTCTCCACTTTGTTTTGAGGCTAAGTCTCTGGTTTCTGTTCTGTGGTATTACAGATGCACTCCACGCTGGGCTTCGTACAACACTGCCAGGGGCCCAACTTAGACTTGTGCAGCAAGTGATTTTACCCACTGAACCAGCTCTGTAGCCCCTATGTCTGTTCTTATCCTCTCTGCTTGATTCTCTATTCATGAGGTGACCCTGAAACGGTAAATCTGATCCAGTCGGTGCTTACAGTGAAATACTCTAATGACTCTATTACAATTAGGAAAATGTGCAGTTTGTAGCTCAGTCTCCAAGAGCCTTGTTCAGCTGGGCTCTTTAGCCTAACTCTCTACCACTCTTTCTTTACCTTACCTTAGTTCACCAACCTCCTTGCTGTGGCTAACATACTAAATACCCGCACACTTTCATACTCTTTAGCCTTCAGTATTTTTCTGCTCCCCAAATCTTCACGTGATGTCACTTCCTTGAGGTCTGGTGTATTCCACAGGAGGCCTTCCTTGGTCAGACTACGTAAAACAATATCCCTAACTTGTTCCTTTCTGTCATATACATGTGCTCTGTTTTTCTTCATGCCTTTAGGAGATGACATTATGCATATTTAATCACTCGTGTATATCAATTTCTCATTGGAACACAAGCTTCAGAGGGACAGAGCTTTTTGTTTCATTCACTTCTATATTCTCATCTCCTAGGACTGTGTTCAATATGGAGCAAGAAGGCTGTATTTGTTCAATGAACGGTTATATGGAATGATCCAACTTTGGCAGCCTAAGTTGTATACATCGTACTATTCATGTAATTCTGGAGTCTCTGGAAGGTAGCAAAGGTGAGCCTGCGGGGAAGCTGTTTGCTTAGAGTAGCCCAAGAGCCTCGCAGAAAGGATTATATCTGATTGGGAGAAAGAAGAGCCACCCAGAGCTCCTCTTGCTGCTTAGGGTTGAGGAGCTGAGGGTTGAGCACTTTCAGAATCCCCCGTGTCTGTATTTCCTCTCTGCTCATTTCTGTTTCTCTTTTCCCACTTGTTTAATTTCTCTTGATGGAAACTGTTCTGCATTACAGGGGACAGGACTCCCAGTAGCCAAAGCTGCCCATTAGTCATTTCCGTTTCCCAGAGTCTTTGGTTGTTGTCATTGCCGACATCGCTAGGTTTAGAATCACCTAGGAGACACACCTCCAAGTGAACCTTTGAGGGAGTTTTCAGAGAGGTTTAACTGAGGAGGACAAACTGAATCTGAGCACACATGGAATGATGCTACAGGCTGGGCTTCCAGACTGAATAAAAGGGGAAAGTAAACTGGGTCCCAGCACTCACCTCTGCTTTCTGACAATGGATGTGAGGTGAGCAGCTGCCACATGCTCCTGCCATCATGTTGTCTCTTTCTCCATGATAAACTCTACCCTCAAACGGTGAGCTAAAATAAACCTTGCCTTCATTAAGTTATTTTTGACAAGCATTTTGCCAAAGCAATGCGAGAAAGTAACTGAAACTGATGTAATCTAAGAAACAATTATTGTTGCTCTTTCTTGGTCATGTGGCCATTGTTTAGTGCAATCACTGTTGCTAGGAGAAAAAAAATACTCTATGATTGGTTAAATGTAGTTCACATACTTTAACCTTAAGTTCTAGAGTACAATCTATAAGCTATTGAAAGAGGGTGGAAAACCTTGCTGGGAAGACCAAAAAGCAAGCAAACAAACAAATCAATCCAACAAAACAATGCTCACTAGGGACCTCTACCCTGGTTATCTTCTGATCCACTCCCTAATCTCAAATCTAAGTTCTAAGTAGAGAGAGCTTTGTAAGAGTAAGTACCAGTTTAAAGGACCTGGTTTGCTAAAATCTCTGTGGGGCATTGAATACAGAAGACCACATCAGAAGCACTGGCTTTAGTAGTTTCAGTTGGGAGGGAGACAGCTTTGTGACAGCAGCAGGAGCAGCAGCAGCAGCCACCTCAATGCATCAGTGCCTTTGTTATGGCATTAGAAGCTTTAGCAGCAGATGACCATCCCCGGGGAGTTGGTGGTGGAAGCCACTGGGGAGGTGAAAGGATTCTGCTAATGAACCCATGCAACAGACCTCTCTAGGAGACTCAGAGAAATAGTTGGGTTGGTGGAGTGTTTTGAAGAAGGACAATATGTAGACAGGGGGAGAACAGAGGAAATTCTTTGATTTTGAACTTGATTCTATTTGAAGCCAATTTTCAAGCTCACAAGGACGTTCGCTGACCACAGAAATACAAGGCACGGTGCATCATCCAACAGAACTGCATCCCCTAGAGGGCACAAAACTGTGCGGAAGTCATGAAAAGCTGTAAAATTGCCTCTCTCTGCAAAGCTTGAAAACAAGAGGGCAGGTGGGTGCCAGTTCCAGAAAACACTGAAATACCATGGCCAAGCTATGGTGTTCTGGTTCAAGAGATCTATTTTGCCTCTGATTTTATATCCACTTATTTCCCTCTGCCTGGCTTAAAGCCCAGCCACAGACCGACACATCATTAGAAAGATTTTTCTCCTGACACGATTTAGCTCCCCTGCCTACCTCCCATCTCGGCAGCTTCACTCCTGACTACACATTCAGCCCTGTACCCTGCCTCCAGTGTGGCTTTTACACTCTGAATTCAGACCTTTGCTTTATCTTCATAATTCATTGTAACGAGATCCCAGTAATTTGGTCTCAAGTTTTCCTATTTACCTGCTGGCCCAGCTAGGCTGTAGTCCTCACTTGTATTGTCTGGCAGCCACCCATGACCTAGCACTGGCAGCATCCTTTCACCGAACTCCCCTTGTCACTCGAATTGCCTTTTCTTTAGAGTATAGACATGCTGCTCACGTTGCTATATAACATCTTCATATTTCAGCAGCTTGTCTGGCTGAAGGAACCTTCATAACCTCCTCTGCCACTCCATTCTACTTCCTAATCACCCTGATAGTCAAAGTTCTTCCCTCTGTCATACCATTTAGTAGAATCCTGAACAATAATCATTCTAAATGTCATCCACCTGGGAAAGATGAGAACAATGATCCTCATAGTATGTAGTACTTATCGTGTGCCTAGACTGTAGAAAAATCTGTTTGAAGTGGAGACCATGGTACCTTGAACATATGCTGCCCATAGGCCCGGGGAACTGTCACAGTCAGTCTCGGAGCTTATTGGGATGAGATGAGGAGCCAATGGGCTAGTTTTTGGGGTTCCTGCAAAACTGATATTCTCAAAGAAGAATATCTCAAACTGAAAGTGGAAGAAGGCAACTTCTCATGGCTGAATACAGTTAATGAGATTGCCCAATAAATTCTGCTTGTAAACACCCAGACTTCTGCCTGGTAAAAATAAATTCTCATTCACTCTGCTTTAGAGCTTTCAATTTTAACTGTCGTGGCCCTCTTGCCTGAGGTTAGGCACCCAGCTCCTCCTGCCTAGACTATTACAGAACCTCTTGGGTTTTGTGCCCTAGCGATTGCTATCTTCTGCCATATTTTCCTCACAGCAGTGAGGAAAGATTCGACAATAATCTTTGAGAAATGTAAATTGCACCACGTCACTCTCGTGCTTGAAATTCTTTGAAATTTTGTTTAACTTAGAGTGGAATTCAAACTCCTCATCATGGCTTATAAATTCCTACAGGATCTGACCCTTGGCCACTTCTCACATCTCCCTGGGGACTAGTGTCTCCCACACTTACTGTGCTCTGGGCACACTGGATGTATTTCATTTCTTCCCACATGTGAAGTCCTTCCTTTTATTGAGTGCTTGCTCATGTGGCTACTTTGTTTGGAATGGTTTTTCCCAGACTTTTTTTTTTAAACATGGCTAGACTTTCTCAGTTTTTAGTTCTCAGCTAAAATGTCACCTCCTTAGAAAGGCTTTTCCCTTCCCACACTTGCTAAAGAAGCTTTCTCATACTATTTATTTCTTTGTCAGCCCTAACTGCAACAGCAGTTTGTAGATGTGTCTATTTTTTATTGATTCAATGTTGATCTTCCTCATGAGAATGTAAGTTCCAAGAAATCAGTGCCACACTACCCTGAGATATAGCACAGTACTTGGCACATAATAGGTATTCGATAAATACATGTCGATTATTTTTGTTTTTATGAAATAAAGTCTATATGTAGCCCAAGCTGGCCTGTAACTCCTGCCATTCCTCTGGCTATATCTTCTTAAATACTTGAATTATAGGTAGTACAGCTGGAAATTTTCCTAATAGTAAATAGCCAAAACATACTTTTTGAATTAATTAATTAATAAATGGTTTCAGCATTGCTGAGACTTAATAGGCTTTGGAAAAGAAAGTAAAGGTCTACTACCAGGAACTCTGTATCCACCAACAGGACGCTTAGATGAAGGCAACTAATTTCCTAAAAGGCACATCTTGAAAAATTCAACAACAACAACAACAACAGATCATCTGAATAGAGTCACATCCATTAAATAAATTGAACTCATACTTAGTTACCTTCTAAAACATAAAGTAGCAGGCCAAGAATGGTTCAGTGGCAGACTATGATGAAACACTTTAGAAAAGAAATACCAATTCTTTGCAATCTGTTCTGTAAAATAGAAGCCGAGAAAACACTTCAAGAGGCCAGAAATGCTCTAATTCTATGTCCTGCCAAAGACACTTTTAAAAGAGAAAACCACAGCCTCACAAACCTTTTACACAAAAATCATTAACAAAACACTAGCAAGGAAAATCCAGCAATATATAAAAGGAATTATACACTGTGAAGAAGTAAGATTTACTCCAGGTGTAATGGGAGGGAGTGATATCCAAAATACAATTGACATAGCAGATCACATGGTCAGATGATCATGTCAAGAGACGCAGGAAAAGCATTTGACAAAATATGCCTATCCACAATAGATTTCCAGAAAATTTGGAATGAGAGGAACTCTCTTAACCTACTGAAGAACAGGCACAAAAACCTGTAACTAACATACTCGTAATACACACACACACACACACACACACACACAAAACAATTGGAAGTCATTCAATGACTTGGGAAAATCAGAGACATAACTGCTTCACTGTTTTTATCCAAGAAGTGCTAGATATTGTGTCACCACAAAAAAGGAAACAAAAGGGAAAAATAAAAGTCTTTGCAAAGGCATGGTGCTTTATACTAGTGGTTCTCAACCTTCCTAATATGCAACCCCTTGATATAGTTCCTCAAGTTGTGATGACCCCCAACCATAAAATTATTTTCATTGTTACTTCATAACTGTAATTTTACTACTATTATGAGTCATAATGTAAATCTCTGTGTTTTCTGATGATCTTAGGCAACTCTTATGAGAAGGTCATTCAACCTCCTAGAGGGAGGGGTCACAATCCACACATGGGTTGAGAACCACTGCTTTATACAGAAACTCTCAAAAAACCAATACCATCACCCTCAACAACAAACACCTTCCTTGGAACTAACACACAATTAAAACAAGGTTTTAGAGTACCAGTTTTAATATACAAAAATAAATTGCTCTCCTATATTCTGGCAATGAGCAATTGGGGAAAAAAACACGTTAAAATAAAACATTATTTATAATAATAACCCCAAATGAAATATTCTGGCAAAAAAACTAACAAAATATATACAAAGTATATCTGAATAAACTCTGATGAAATAAGTAAAAGAATATATAAATAAGCAAAGAAGTACTCCATGTTCTGAGGTGGCTCAATGGCTGAAAGCATTTGCCACCAAGACGGATGGCCCAACTGCAGTTCCTGGGATCCACAGGGTCAGAGAAAAATGACTCCTAATGGTTTCCCACTGACTGACACATGCGTGTGTGTGCATAAACACACACACACACATGCACAAATAAATAAATGTAATAAAATTGGCTTTTTAAAAATTATATTTATTTATATATTTATGTGTGTGTATGTGTGTGTGTGTGTGTGTGTGTGTAGCATGGGGATTGATCCCAATATTAAACATGTATTCTACCAGTGATACATCATTTACATGATTGGTTGAAAGAGGCTCTTGATATTATTTCCCACACTGGCACCAAACTTTGGTTTCAAGGGATCTCCTTGCCTCATCCCCTCAAGGACCTGGAACTACAAGCAGACATCATGGTGCCCAGTATAGTCTGTGGCGTTTTCTTGCAGTAATATAAATGGACTAAGACAAAGTTCTACGAAGAGAACAGTGGAAAGAGAAGGAGAGAAAGGAAGGAAAGGGGAGCAGAGAGGGAGGGGAAGGAAGCTTCCACTAGTGGAAAGAAACAATTAGTGAAAACATGTTGGTCATTTTACAGCTGACTTTCGTGGTGTTTTTCCATTCCATCAAGGCATGGGGTATTTGTATATATCTTGAAAGATACAATCTTCTGTTTCACAGGAAAAGATATGCCAAACACATTGATACTTCAGTTTGGCAATGAATGCAATGTATTCCTCTCATCAGAATTATTTGTAATTACCTCAGTGTGCTTGAGTCACACATTACAAAGGAATCAGTCTCATGGAAGAATCCAAGCTGTAGTTATTGGTAGAGCCCGCAAATGAGGAAAACTAAGTTTGTGCTAAATCTCATCTTCTAAGCCACAAGATAGTGAGGAATATTAGGAGGGGAAGCATGGATAGTTCATCTTCAAGAGTTTCCACTTGGCTTGACATAATTCTGATGGATGGTTTGGATGCAAGACAAGTGGCATAGGACAAATAAGAAACATTAACACCTATATTCATTCTTTAGGTAATTAGTATTATTCTCATCCTGTGGTCATTGTAGGTTGCTATAATGGTGAATTAGTAGAGTGCTTAGTTCTCTATTGTTTCAATCTTCTATGGTCTAATATGCAGAATAATGTTTAATATTAAGCACAAACCACATGAGAACATGGTCCACAGAACCAATTAACTTGGGCACAGAGGAGCGCACAGAGACAGAACCAACAATCAGGGAACCTGCATGAGTCTAACCTAGGCACTCTGCATATATGTTATGGTTGTGTAGCTTTGTGTTCTTGTGAGATTCCTAACACTGGGAACAGGGGCTATCCCTGACTCTTTGCCTGCTTTGGGGACCCTTTTTCTTCCAACTTGGTTGCTTCAGTCAGCCTTAATATTAGGGATTGTGCCTAGTCTCATTGGAATTTGTTAGGTCATGTTCAGTTAATATCCCTGGAGGTATGCTCTTTTCTCAAAGGAAATGAAGGAGGAGTGGAACTTGGGAAGAAGGGCAGTCAGGAATTGGGGAGACTGGGAGGAGTGGAGGAATAGGAAACTTTGGTCAAGATGTATTATATAAGAGGACAATAAGGCCATCTTTGCTCCAGTGACTGGGAGGTTGGGACAGCCAGGTTCTGAGACAGACAGGCATAATATCGCTTGGGTCTCGGGCGGCTTGTGTGTATGCGGCTCCCAAGTGCTGGGCTGATCTGCAGTAACCAGCGCGCCAGCTCTGCTGTGGGACTTCTGCCTGGCAGAGGGACGCCCCCTCCCCCCCCCCAGGAGAGATCACTCACCCCTGCACAGGGCAGGAGCCTACCAGCCTCCCTTTGGCGACCTCTGCTCCAGGAACCCACTAGGCTGAGCCTTTAGATGTGCAAGGCCTCCCCAATATAAGATCACTTGGGGCAAGGCACATTAGGGCTCCAAAGTCACTCAGGAGCAGGCAGGCCCCAGAAATCAGTGCCAGGGGAATCCTGGTAATCCAGGGGGGACAGTAATAGCTTTGCAGGCTCACAGGAGGTCCAACCAACAGCCAGTGGCAGCAGGACCAACTAACACCAGAGGTATCCAGATGGCAAAAGGCAAACGTAGGAATGTTACTAACAGAAATCAAAGTAATGTGGGACCATCCGAACCCAACTCTCCAACAGCAGCAAGTCCTGGATACCCCACCACACCCGAAAGACAAGATCTGGATTTAAAATCACTTCTCATGATCCTATTAGAGGATCACAAGAAGGACACAAATAAATCTCATAAAGAGTTACAGGAGACCATGAATCAACGGTTAGAAGCCCTTACAAAGGAAACACAAAAATCGCTTAGAGAAATGCGGGAGAACATGGATCAAAAGATGGAGGCACACAAGGAGACAACACAAAAATCGCTTAATGAGATGAATCAACAGGTAGATGCACTCACAAAGGAATCACAAAATTTGCATAAAGAAATGCAGAAGAATATGGGTCAACAGATGGATGCCCATAAGGAGGCAACACAAAAATTGCTTAAAGAAATGAATCAACGGTTAGATGCCCTTACAAAGGAAACACGAGAACTGCTTAAAGAAATGCAGGAGACAATGGATCAACAGATGGAATCCCATGAGGAGGAAACACAAAAATCGCTCAGAGAAATGCAGGAGAACGTGGGTCATCAGGAAGAAATCCTGAAAGAGGTAATGCAAAAATACCTTAAAGAAATAAAGGAAAATACAAACAAACAAGTGAAGGATCTCAGCAAATCCATCCAGGAACTAAAAAAGGAAGTAGAAACAACTAAGAAATCACAAAGGGAGACAACTTTGGAGATAGAAAACCTTGGGAAGAAATCAGGAGTCATAGATGCAAACATAAACAATAGAATACAAGAGATGGAAGAAAGAATCTCAGGTGCTGAAGACTCCATAGAAAGCATCGACTCAACAGTCAAAGAAAATGCAAAATGCAAAAAACGTGTAACCCAAAACATCCAGGAAATCCAGGACACAATGAGAAGACCAAACCTAAGGATTATAGGTATAGATGAGAGTGAAGATTTGCAACTTAAAGGGCCAGTAAACATCTTCAACAAAATTATGGAGGAAAACTTCCCTAACCTAAAGAGAAAGATGCCGATGAACGTACAAGAAGCCTACAGAACTCCAAACAGACTGGACCAGAACAGAAATACCTCCCGTCACATAATAATCAAAACACTGATGGTTGTAAACAAAGAAAGAATACTAAAAGCAGTAAGAGAAAAGGGCCAAGTAACATACAAAGGAAGACCTATCCGAATCACATCAGACTTCTCACCAGAGACTATGAAAGCCAGAAGATCCTGGGCAGATCTCATGCAGACACTAAGAGAGCACAAATGCCAGCCTAGACTACTATACCCAGCAAAACTCTCAATCACCATAGATGGAGAGACCAAGATATTCCATGATAAAACCAAATTTTCACAATATCTTTCCACAAATCCAGCCCTGCAACGGATAATAGGTGGAAACCTCCAATACAGGGAGAGAAACAACACCCTGGAAAAAATGAGATAATAACCTTCTTGAATCAAACCCAAAAGTAGATAACCACTCAAACATAAAGATAGCGTCAAGAATGGCAGATGGCAATAATCACTATGCCTTAATCTCTCTTAATATCAATGGTCTCAATTTCCCAATTAAAAGACATAGACTAGCAGACTGGATACGTAAACAGGACCCAGCATTTTGCTGCATGCAGGAAACGCACCTCAGTGTCAAAGACAAACACTACCTCAGAGTAAAAGGCTGGAAAACAATTTTACAAGCAAATGGCCCCAAGAAATGAGGTGGAGTAGCCATCCTAATATCGGATAAAATTGATTTTCAACCTAAAGTCATCAAAAAAGACACAGAAGGACACTACATACTGATCAAGGGAAAAATCCACCATCAAGAACTCTCAATTCTGAATATCTATGCTCCAAATGCAAGGGCACCCTCATTCGTAAAAGAAACTTTACTAAAACTCAAAGCACACATCACACCGCACACAATAATAGTGGGTGACTTCAACACCCCGCTCTCTGAAATGGATCGTTCAGGAAAGCAGAAACTAAACAGGGACACCGTGAATCTAATTGAAGCCTTGGACCAAATGGAACTAACTGATATATATAGAACATTTCATCCTAGAGCTAAAGAATACACCTTCTTCTCAGCTCCTCATGGTACCTTCTCCAAAACTGACAATATAATTGGTCACAAATCAGACCTCAACAGATACAAGAAGATAGAAATAATCCCATGCCTCCTATCAGATCACTATGGAATAAGGGTGGTCTTCAATGGCAACAAAAACAAAAGAAAACCCACGTACACATGGAGGCTGAACAATGCTCTACTCAATGATAACTTGGTCAAGGTGGAAATAAAGAAAGAAATCAAAGACTTTTTGAAAGTTAATGAAAATGAAGGCACAACATACCCTAATTTATGGGACACAATGAAAGCAGTGCTAAGAGGAAAATTCATAGCCCTGAGTGCCACCAAAAAGAAACGGGAGACAGCATACACTAACAGCTTAATGGCACACCTGAAAGCCCTGAAACAAAAAGAAGCAAATACACCAAAGAGGAGTAGAAGGCAGGAAATCATCAAACTCAGGGCTGAAATCAATCAAGTAGAAACAAATAAAACCATACAAAGAATCAACAAAACGAGGAGTTGGTTCTTTGAGAAAATTAACAAGATAGATAAGCCCTTAGCCAGACTAACCAGAGAGCACAGAGATAGTATCCAAATTAATAAAATCAGAAACGAAAAGGGAGAGATAACAACAGAAACTGAGGAAATTCAAAAAATCATCAGATCCTACTACAAAAACCTGTATTCAACACAACTAGAAAATCTTGAGGAAATGGACAATTTCCTTGACAGATACCAAGTACCAAAATTAAATCAGGATCAAATAGACCATCTAAACCGTCCTATAACCCCTGAAGAAATAGAAGTTGTCATTGGAAGTCTTCCAACCAAAAAAAGCACAGGTCCAGATGGTTTTACTGTACAATTCTATCAGACCTTCAAAGAAGACCTAACACCAATACTCTTCAAACTGTTCCACAAAATAGAAACAGAAGGAACACTACCCAACTCGTTCTATGAAGCCACAATTACACTAATACCAAAAGCACACAAAGATCCGACAAAGAAAGAGAATCTCAGGCCAATCTCTCTTATGAATATCGATGCAAAAATACTCAATAAAATTCTTGCCAACCGAATCCAAGAACACATCAAAATGATCATTCACCACGATCAAGTAGGCTTCATCCCAGGGATGCAGGGATGGTTCAATATAAGGAAATCCATCAATGTAATCCACTACATAAACAATCTCAAAGAAAAAACCACATGGTCATCTCATTAGATGCTGAGAAAGCATTTGACAAAATTCAGCATCCTTTCATGCTAAAGGTCTTGGAAAGATCAGGAATTCAAGGCCCATATCTAAACATAGTAAAAGCAATTTACAGCAGACCGGTAGCCAGCATCAATCTAAATGGAGAGAAACTTGAAGCAATCCCACTAAAATCAGGGACTAGACAAGGCTGCCCTCTCTCTCCATATCTTTTCAATATAGTACTTGAAGTTCTAGCTAGAGCAATTAGACAACAAAAAGAGGTCAAAGGGATACAAATTGGAAAGGAAGAAGTCAAACTATCACTATTTGCAGACGATATGATAGTATACATAAGCGACCCAAAGAACTCCACCAGAGAACTCCTACAGCTGATAAACGACTTCAGCAAAGTGGCCGGATATAAAATCAACTCAAGCAAGTCAGAAGCCTTCCTATACTCAAAGGATAAGCAGGCTGAGAAAGAAGTAAGAGAAATAATACCCTTCACGATAGCCACAAACCATATTAAGTATCTTGGCGTGACTCTAACCAAACAAGTGAAAGATCTGAATGACAAGAACTTCAAGTCTCTGAAGAAAGAAATTGAAGAAGACCTCAGAAGATGGAAAAATCTGCCATGCTCATGGATTGGCAGGATTAATATAGTAAAAATGAGCATCTTACCAAAAGTAATACACAGATTCAATGCAATCCCCATCAAAATCCCAACTCAATTCTTCATAGAGTTAGAAAGAGCAATTCAAAAATTCATCTGGAATAACAGAAAACCCAGAATAGCTAAAACTATTCTCAAGAGTAAAAGAACCTCTGGGGGAATCAGTATCCCGGACCTCAAGCTGTACTACAGAGCAATAGTGTTAAAAACTGCATGGTATTGGTACAGTAACAGACATGTAGATCAATGGAACAGAATTGAAGACCCAGAAATGAATCCACACTCCTATGGTCACTTGATCTTTGACAAAGGAGCTAAAACCATCCAGTGGAAAAAAAGATAGCCTTTTCAACAAATGGTGCTGGCTCAGCTGGAGGTCAACATGCAGAAGAATGCAAATTGACCCATCCTTATCTCCTTGCACTAAGCTCAATTCTAAGTGGATCAAAGATCTCCACATAAAACCAGACACACTGAAACTAATAGAAGGGAAACTAGGGAAGAACCTTGAACATATGGGCACAGGGGAGAATTTCCTGAACAGAACTCCAATAGCTTATACTCTAAGATCAAGAATAGACAAATGGGACCTCATTAAATTACAAAGTTTTTGCAAGGCAAAAGACACCGTCAAAAAGACAAAGCGGCAACCAACTAACTGGGAAATGATCTTTACCAACCTTACATCCGACAGAGGGCTAATATCCAAGATATACAAAGAACTCAAGAAGTTAAACTCCAGAGAGGCAAGTAACCCTATTAAAAAATGGGGTACAGAGCTACACAAAGAGTTCTCACCTGAAGAATATCTAATGGCTGAGAAGCATCTAAAGAGATGTTCATCATCCTTAGTCATTAGGGAAATGCAAATCAAAACAACCCTGAGATTCCATCTCACACCAGTCAGGATGGCTAAGATCAAAAACACAGGATACAGCAGTTGTTGGCGAGGATGTGGAGAAGGAGGAACACTCCTCCACTGCTGGTGGAATTGCAGGCTGGTACAACCACTCTGGAAAGCAGTCTGGCAGTTCCTCAGAAAACTGGGCATGACACTCCCGGAGGATCCGGCTATACCACTCCTGGGCATATACCCAGAGACTTTACCTGCATGCAATAAGGACACATGCTCCACTATGTTCATAGCAGCCTTATTTATAATAGCCAGAAGCTGGAAAGAACCCAGATGTCCCTCAACGGAGGAATGGATTCAGAAGATGTGGTATATCTACACAATGGAATACTACTCTGCAATTAAAAACAATGAATTCACGAAATTCCTAGGCAAATGGTCAGAACTTGAAAATATCATCCTTAGTGAGGTAACCCAATCACAAAAGAACACACATGGTATGCAGTCACTGATAAGGGGATATTGACCCAGAATCTCGGAATACCCTAGACACAATCTGCATATTAATAGATTTCTAAAAAGATGGAAGGAGAGACCCCTGGTCCTGGAAAGACTGGATGTAGGGGAATGCCAGGACAGAGTAACGAGAGGGGGTTGAATGGAGAAAAGAGGGAGGGAAGGGGGCTTATGGGACTTTCGGGGAGGGAGGAAACGGGAAAGGGGAAGTGATTTGGAATTTAAATTAAAAAAATAAAATAAAAAAAAAGAAAAAAAAAGAGAACAATAAAAAAATATTAAGCGCAAACCAAATCATCTTCAGAAAACATCATGGCGAGTAGAAACCTTTTCTTTTTGCCAAGACAACTTCAAAACAATGCCTTTGTTTCTTTTCTCCTTCAGCTGAAATGGTCTATTCAAACCAAAGTCCTATTTATTTAATATAAGTTACCCATCCTAGTGTCTTGTGAATAAGAGGAGAAGAGAATTAGGGTAGTTGGTGACTGCCCTCATTCATAACAGACTTGGTGTGACCCATTCACTCCTTAGAGGGAACTGTGATTAACATTCCCTTAGTACTGATCTTTATCCATTACAGGAATCAGAGCAACATGGGAAAACACTGAGAAGACTGCAGATCTTCCTGGAATCTTTGCAGAAAGCCAAACGACACTAAAAGTCAAGACACATTTTGTGTTGAGCTGGCTTCTGGGGTTGTAAACCAAAGGCCAAAAAAGTCTCTATCTCTGTGATGTAGACTCTGGAATCTGTTTCTTAAAGCGTAGTTAAATAAATTATCAATGTTCATCACTTAGAATTCTTGAAAAGAAAAATGTTGATTCTTGAGACTGGGCTCATATGGTAGGGTCCCTGCCTAGAATGGACAAGACCCTGTGTACTATTCTCACTATTACAACAAACAAACAAGCAAACAATCAAATAAATATTCTTAGAGTCCACCTCAATCTGAGTACCAGCGAAAGTCAGGTACGGTGGGTGGGGCACTCCTTTAACCACTGCGGTCCGGAGGCAGAAGCAAGCAGTCTCTATGTGATCTACATAGCAAGTTCCAGGCCAGTGTGAGTTACACAGTGAGATCATATCTCAAACAAAACAAAAACAAAACAAAACAAAACATAGCAGTTTTGAAATACCGGAAATGTGCTCCTGAATGAGCTCTCCACATGACTGCCATGCTCAAGCAAGTTTAAGAAAAAAACTCTGGGAATGGAGGTAAGCTGTGGATTTTCAAGGTTGCAAGGGTAAGAAGCAAGCCAATTATGAACCTGGCCATCTCCATCAATGCTAAGGCCAGACCTGTATACAACTATGAGAAACTAAGTATGCTAAAATGATTGGATTCCCTTTTATCTCTAAGATGTCCTGCTTTGAAATACCCTACCTCCGAATTTGATTTGGAACGGGACCACAGCTCCAAACATTTAACACCTCCTCTATTCACCTCACTCATTCAGATTGGTCCTCTTTTCCCCAACCAACCTTCTGATGCACCTATCACTTGGTCAGACTCCCTTAGTGTACAAAGATTCTTTTCTTCACACAGTCAGCAAGAAACTTGTTTCTGGGGCCTGCTTGGTGGGCTTGCAGTAGGAAGACTTTGTCGTAAAGGCATTGCCACTTGAGGGGTCAATACCTTCCTGCATTTCCTCGAATTCCCCTAGATGTTGGCAGTTCAAGTGTTAGAAGATGGTCCCTATCTTTTTCAAAGACATCTTTCAAAGTCTTTGAAGTGGTGTGGACTCCCTCCAGCTATAACACAGTTCATAAATATAAGATGCTATTATCTCACTATTAAATAAACACTATGACAATTAAGTTTTATTAGAAAAAAATGAATCAGCTTCCTTCACACTGCTGGAAAGTTCTTAAATGAGGTGTCAAACTTTATTTTTAGTGCCCGTTGAACAAACAACTCACTCAGCTGCCTTTCTCCTAGCAAAATCTTATGACTTTGAAATTCTGGTCACCTTCTCAGTTCTTCTCCTTCTGCCTGGAAAAGCTAAGAGATCTGGCACAGGGCTGAACTGTCAGATAATAGGTTGCAGGTTACAAGCATTGTCAGGCAGGCATTGTCTTAAGTCATTCTGGGTAGAAACATCAGAGACTTCCTGGGTTACTCAGTCTCCCAACTGTTGGCATTACAGGTATGTACCACCACATCTAGCCAAACAGAACTCCCAGTAAAGGTTTGCAACTGCCTAAGGGGAGGGATGCCCTTTTTCTCATTCAGAGAGAGAAGTGTTTCTAATTTCAGTTAATGAAATCTGTTCAATTCTAATGCATATTGGTTAGCTGTAGCCCTGACTAGGGAATCTCTAGGCATGTGTCATCAGAGGATTAGGTCGCCATTTTATAACTCACTCACCATGGCAAAAGAATGTAGTGGAAGGGGTGCACTGACACAGTCTGACTGGAAGCAGTTCTGTAATCCCAGTAGCCCATTCATTCATTCATTCATTCATTCTTCAGACCTTTATTAAAGTTGGTGTACTTGGATTTTGACAGGGCTGTCAAGTCACACAATTCCAGGAGGGTACCATTCTTATTAAACCTAAAGAGATGTGGGATCTAAACTGACTCTGCAGACCTGACTGGTTAATGGGGAGGCTAACTGTTCCCCTTTGGATGTGCTTAAGCCAAGAGACCCATGGTCTTCAGGCTTCCTCTCACACCCAAGGCCAGTTGAATGTGCTCCCAACTCTTGACATTCTTACTACATACTCCACTGTGCTATACATCAATTCATAATAGTCTTACTTCTTTCAATTATTAGATTGCAATCTCTTGAAAGGCGGGTGTCAGAATTAGCTCAGTTGTCAATTTGATAGAGCCCAGAGTCATTTGGGAAGAAGGAAACTCAATTGAAGACTCAATTGAAGGCTCAATAGAGGCCCCAGTGTGGGGAAATCGAGGCGGGGGCGGAGGGGGAAGTGGGTCGGGTGGAGGAGCATATACTTGGAGGCAGGGGGTGGGAAGAGGGGTTGGGGATTTTCTGGGAGGGGTGAAACTGGGAAATATTTTAGCATTTGAAATGTAAATAGGAAAAAATTTTTAAAAAAATTAAATTAAGAAAGAAAGAAAGAAAGAAAGAAAGAAAGAAAGAAAGAAAGAAAGAAAGAAAGAAAGAAAGCTGGTAAACAGTACTCCTTTTTGGCCTCTGCGTCAGCTTCTGCCCTCAGGGTTCCTGCCTTGAGCACTTACCCTGACTTCCTTGATGACTGGCCTGTAATCTACAAACTAAAAAGAAGCCCTTTCCTCCCTAAGTTGCTCTCAGTCACGATGTTTACCACAGCAACAGAAAACAAACTAGAATAGCAACAGTATCTGCTCTTTTTCTTCTCTATATTTGCATATCATTTCCTCTTCCTTTTCTCCTACCCCAGACAGTCTGTGGCTCCTCTAACCAATGAAACACTTCTAATCTTGACTGCTCCCTCTCTCCTTCCCTTCCCTAAAACCTAATGCTGAAGCTGTTGGGGTTGCAGAGGGATCCTCCAGGAGATCATCAGGAATCACCCATTTCCCAACAAGTCCCCTGTTTGTCTCCTCTGGGTACTGATGCTTCCTCCCTCACAGACTTGAGATTAGCTAATACTGAAGTCTTTTCTGTTTCCAGCTTCCTATGAAAACATCCTAGTTGCCCTTAGTAACCAGCTTTGCATAAATTTATGAATGCATCTAACCCTTTCTGGAAGGTATTTATACGTAGTTTTAGCTTCCATTAACTCTTGAGGATAATGAATTCCATATATTTGTTTCCTGCTGCATAAAATCATATTGATTTGTGTTTTTCTAAACATACCCCTTTCAAAACCTCAAGTGGGCTATAATAGTCTCCTGGGCCTCATGAACCGTATCTCTATTCACCATCTCCATGGGCCTGCCTCAGCTCAGCTGTGTCTCCCTGTACACAAAATTCTGAAGCAGGTATTATGTGCGTAAAGGAAGAAATGTGTGGGTCCTGAACAGGCCCAGCATTTGTTTTACTGCCTTGATCCCAGTGGTAGGTGTGGATTTAGCTTTTGCAAGGTGGCCTGTGACATTGTGCTTTTGTTTGCAGGCATACCTCATCAAATCTAGCCCTTTGTGACGATGGTGAAGTGAGTTTTGAAAAGTACAAAACAACCACCCCCAACAAAATCTAGACAACTTTCTTAGGCCACGGAAGGGTCTCTGGTTACATTCCAAGATCTCACAGCTCTTGGGAAGACCATGTTTTATCATGTGATAAAAATTCCCTCCTGCTAGGGAAGCATGGAGCCTAGGGGATAAGCAGCAAGATCATCTTTACCCCACCCCCAAATTACCCATTAGAATATGCATAGCTTAGAACCCTACTATAAAGAAAAATGACAACCCTGTGGAAAAGTGAGCCTGGCTACTGTACAGAACCCTGGTATCTGATTCTGGATTGCTATATGACTCTTCTGCTACCTTAATATTTCCACATCTTTCTCATGAAAAAACTATGAGGATAAATGATGTAGCAAAAAAATAAATAGCTATTTATAGTATTACATCCTTCTAAATAGGAGGGCTACTGGTACAGAAAGAAAAGATTCTTAGTTCTGTGGAAGACTTGATGGATTGATTTGTTCGATGCTCTAGTAGAGGGAGAAGAAACTACAGATGGGGTAGAAACACCATCTAGGGTGGGGGATGGTAAATGTGCAGAGGATGAAGAAGAATGAGCTTATAAGGACTTCCAGACTGACTCCTCCCCATTAGCTTCCTAAGCATCAGTAAAATCTATCCAGACAGGCTGGATGCTGGGTATGAACAGCTTGCTTTTGGAAATCAAAACAGAGACTAAGAAGCTGAGGGTGTAGCTCTGTGGTGCAGCGTTTACCTAGCTAGTCAAGCTCTGAGGTTCAGGCTTCAAAACACACACACACACACACACACACACACACACACACACACACACACACACGGGTGGAGGAAGAGGAGAGAGACAGAGACATAGAGACACACAGACAGAGACATAGAGACATAGAGAATCAGAAAGCAGGGAGGGAGGGAGAGAGAGGGAGGGAGCAGGGACCATACCTCACTTGTGATTGTGACTGGAGGCAGAGTAGGGAGCAGAGGAAAAGAAGCCCTTCAGGATGGTAGTCTCCATCTATTACAGTGAGCTGTTCCTCACGGCCCTCAGAGTCCTTTCCTGCCAGGAACACCTATGGTCAGCAGCCTGGATACCTAGTTTCTTTTTATTTTTCGTTTTTTTTTTCCACGAGATTCTACCCCCACCACACTCCTGAAGCTCTAAAGAGGTTGATGAGGAATGGAGCAGCATCAGGTAAATGCTCCTGGCCCCGCCATATCCTTTTCCTTCACGGAGGTACACACCGACCTTCATTTGTTTGACTAAGGGGAAGCTACCCGAGGGATTTTTGTTATCATAAAATGAAATGAAATAATTTAAAGTCCACAAGCTGAGGTGACATGCAGATTTGGCTACAATAACTTCTTAAATGTCACGTTACCGGTTCCCAGAACCTCCCAACAAAGTGCACACAGTTGTTAATTTTTTTTTTCAGTACTGGGAACTGAACTGAACACCTGTGGCAGCTAGGCAAGCACTCTGCCACTGAGGTACACCCATGCCCCGGGCCACCTTTTCAATTTTTGAAACATCTCTCCCTTGGACCTACCTTTTCACGCGCAGATATAGCTAGTGCAGAGGTGAAGGGAGGATAAATGGATCTCTAGGTGTAAGGAGATCTCCTATCTTGTTCCTTGGAACAATCAGACCACTAAGCCCAGCTAAAATCTAATGCTACAGTAAGCTTAAGATCTGGGCCCAATGGTCTGCCTGGCCCTTGATTTTTTGAATGCTGTGAAACAGAAGTATGGGAGGTATTGTTCATACTAGGGCTGAGACTTTAAAATGAGTGGACAGCTATGCTTATTACAGAAATTAAAGGGGAAGGATAGTCTTAAACAGGAAGGACAGTATAACAGCTTCAGCTGCCTGCTGTCCTCTCCTGCCTTCCACGCCTCATTTGCCTCTTTTCCAAACATATAGGCTTTCCTCTGAGTTCTGAAGAAATAGGTGCTACCATCCCCACATCCCTCTTCTGACAATCTACTGCTTTCCTATCTAAGCTGGCCAGTTGTGGACAAATCCCTCAGTTGGACAGAGATAAGGTTGGAATTAGAAATCACATGCAAATGCATAGAAATGGAGGGGTTGAGAGCACAAGCATCTTTAGTCGAATCCACAAAAGGCTATTCGGATCTTTCAAACCACCTTGCCATTCCTTTTCCTCCCTAAAACCTTACTTTGCCCAAAGGGTGAGTATTAGGCCAATTCACATAGGCATAGATACCCAGCCAAAAGACTTTTGATTTGGTTCAGCAGTCATTGCACAGGACAGTGAAGATATACATATGGAAAAGATGTAAGCATGTGTATCCTTAATCAAGTATGTCGGCTACCACCACAAATGAACTACAGGACCTTGTGCAATTAATGCTATCATTTCAATTAATGGTACCAGTGGAACAGTGAAATATTTTTTGTTCTGACAGTCAAGGGCCTCTTTGACTAAAGTGATGTGGATAAATCCTCCATCCTGTGTGCTGTCTGACCTGCTCTTCTGTTGGATGATGGACTGACATCACTGGGGCTTCTTGGCCAGTTTTGGTATTAGGCATTGTTCTATGGCAGAAGGTTTATCTGTTTAGAGATAGTTTGCTTTTGAATTTTGAAACAGCCATATTCCTCTGAGAATTATGGGTTGCTTCAGATATAAAAGCTTCAAAGAAAGCTCTTATTGGATCTGAATTTGAGCCACTCCTGGAACTGCTTGTCTCTCTGGGTCCATCATTCTGCTTGCTGCCACCTACGCAGAGAGGAAATATCACCTGGGACTGAAATTAGCAGGCCTCTTGCTCACCATTGAAACTGCTAGATCCTATTTTCTGGAAATTAATGTTTATTATTGTTACAACATTGTGCACATAAGATGTATAAATGCTGTGAACTAATGAAAAACAACTATTCTAGAGCTCTGGGTTGATGTAAACTTGAAGAACGGACAGGCTATCACCTAGTTAGTCCAGAGAAATACAACTTTCAGCCATGCCTCTAAAAAGGAGTCAGGAAGGAAGAGCGCTGTGAGCCTAAGGATAGCTTGAGCTACCTAGCCAGCTCTCTGTCTCAAGGAGAAAAGAAACATGCCAGGCATGCAATAATTTATAAGATGACTCATCTGGTGTTAGTGGCGCAAGCCTTTAATCCCAGCACTTGGAACACAGAGGCAGGCAGATTTCTGAGTTTGAGGCCAGCCTGATCTACAGAGTGAATTCTAGGACAGCCAGAGCTACACAGAGAAGTCCTGTCTCAAAAAACAAAAAATAACAGAACAAACAAAGGGACTCATACTGAGGTAAAGCTACCATCAGTTAATATGTAAATGATTCATTAACCAACCATAAAACGGAAGCAGGGGGCAGTTTCTGTGAGGTTGAAAGAGGTCCTGGCTATATGGTGATATGATGGCCTAGGATACAATAAAAAGGTATTACAAAACAAAACAAACTCAAAGCAAAAATAAACCTAAATCCACTGAGAAAGAAGGAAGATAGATGTGTCTTAAAATTCTACCTTGAGTCACTCTTTGTGATTAGATAAAGTCCCAACAGACCTGTAAGAAAAGCAGTGTAAGGTGTGCTGAGATGCTTGGGTTCAAACCTCCCTTGAAGTTTTTACCTAAATGCCATTTTGGAAATCAAGCAAGAGAGTAGGCTGTGTCTCTTTCTCTTGTTTAAATTAAGTTCTCTCTCTCTCTCTCTCTCTCTCTCTCTCTCTCTCTCTCTCTCTCTCCCCCTCAATTTATAAAATAGGGATAGTAACAATACTTGGTATGTCA
This sequence comes from Tokudaia tokunoshimensis, assembly GCA_036184795.1. NCBI lineage: Eukaryota > Metazoa > Chordata > Mammalia > Rodentia > Muridae > Tokudaia > Tokudaia tokunoshimensis. The sequence continues at coordinate 92,996,964 of BTHU01000023.1, forward strand.
AATAAGATAATTCATTTACATGTTAGTCATAACGCATTGTAAGACTTCAATAAACTCTGCTTATTATTTATTTTTGTTTCATGGAATTCATGAATCTATACATGACATAGTTGGGGCCTAGCTTCGATAATGGCAAAGAGTGTGATTCTTTGGACTTCTAGAGAAATCTTAATAGAACCAATATGATATAAATGGTACAGATAAACATATATACAGAACACTTCTTGAACTGAGCACTGGCCTCATTTAGGAGTTTGTTAAAACAGAGTTTCATAGACCCTACCTTAACCCAAAAATGTCTGTTGGATGGAGGCTAAAACTACCTTTTTAGGGGTGGTGAGCTGTGCTGACATTCAAACTCAGAGCCTTGTATATTGTAGGTAAGTACCGTACTGCTGAGCTATACTTAGACCCAAATTGGAAAATGCTTTTTATAAATATGTTAAACTTTGAAAGCCACAAAGTTACAACTAGACAAGCTTCTCTTTAAGAGTCCACTAACCTAGCCAGGAATTGTGGCACGTGCCTTTAATCCCGGAACTAAGGAGGCAGAGCTGGACGCCAGCTCAGTCCACCGAGCAAGTCCACTGACATCCAGTGCTACACAGAGAAACCCTGTCTCAAAAGGCAAGCAAGTAAATGAACAGAAAGAGTCTGGTAACTTGAGGCTGGAGAGATGTCTCAGTGTTTAAGAGCTCATTTTGCTCTTGCAGAGAGCTTGATTCAGTTCCCAGAACCCACATGCTAGTTCACAACCATCCATAACTCCAGTTATAAGGTATCTGGTACCCTATCTGACTTTTTCAGGCACCAAGCATTCATGTGGGGAGCTGGCTTAGCAGATAAAGATGCTTGCCATCAAGCCTGGTGACATGGGTTTGACGCCTGGTGTCATGATTTTGATCCCACATGGTAGAAGCAGAGAACCAACTCCTGTAAGTTAGCCTCTGACCTCCACATATGCACTATGCCACTTATACACATGTGTAAACATACTTAAGTAAATGCATATATATGTGTATATGTGTATATGTATGTATATATATGATGTATATGTATATGATGTATGTTTCTGATGTATATGTATATGATGTATATGTATATGATGCATATGTATATGTGTATGTGTATGTATATGATGTATGTGTATGTGTATATGATGTATATGTATATGATATATATGAATATGATGCATATGTATATGATGTATATGTATGTGTATGTGTGTGTATGTGTATGTATGTGATCTATATGTATATGTATATAGCATGAAGTCAGAGAAGGGGTGTTTTGAGGAAGGAAGGTGACTAATAGGAGAGGAAAAGAGACAGTAATAGGTAAGATAAATATATGCAAGAAACAACAATATAGATGCATGAAAACAACATATGAAACTCTTTATTGAACTTGTGAGATGTCACAGTGGGTAAAGGCATTTGCTGCCAAACCTAAACTACTCAACCTCTGGAAACTGAATATGTGTGAAGTATGGAATTAGGGACTACCGGCAAGTCTTCTGACTTTCACATGCACTGGAATACACATGTAGCTATGCACAACTAAATAAATGTAAAATTTTGAAAATAAACCCAGTATTTTGTAAGCTAAACAAAATAAGAGCATATATAGATCATTTTTAAAAGAACAATACCTTGAGTTCTGTTAAGTTGCCAGATTTGACTCCAACATTCTTCTCTGAGATCTTCTGTACTCTGGGTTGTTTTTGCTAGTGTCTTGTTATGGGATATCATTACAAGAGGTCCTGCTATACATCATAGATGGTCAAACTTCCTATCTAACTATAAGATGTATAACTACCATCACCCCGAGATGACTGGTCTGCACAAGGAATTTCTGACCTGTACAAGATCTGTATTGGAATTGGTCCTGGGGGTAGAAAGGAGTCTGGTATAGACATTGAATAGGAGACAGTGGGATTCTAGTACGTAATACTGAAGAATTCCATATAAATTTTATCTTTCAGCATACAGACTCTGGAACTTTCCACACATATTCAGGCATAATCCTACTAGCAGAGTTTATCCTGTCTCCTGCCTTTTAGAGAATAAAGGTATAACTTGGGAGTGACTTGATCTGTTGGTCCATGAAAGATACAGAAATTGCCAAGACTGGGAATTTTTCAAGGTTTTTGTTTTTTAAGTACATAAGATAGTGCTGTTTCGGGAATTGCTTAGAAATTGCCTTGATATATCTCTGACAGTTGGATGTATATGTAAATATATACATGTATTTACAGGCATGTGTATATATTCATATTCTTGTTCTTGTATTTCTCAAACAATATCCATATTGCACTGTGTTTGTTTTTCTTGCTATGCACCATATTTCACCATGGGAACTGTGAAAATCAAACAGCAATCTTGAAGCCACTGGGTCCAGAGAGACTGACAAGAGTACTAGTTTACCATAGGGAGAGCTCAGTTACTCCCCGAAGCAAGACCATCCCTTTACCTATAAGTTTTGATCTCAACTAAAATGCAAATGTCCCTGAGCTTTTCTTCTTATTAGTCATGCATATCTCAGAAAGACTGTATAAATTTATCCACCCAACAAATAGTTTTTAAGATTTATGAAAGGAGAACTTGAAAATTCAGGAGGGAGAAGTATTAAGAAAGAGCCCCAGAGAGAGTCTGAATGGAAAAAAAAGGAAATGAGTTCTTAGCTTCTTCCTTGTCCAGAATGTTCATTCATTTATTCACATTTGTTCAATAACCATATTTTAAATCCCTACTATGTGTGGCAACTAGTTACTAAGAACAGAGAAATGAACATTGCAAAAGAGACAAACATCTGATTTGTGGATTTTATGGGACGGTGGGGGAGAGCTAGACAGAAATTAAGAGTGAAGATGGGTATTAAATTTGATCATTATAAATGCCTTGGAACAACAAACCAGGGCATAGAGATTTCAACAGTTGCAATTTTAAATGGGATATGGACAGAGTGGACCTGCATAAAAACATGGCATTTGAACAAAGACTTTAAGGAGGCAAGGGAGAGAACCAGGTGAAATTACAGGAAGAACTTCAAAGGCAGAGAAAAAGAGCAAGGGTGGAAGTCTACAAGGGAGGCTCCTCTGACTGCCCTGTGTGCTCAGTGAAGGCCAGTGAGACAGGAACGACAGGAGCGAGAGAGTGAGGCAGGTGATGTCAGAGACATAATAACAGAGCAGGAGGTCAGATCACGAAGACCTTGCCAGCCACTGAGAAGTCTGGGTCACTTATTGGAGTAAGGGGGGGAATGCTGAATTATGAACACTGACAGGGCCTGAGTTTATCAGATCATTTCTTTAAATTTGAAAAAAAAAAGTTATCTATGTGTTGCATGTAGGGGTACGAAGCTCATTCGGGATTTAAAGCCACACGAAATTTTCCCTAAAAAAAGGTAACCTATGTACATAATTTAAACATCAAACAGTAATACAAAGGTATCAAATGAAAGGCAAAACTCTCCTATCTGTCCCCATTAGGCCTTTTCTCTTAAGATACTGCTTTCTGTGTCCGCATATATGGAGAGAAGGGAAAAGACTACATGTACTTTTTTATTTAGAAAAAAAATGAATTCATGTTTTATATAGTTCCCACCTTAGAGATTTATCTAATTTGTCCAAATATCACCACATCACTTTCCTTTTAATGGATTCATCACTACAGAATGTATGTCATAATTTTTAAACAAATTCCTTTTTTTATTCCTTTTTAAAACTTAGCACACCAGTGTGAGCTATCACTGTCACATTTGTTGAACAAAGTACATTTTAGTAGATTCTCCCTCCTCATCTCTTGTACACAGGACCTTCTGCTCCCTCCTGACTTTGTAACTCCCCCCAAATATCCTTTTGTCTTTTATCTGTGTCCTTTCACCCTTCCCACCTTGCTTGGGACCATTTCTTATGTGTGGATATTCGCCTTCTTTCTATCAGGATGTGTGGGCAGTGCTGCAATGAAAGTGCAAGGAAATGGTCTTGGAGCACAATTGTAAGAGCAAGAAGAGGCCACAGCAATCAGAGCAACACTCAGCTTTGGTGCTTATTGTGTCTTGGACATTATGCCTTAATCTTTATAACTCTATGATGCAAATACCGTTGTGCCTATCTTGCAGAGTCAAAAACTGATCCTCAAGAGGTTGAATGGATTTCTTAGGACCCAAAGGTACGTTGTAGAGACACAACCTGAATGTGTGCAGCCTTACTCCTGAGCCTATTCTCTTAGCCAGCTGTGAAATACAAGTGCAATGTTAGATCAGAGGCCACGTGCCTTCCCACACACTGTCAATACTGGATATTAGCTGTTTTGTTAAATATGTGCCAGTACAATTGGGGAGAAGTAGCAGCTTGCTGTTTGGATTTGCATTCTTTTGTTTACCAGCAAGGTTCAACATTTTCCGTAGTCTAATTGACACTCATATTTCTTTTCCTTTGAAAATGCCTACTCATATCATTTGCTCATTTGTCTTCAGGCTGTTAATGCTTTTCTTGCTGATTTGTTTGAGCTCTTTGGAAATTAAGGAAATTAGTCCTTTGTCTGTCGTAAGTGTTGCAAGTACCTTGTTGTTCCCAGTGTCATTTGACTTTTGACTTTGTTTTTGTATATTTTTGCTACACTTTTAAATTTTGATGCAGACTCATTTATCTTTTTGGCTATGGTATCTGCATTTGTAGGTTGCTTTAAAAGGCCTTCCTTATCCAAAATTTTATACTCTTAAATTCTCCCATACTTTCTTTTAGATCTTTTGTTTCATATGAGACAGAGTCGAACAGTAGCCCAGGCTGACCTGGAGCTCACTCTGCAGCTCAGGTTGGCCTTCAACTCATGAATCTCCTAACTGTGGGGATTACAAGTGTATACTGTCACATATTACTTCTAGTAATTTTTATACACTCCACATTTTATTCCCCACTCCGCCAACTCAACCCCTGTCCACCCTCCGACTGTTCCACATCCCATACCTCCTCCCTTCCCCCTGTCTCCATGGGGATGTCCCCACCCCCCACCCAACCAGACCTCTAAATTCCCTAGGGCCTCCAGTCTCTTGAAAGTTAAGTGCATCATCTCTGAATGAACACAGATCCGGCAGTTCTCTGCTGTATATATGTTGAGGGCCTCATATCCACTGGTGTATGCTGCCTGTTTTGGTGGTCCAGTGTTTGTGAGATCTCAGGGGTCCAGATTAATTGAGACTGCTGGTCCTCCTACAGGATTGCCCTTCTCTTCAGCTTCCTTCAGCCTTCCCTAATTCAACAACAGGGGTCAGCTGCTTCTGTCTATTGGTTGGGTGCAAATATCTGCATCTGACTCTTTGAGCTGATTGTTGTGTCTTCCAGAGTGTGGTCATGCTCAGTCCCTTTTTGTGAGCACTCCATAGCCTCAGTAATAGTGTCAGGCCTTGGGACCTATTGAATCCCACACAATAATAGTGGAAAACTTCAACACCTCATTCTCACCAATGGACAGGTCATTGAAACAGAAACTAAACAGAGACACAGTGAAACTAAGAGAGGTTATGAACCAAATGGACTTTTGGTAGTTTTAAGATTTCACTTTTCACATTAAGATACTTTACTTCTCTGTATTTAATTTACATATAAGTTAGAGAATTCAGCTAGTCTGTGACACAGGCATAATTTTGGAATGATTAATCCTTTCCCCTATTAATGTGAGAGGCCAGCTTTAAAAATATTAGTATATATATGAATGTTGAGTAGTGTTAATAAACATTGGTCTGTTTTTTCTATAGAACTCAATAACTTTAATGTAGATCAAAATGTTTTAACATATGAGGGATCTGATTCCTCTTCCATACTAATTTTTGTGACTTGTTATTGATTCTTCTCCCCTGTTGCCTTTTCTCCTCCACTAAGAAGAGCAGCTAGTCCTCTAACACCCACACTCTCTGTGTCTTTCCATTCATTCAACAACCATTTAGTGAGTTCTGTTCATTCACAGATATTGTCAGAGACTAGAGCCATAATGACAAATAAGGACATAATCCTTGTCCTCAGGAAACTAGCATCCTACTGAGAGATTCAGAGAAGTCAATAAGTAATTATAATAGAATTTAGTTAGTACCTAAATGCTGTGAGTGTGTAGCTGAAACGTAACTAACTTGGGAGGCTTGAGGGGAAGAGATCAGGAAAGACCTGGAAGTACATTGACTAAATCATGAAGGACTGGATAAGTAAACTAGGTAGAGGCAAGAGACACAGAAAGATGTTCCAGAGGAAACAAGTTGTCTGTGTAAATTAGAAACATGAGATGCCAGATAATCAAAGGAATAGTTAGCTGTGGTTAGAGGTTCAGATGTGGGAGAAGTGGTGAAGTGGGATGGGAGATTGACATATGGCTAAAGATACAGGAACTGGGTCATGTGTGGATGGTTTGGGTTGCTATGCTAGGTAAGCTGTCAGAGGGACTCCATTAAATGTGTCTCTAGCAGAAGAGCAGCTTGTCTGCACTTTTCATGATTAACTGGACTTGAATAGTGAGAGGAAGAGTGAGGAATATAAAAGTATTTAAGTATATAAGAAAAAAGAGGTCAAAGGGATACAAATTGGAAAGGAAGAAGTCAAACTATCACTATTTGCAGACGATATGATAGTATACATAAGCGACCCAAAGAACTCCACCAGAGAACTCCTACAGCTGATAAACGACTTCAGCAAAGTGGCCGGATATAAAATCAACTCAAGCAAGTCAGAAGCCTTCCTATACTCAAAGGATAAGCAGGCTGAGAAAGAGGTAAGAGAAATAATACCCTTCACAATAGCCACAAACCATATTAAGTATCTTGGCGTGACTCTAACCAAACAAGTGAAAGATCTGAATGACAAGAACTTCAAGTCTCTGAAGAAAGAAATTGAAGAAGACCTCAGAAGATGGAAAAATCTGCCATGCTCATGGATTGGCAGGATTAATATAGTAAAAATGAGCATCTTACCAAAAGTAATACACAGATTCAATGCAATCCCCATCAAAATCCCAACTCAATTCTTCATAGAGTTAGAAAGAGCAATTCAAAAATTCATCTGGAATAACAGAAAACCCAGAATAGCTAAAACTATTCTCAAGAGTAAAAGAACCTCTGGGGGAATCAGTATCCCGGACCTCAAGCTGTACTACAGAGCAATAGTGTTAAAAACTGCATGGTATTGGTACAGTAACAGACATGTAGATCAATGGAACAGAATTGAAGACCCAGAAATGAATCCACACTCCTATGGTCACTTGATCTTTGACAAAGGAGCTAAAACCATCCAGTGGAAAAAAGATAGCCTTTTCAACAAATGGTGCTGGCTCAGCTGGAGGTCAACATGCAGAAGAATGCAAATTGACCCATCCTTATCTCCTTGCACTAAGCTCAATTCTAAGTGGATCAAAGATCTCCACATAAAACCAGACACACTGAAACTAATAGAAGGGAAACTAGGGAAGAACCTTGAACATATGGGCACAGGGGAGAATTTCCTGAACAGAACTCCAATAGCTTATGCTCTAAGATCAAGAATAGACAAATGGGACCTCATTAAATTACAAAGTTTTTGCAAGGCAAAAGACACTGTCAAAAAGACAAAGCGGCAACCAACTAACTGGGAAATGATCTTTACCAACCTTACATCCAACAGAGGGCTAATATCCAAGATATACAAAGAACTCAAGAAGTTAAACTCCAGAGAGGCAAGTAACCCTATTAAAAAATGGGGTACAGAGCTCCACAAAGAGTTCTCACCTGAAGAATATCTAATGGCTGAGAAGCACCTAAAGAGATGTTCATCATCCTTAGTCATTAGGGAAATGCAAATCAAAACAACCCTGAGATTCCATCTCACACCAGTCAGGATGGCTAAGATCAAAAACACAGGAGACAGCAGTTGTTGGCGAGGATGTGGAGAAAGAGGAACACTCCTCCACTGCTGGTGGAATTGCAGGCTGGTACAACCACTCTGGAAAGCAGTCTGGCGGTTCCTCAGAAAACTGGGCATGACACTCCCGGAGGATCCGGCTATACCACTCCTGGGCATATACCCAGAGGCTTTACCTGCATGCAATAAGGACACATGCTCCACTATGTTCATAGCAGCCTTATTTATAATAGCCAGAAGCTGGAAAGAACCCAGATGTCCCTCAACGGAGGAATGGATTCAGAAGATGTGGTATATCTACACAATGGAATACTACTCTGCAATTAAAAACAATGAATTCACGAAATTCCTAGGCAAATGGTCAGAACTGGAAAATATCATCCTTAGTGAGGTAACCCAATCACAAAAGAACACACATGGTATGCAGTCACTGATAAGGGGATATTGACCCAGAATCTCGGAATACCCTAGACACAATCTGCATATCAATAGATTTCTAAAAAGATGGAAGGAGAGACCCCTGGTCCTGGAAAGACTGGATGTAGGGGAATGCCAGGACAGAGTAATGAGAGGGGGTTGAATGGAGAAAAGAGGGAGGGAAGGGGGCTTATGGGACTTTCAGGGAGGGAGGAAACGGGAAAGGGGAAGTGATTTGGAATGTAAATTAAAAAAATAAAATAAAAAAAAAAGAGTGATGTCAGAGGTTGGGAAGGGTAGGGGAGGCAGGAATTGAAAGAAGGTGAACAACAGGTAACCAAACACAGTTAGATAGAAGAATTAAGTCCTTGTTTTTTATAGCACAGCAGGAGGACTACAACTCACAATAACCTATTGTGTGTTTTATGAATAACAAGAAGATAGGCACTCAATGACTACACACACAAAATAATGATAGAGAGATGGGAAATCTTGATTACCCTGATTAGATCAGTACATATTGCATATATGTATTGAAATATCACACTGTACTCCATGAATATGTACAATTACTATGCCGATGAAAAATAATAGTGTTTAAAGAGTTACAACTCTTAGTAACTCTGATTTGATAATTACACATTGTCTAAATTGCACCTTGTAAATGTCTACAGTATAACAACAACAACAAATGTTTTCAAGCTAGCTGAACTAGGTGAAAAGAAGGGTAGGTTTATGAGTAATATGAAGACAGTGGATATATAATCCCTGGTGTTACCCTGCATCCAAACTGACCTACCTGTATCCTGGGCCCTCCAGAATTCTGTTCTCTACGATTCATTCTTGAATATTACAAGCTAGTTGTTAATACTCTACACAGGGAGCATTTTCATTTGGCAGCTGTTTTCAAGGCTTTCATCTGTTAAAATGGTCCTAATAATAGGAGCTTCAGGCAAGCCAACTGGGAAAGAGACTTTCAGCCGAAAGACTTCAAATATATCATAGTCCCCAGTCTACTTTCTAAAGCAATTCTTAAACCTGTACTCTCTTAAAAGTCAAGTGTGGCGCCAGGGTAAAGTGGAGAAAGGAGAGGTATGGACCTTAGGCTGGTCAGAGGTTGGCCCTGACATCAGTCGAAATAGTTCACATGCCTAACTGGAACAGTCTGTCTGCCCTGGTATAGTCTTCTACATGTCAGGCTCCCTTTTGTCCACAAGAAACGTGACCTTAGGGTTCTGGAACAAACAGTCCTGAGAGACAGGGAGTTATTAGGTGAGCCCATCATTGAGTCCTTGAAACCAGGCACAACATTTACAGCAGAAAGAAAACTGGCATTCCAGTTTCCAAAGGAGGAGGGAGAACCAGCTGACATCAGAGGAGAGGGATTCACGTTGTCATAGCAACCATAAGAGTTATACTGTATTGCTTGTAGCCAGAATTTAAGAGATTATCCTTGGGCTAAAAAAAGTGTCACCTCTTTCAATTCAACATCACCATCTCAGGACACCCACCATCTTCCTATGAGGATTTTTTATTTGTTCATTCGTTATATGTCACTTGAATATTTATTGATTTACTAATCTGCCTCCCTCCATTTTTTTCCTTCTTTCCTTCTTTCTCTGCATCTGGCCAGCACAGCTAGAAGGGGCCATTTGTCTTCCCACAGATGGTGCCGGTAAATCAAACTTCTGGCTGGTAGAAACTGGGACCTGGAAACCCTCTCAACTTGGGAGGTGTCCTTCCCACGACTCAGGGCTGCTGCTTTTCTGTCCTGGGAGAGAGTGTGGAGAAGAAAGGGCTGCTGTGAAAAGGCTCTGGGTCCAGAAAGATAACAGAAAATGACGAGCTTATGGAATTTCCATGGTCATTTTCTCATCCTAAGTCTGCACTGAGTTGTTAGATGACTTGACTCCATCCTCTGTGTATGGTATAGTCTCAGTCTATGGTGACGACACAAAGCATTCACTTAAGTTACACCTCTGAAGCAGCATGGGTGGCATGGAAAATAAGGAAAGACCCTTTTAAAATCTTCAAATAAGCAAGCAGGTGTTTCCACAGCATCATGTGTTTCTTCCCATGTCACAGAAGGAAAAACTGAGAAAAAAAAAAGGATACACTGAGCCAGTTTTTTTAAAAAAGCAAGATGGATCTGGAGACAGAAACAGGAGGATTGCTGCAAATTAGAGGCCAGCCTGGTCTACATAAGGAGTTCCAGGGTAGCCTGAACTTCATAATGAGACCTTGTCTCAAAAAACTAGGCAATGCACCTCCCCACCTACCCACAAAATAGAGGAGAAGGAAGAAGACCTGGAGACAACACAGTGTTTAACTCCCTGGCTCCAGTTAACCCATCCCCCACTGGTAATACTGACATCATCTAGCTTTTTAGTCAAAGGCCTAATTGGCATCCTGTTTATTAAGCGTTAAAAGTCATTTTCTTTATTTCTCTTTCTTGGCTCAGTAACTCTCACTTTGGGAATCTCTGGAGATTTTAATTTCCCAAAGAGCCTCCTGTCATCTCTTACAGTAAGTCTTTTCATTTCACCTCGTTTAAGTATATTGGCTGGTTAAAGGCTTAATTGTGATGAAGAAGATTAAGTACAAATTTAATAAGCATTAAGAGTAGAACACTATCCCTTATTTCCTCTGGTTTCAATAATCATTGCGTTTGTTTTTTGTTTTTTTTTTTAATTTGGAATAGAAATGCTTAGACATCCAAACTAGGGAAGAGAGGCAGGCTAGGAAAAAAGGGTGGAACGATGTTTAGTTGGCCTTTTCTAAAGTCTGTGGTTATTGCTGCTACTGTGGCAGCAGACAAATGGTTGCAAGGTGATGGGCTTGGAAATGATCCAAGAAGAACGCCAGATGATTCAGGCAGCAGGGAGGAAGGAGCACCTCCAAGCTCTTCCCTGGTTTCCAAATAGGCTCTTTACTTTTACCAGCACTATTGGCTTTGAGAACACTCTGGGTTCTCCAAGTCTCTTGGCATGAGTGTAGACAAATCTCTTTTCCTGTTAGTACAGCTAACACCAGATTAGCATTTTTCAAAAAGAACTCGACTAGAAAATGAAGAGAAACACAAAGCTAAAAAAAGAAAATGTAAATGCATAGAAATGAGCACAGATTCTAAGATAAAGTCTAGCCCCAGATTTACTGCACTGGCAGAGACTACCAGGCACCCATGTGCACACACACATATACACACACCTGGTCCTTTCTCCTCCTCAAGCCTGCCTCTTTAGACCCTGTGCCTTAAGGCCTTGATTGCTTCTCTTGTTGCAGTCTTGGCTCTCTCTTCTTTTGTATCTCTTATCCTTGTTCTCTGACAATTTCAGTACGTGATTGTCTCTTGGCCTGATAAGCTCTGAAAATAGCACTTTGCTCATAAATGTACTATGAAGAAGACTGGTAGTAGAGGTCCCTTTATAATCGTTACATACCTATTCCCAATAAATGCAAATGTCCATGTGAATACAGAAAGAGAGAGGGAGAACTGTGTATCATAGTCAAATATATGAATATTTTATTTTAGACACCTGAAATTCTGAAAAATTATGTGCATGGAACACAATATTTCAAACTCCAAGAATAAGAACATTTATTTTTTTTTTTCATGTTCAAGGCAGGGTTCCACCCCTCTCAGGTTGTACACTCTTTTTTTTTTATTTATTTTATTTTATTTTTTTAATTTACATTCCAAATCACTTCCCCTTTCCCGTTTCCTCCCTCCCCGATAAATAGTTCACGCACAATATTTTATCATTTACCTCTTATTTTTAGATCTTGGGGTCTACTTCGAGTTAGTTTCTGTGTACGGTGTAGGTAAGGGTTCAAATTCATTCTTCTGTGTACATATGAATGTGCATCAGTGTAGTTGTATGCAGTTGGATGTGACTGTGTCTGTATTGATGACAGAGCAGGACTTCAACTGTCTGACTCTATCACTTCCCACTGAGCCAGGACCTAGGTGGGCAGCCAGCAAGCCACAGTTCCTGCTCTTTCTGCCCCACTCCTATCATGGGGTTACAGACACACAGGAGCATGCTCATCTTTTTTCTGGGGATTTGAACTCAGGTTGTACCATAAGTGCTCTTATCCCCTAAACTATCTCCCCAGACCTTCAAATCCATCCCTTTGTATGTGGATATTCTGCTTCTTCAGCATCATTTGTTGAAATGATAATTCTGGAACCATTCAGATGTTTCAGCACTCTTGTCAAAAAATTCATTGACCATAAATGTCAGGGTTTGGATTCATTTCTTTCATTGAAAATGGTTTGTTTTGTATTTTCCTTAACACAAAAATAATATTGCAGAAAATACATGTAAGCCCAAACAAAGATCACATGGTTTTCCTTCAGTTTCAAGGTCATAATTCCAGTACTGTTAACACTGAAAATATTAAAAAAGAGAGTCCTTCCACACTATTTTCTGGAATATAAATGTCATTCTATAGTATTGATTTGTATCTTGTTTTCTAAAAAATCATCAAAATGTTCTGAATGCTGTTTCATCCAATAAATATAGCTGCACATTAAATCATTGCTCTTATTGAGTTTATCCTGCAAAGACAAGGACTAATCACAGTCATCTTTGTATCCAAAGTGTCTGGCATGTGCAATCATCCATAAATGATTGTGGAACACAAGCGCACTGAATTAGATCCTTGCAGCCCAGAATCATGTCTACGCTTGGAAATGAGCACGTCTAAAAGCAAGGTCCTATGAGCAGACAATGGTTTATATCCACAAGCTTAGGTCTGTTTGACCCGATGTAAAACAATCTGAGAAATTAAGATGAATAGAATTGCCATAAAATTATATAGGATTCTGGTTTTCCAAACACGTATCACACAATACCACATTTGATTCTCAGAAAAATCATGTAAGGAAATGAAATTTAGAGGGATTAAACCAGCTAGCAACAGGGGGATTAAATACTGGCTCAAAGTCACAGAGCAATATTATAATACACTTGGAACAAGATCCAGATCTCTGGATGGCTAATCCATTAGTCCTTCCAGTTTTATGTACTGCATCCCCAAAGATGCCTTTGGGAGTTGGGTCATCAGTAACCACAGAGAACAATTCTAAAGCTTCCTTCACACTATCCTCTCTGTCTTCCTCCCACTTATTATGGCGCTGACCCAGAGAGAGAGTCCAATCATCATTCCAGAGCAAGCAAGTAGCAGAACCTCTCTGAATCAGAACTAAGTGCCAGAAGACCTGCCAATCCTATTCCTAGGAATGTATACAAACAAACCTTACAAATTCAAATTATATATGTATGAAATAAAACCTGTGAGCAAAAATCAATTATTGTGTTGGTAGTTTGATACCTCTGAAATATTGGACAGGTATTTAAAGATATATATATATATATATATATATGTATATATATATATGTCTGTGACAGCCACATCACTCTGTCTAACAGTACAGAATAGGATAAAAACAATTGTCATATCCATACTATAAATCAGGATAAACTCAATAAGAGCAATGATTTAATGTGCAGCTATATTTATTGGATGAAACAGCATTCAGAACATTTTGATGATTTTTTAGAAAACAAGATACAAATCAATACTATAGAATGACATTTATATTCCAGAAAATAGTGTGGAAGGACTCTCTTTTTTAATATTTTCAGTGTTAACAGTACTGGAATTATGACCTTGAAACTGAAGGAAAACCATGTGATCTTTGTTTGGGCTTACATGTATTTTCTGCAATATTATTTTTGTGTTAAGGAAAATACAAAACAAACCATTTTCAATGAAAGAAATGAATCCAAACCCTGACATTTATGGTCAATGAATTTTTTGACAAGAGTGCTGAAACATCTGAATGGTTCCAGAATTATCATTTCAACAAATGATGCTGAAGAAGCAGAATATCCACATACAAAGGGATGGATTTGAAGGTCTGGGGAGATAGTTTAGGGGATAAGAGCACTTATGGTACAACCTGAGTTCAAATCCCCAGAAAAAAGATGAGCATGCTCCTGTGTGTCTGTAACCCCATGATAGGAGTGGGGCAGAAAGAGCAGGAACTGTGGCTTGCTGGCTGCCCACCTAGGTCCTGGCTCAGTGGGAAGTGATAGAGTCAGACAGTTGAAGTCCTGCTCTGTCATCAATACAGACACAGTCACATCCAACTGCATACAACTACACTGATGCACATTCATATGTACACAGAAGAATGAATTTGAACCCTTACCTACACCGTACACAGAAACTAACTCGAAGTAGACCCCAAGATCTAAAAATAAGAGGTAAATGATAAAATATTGTGCGTGAACTATTTATCGGGGAGGGAGGAAACGGGAAAGGGGAAGTGATTTGGAATGTAAATTAAAAAAATAAAATAAAATAAATAAAAAAAAAAAGAGTGTACAACCTGAGAGGGGTGGAACCCTGCCTTGAACATGAAAAAAAAAAAATAAATGTTCTTATTCTTGGAGTTTGAAATATTGTGTTCCATGCACATAATTTTTCAGAATTTCAGGTGTCTAAAATAAAATATTCATATATTTGACTATGATACACAGTTCTCCCTCTCTCTTTCTGTATTCACATGGACATTTGCATTTATTGGGAATAGGTATGTAACGATTATAAAGGGACCTCTACTACCAGTCTTCTTCATAGTACATTTATGAGCAAAGTGCTATTTTCAGAGCTTATCAGGCCAAGAGTTTATTTTCATAAGAAAAAGGAATACAGATGTTACTGATTAAGTGTGAGCTTATCAGAGTCTGGTATCACCTAAGAGAGGAGCCTCTGCACATGCCTATAAAGTCTTGTCTTGATTACATTGATTGATGTGGTATGTTGGAAGACCCATCTTAATTGTTAATAGGACCATTCCCTGGGCATGGCATCCCTAGATGGAATAAAATGAAGAAAGCATATGAGTATTTTACCTGCATGTATGTGCATGCCTGGTGCCGCAGAGATCAGACAAGAGCATCAGATCCTATTGGAACTGGAGTTAGACTGTTGTAATCTGTTATATGGGTGCTTGAAACATAACCCAAGTCCACGAGGGTAGCATGTGATCTTAACCATTGAGCTTTCTCTCCATCCCTTAAGATAGGGCAAGTGAACTAAACAATAGAACATATGCAACCCTCTCTGCTTTCTCTCTGTGATATGACAAGCTGCTTCAAGCTCATGCTATCTTGATGCCTCTGCCATGATGGACTGTATCTTTGCATTGTAAGCTAGAGTAAACCCTTTGTCCTTTAAGTTATCCACATTAAAGTGTTTTATCACAGCATCAGGAAAAGAAGCAAGGAGTGACTTAGACTGGATAAATAAAAATGGGCCTAGCTCATCAATATCTTAAGAACTCTTATTTTCATAAGGAGAAATGAAATCATTCTTAGCTCCAATCATAAAAGTATAGCATTCTCTAATTAGTAAAAGCTTCTCTTATTTTTCAGTAGACATCAGTTAACACAGAGACTCACATTGATGATGTGCAAAGAGTAAAATACTCTGGGATTTTCAGTCCTGAATGGGACATGTATATGACAACCACTTGTCCCAAGGTTCCAGGATCATCATGTAAGAGGGGGCTGGAAAGATTTAAGAGCTGTAGATGACTACAAAAACATATGTTTCCCAGACACAACAGGGCAGTTGCACATATCACAGCAGTTGCAAAGGCACACACAAGGATTTCTTGAGATCAATCCACACAAAATACCAGCACAGAGGAGTAAAAAGGACATAAATATGTCCTTTTCTATATATGCATATCTATAGAACTATTGTCAACTGCTGACTGAAGAAAAGTTGGTTTTCTTTAAGGATGATATTCCTGAGATGCTACCCTTGCTCCCATAGATGGTCCTACGCCCAGGCATGCTGGCAGCACCAAGTAAACTCAGTGAATCAAAAAAGAAGATAACACATGAAACTGGGAGAAACAGTTCATAAGGGGAGAGTAGTAAGATAAAGAATGGGCCGTGGACCTGATCAAAATATATGTTGGTGCAAAAATTTCGAACTATTAAAAATGTATAGCCTTCTGAAATTATCACTTGAGCTACAGGCACCTTCCCTTCTTCCTTGTAAAAAAAATGTTCTGCCTTCCTCCACCCTTCCCTTAAATTACGAGAATAGAAGAATACTCTTTGGGTTCAATTGGAGTTTCCTCTTCCTTGCTCACCTAGGAAGAGACACTAGAAATCTTACCTTAGGTTTCCTGGAAAGAGATGGATTCAAAGATTTAAATAGAGATGATGATAGGAGGAGGACGGTTGACGCTGAGAGTAACAGTGAGGAAGTGGGGAAAAGCAGGGCCAGAGCAAGGGAGGATGAGAAATGGAAAGCTTCAGGTGTTCTTAAGGGAGTTCTGGAGCTGTGGTGGCTTCTCTGATAAGTTGTCTGAAGTTGGTGTTGAGCCTTTGTGCTCTTTTTGGATGCTGCTCGCTGTGTCTACTCTCCAGTGTTAGACAGAGTCACCTGTGGTTAAGAGCAATGTCCAAAGAGAGACATAACAGAGAGCCATTGGCCACTACTTCCAGCAGCAGAGGGGGGGGGGTCTAAGTAGTGCACTACAATTGTCACTGGAGTCACTTCCTCCCTCGTTGAACTTAGAGAAGCCTTCAGAACAGGTTGTTGTGAATTCTTCAACCTACCTTCCCATATGCTTCCATGGCTCGAATTGCCAAGTGTGAAGTAAGTTTAGCATTCTCAGATTTTGGATGTGAGAAATTGAGGACTGTTTAAAAAAAATGTCACCAGGACCAGGGAGATGGCTCTGTGGGTAAAGGCACCCACTGGCAATCCTGACTACTTGAATTCAATCTCTGAGAGTCATATGGTAGAAAGATAAGACCTTACTCCCAAAGGTGTCCTCTGACCTTCACACGCTTGCTCCAGTGCATATACACACAGACACAGTGAGAGAGACACAGAGACACACACAAAGAAGACTTAACTTTTTAAATATCCCCAATTTGAGTAAATGGATGGATGCTGGTGGAAATGATTAGGGCAGATAAGGAATACACTTGAGGCGAAAAGAAACTAAGATTTCGTCTTAAACAAATGAGCTTTGCAATGGCTATAAAATGTTCAAATGAAGATGTGTGCTAGGTAATTAGATATATGACTAGAACTTAGAGAAGTGGAGGATATGTCTGCTAACTGGTGTTGAATATAAATAGTGCTGAAAGCTATAGGAATGGATGAGACCACTTAAAGGGGGAGAATAAAATGAGGAGTGAAAATCTAAGGCTAAGAGTTTATGGGATGACCAACATCTAATAGCCAGAGGGAGGAGGGTGACTAGGCAAGGGTGAAGTCATAAGAGATGTAGGGAACTGGAGAGATGGCTCAGTGGTTAAGAGCACTGACTGCTCCTCCAGAGGTCCTGAGTTCAATTCTCAGCAACCACATGGTGGCTCATCAATCATCTGTAAAGGGATCTGATGCCCTCTTCTGGTGTGTCTGAAGACAGCTACAGTGTACTCATATACATAAAATAAATCTTTTTCTTAAAAAAAAGAGAAATGCAGGAAAAGTAACCAGCAAGTGTGTCACAGAAGCCATACAAAGAGAATATTTCAAACAATAAGGGCATGGCTACTGGTATTATTTATTGCTAGAAAACCAATCAAATTAAAGATAGCACAGAGAGAGAGAGAGAGAGAGAGAGATTGCCTTTGGGTTTAACATGAGAGGAAATTGGTGATCACTGTGAGAACAGCTTTGGAGGAAAACTCACAATAGAGTGAGCTGGGGAAAGGAAGGAAATGGAAAGGGCAAGCGTCAGAGCTTTCAGAAGTTGGTTGTGTGTGATTACGGAGGAAAGA
>BTHU01000023.1:93015589-93085589 GCA_036184795.1 Tokudaia tokunoshimensis
GTAGTTCCGCGGTGGACCTTCTGCCTGCTGGAGGGACCCCGCGCTGGGAGGGAGCCCGCCAGCTTCCCTTCCGCGACCTCTGTTCCCGCGGACTGCGCTGGAGAGACCGGTACCCAGGCTCTCCCCCGATATAACATCACTTGGGACACGGCCTGTTGGGGCTTCCGTCTGTGCCCGAGGGCGGGTTGGCGCTGTAGTCGTCTGGGCGCCAGATCGGCGGGCCATCGTGACCACAGGGTGAGCGGCGCCACGGAGACTGCCCTCCGCCATCTTTGCTCCAGTGACCAGGTAGTTGGGACCGCCAGGCTCAGAGACAGACAGGCATAATATCGCTTCGGTTTCAGGCAGCTTGGGTGTAACCTGCTCCCAGGTGCTGGGCTGATCTGCAGTAACCAGCGCGCCAGTTCCGCGGTGGGACCTTCTGCCTGGTGGAGGGACCCGCGCAGGGAGGGAGCCTGCCAGCTTCCCTTCCGCGACCTCTGTTCCCGCGGACTGCGCTGGAGAGACCGGTACCCAGGCTCTCCCCCCGATATAACATCACTTGGGACACGGCCTGTTGGGGCTTCCGTCTGTGCCCGAGGGCGGGTTGGCGCTGTGGTCGTCTGGGCGCCAGATCGGCGGGCCATCGTGACCACAGGGTGAGCGGCGCCACGGAGACTGCCCTCCGCCATCTTTGCTCCAGTGACCAGGTAGTTGGGACCGCCAGGCTCAGAGACAGACAGGCATAATATCGCTTCGGTTTCAGGCAGCTTGTGTGTAACCTGCTCCCAGGTGCTGGGCTGATCTGCAGTAACCAGCGCGCCAGTTCCGCGGTGGGACCTTCTGCCTGGTGGAGGGACCCGCGCAGGGAGGGAGCCTGCCAGCTTCCCTTCCGCGACCTCTGTTCCCGCGGACTGCGCTGGAGAGACCGGTACCCAGGCTCTCCCCCCAATATAACATCACTTGGGACACGGCCTGTTGGGGCTTCCTTCTGTGCCCGAGGGCGGGTTGGCGCTGTGGTCGTCTGGGTGCCAGATCGGCGGGCCATCGTGACCACAGGGTGAGCAGCGCCACGGAGAGTGCCCTCCGCCATCTTTGCTCCAGTGACCAGGTAGTTGGGACCACCAGGCTCAGAGACAGACAGGCATAATATCGCTTCGGGTTCAGGCAGCTTGTGTGTAACCTGCTCCCAGGTGCTGGGCTGATCTGCAGTGACCAGCGCGCCAGATCTGCTGTGGGACTTCTGCCTGGCAGAGGGACGCCCCCTCCCCCCCCAGGAGAGATCACACACCCCTGCACAGGGCAGGAGCCTGCCAGCCTCCCTTTGGCGACCTCTGCTCCAGGAATCCACTAGGCTGAGCCTTTAGATGTGCAAGGCCTCCCCAATATAAGATCACTTGGGGCAAAGCACATTAGGGCTCCAAAGTCACTCAGGAGCAGGCAGGCCCCAGAAATCGGTGCCAGGGGAATCCTGGTAATCCAGGGGGGGCAGAAATAGCTTTGCAGGCTCACAGGAGGTCCAACCAACAGCCAGTGGCAGCAGGACCAACTAACACCAGAGGTATCCAGATGGCAAAAGGCAAACGTAGGAATGTTACTAACAGTAATCAAAGTAATGTGGGACCATCCGAACCCAACTCTCCAACAGCAGCAAGTCCTGGATACCCCACCACACCCGAAAGACAAGATCTGGATTTAAAATCACTTCTCATGATGCTATTAGAGGATCACAAGAAGGACACAAATAAATCTCATAAAGAGTTACAGGAGACCATGAATCAACGGTTAGAAGCCCTTACAAAGGAAACACAAAAATCGCTTAGAGAAATGCGGGAGAACATGGATCAAAAGATGGAGGCGCACAAGGAGACAACACAAAAATCGCTTAACGAGATGAATCAACGGGTAGATGCACTCACAAAGGAATCACAAAATTTGCATAAAGAAATGCAGAAGAATATGGGTCAACAGACGGATGCCCATAAGGAGGCAACACAAAAATTGCTTAAAGAAATGAATCAACGGTTAGATGCCCTTACAAAGGAAACACGAGAACTGCTTAAAGAAATGCAGGAGACGATGGATCAACAGATGGAATCCCATGAGGAGGAAACACAAAAATCGCTCAGAGAAATGCAGGAGAACGTGGGTCATCAGGAAGAAATCCTGAAAGAGGTAATGCAAAAATACCTTAAAGAAATACAGGAAAATACAAACAAACAAGTGAAGGATCTCAGCAAATCCATCCAGGAACTAAAAAAGGAAGTAGAAACAACTAAGAAATCACAAAGGGAGACAACTTTGGAGATAGAAAACCTTGGGAAGAAATCAGGAGTCATAGATGCAAACATCAACAATAGAATACAAGAGATGGAAGAAAGAATCTCAGGTGCTGAAGATTCCATAGAAAGCATCGACTCAACAGTCAAAGAAAATGCAAAATGCAAAAAACGCGTAACCCAAAACATCCAGGAAATCCAGGACACAATGAGAAGACCAAACCTAAGGATTATAGGTATAGATGAGAGTGAAGATTTGCAACTTAAAGGGCCAGTAAACATCTTCAACAAAATTATGGAGGAAAACTTCCCTAACTTAAAGAGAGAGATGCCGATGAACATACAAGAAGCCTACAGAACTCCAAACAGACTGGACCAGAACAGAAATACCTCCCGTCACATAATAATCAAAACACCGAATGTTCTAAACAAAGAAAGAATACTAAATGCAGTAAGAGAAAAGGGCCAAGTAACATACAAAGGAAGACCTATCCGAATCACATCAGACTTCTCACCAGAGACTATGAAAGCCAGAAGATCCTGGGCAGATCTCATGCAGACACTAAGACAGCACAAATGCCAGCCTAGACTACTATACCCAGCAAAACTCTCAATCACCATAGATGGAGAGACCAAGATATTCCATGATAAAACCAAATTTTCACAATATCTTTCCACAAATCCAGCCCTGCAACGGATAATAGGTGGAAACCTCCAATACAGGGAGAGAAACAACACCCTGGAAAAAATGAGATAATAACCTTCTTGAATCAAACCCAAAAGTAGATAACCACTCAAACATAAAGATAGCGTCAAGAATGGCAGATGGCAATAATCACTATGCCTTAATCTCTCTTAATATCAATGGTCTCAATTCCCCAATTAAAAGACATAGACTAGCAGACTGGATACGTAAACAGGACCCAGCTTTTTGCTGCATGCAGGAAACGCACCTCAGTGTCAAAGACAAACACTACCTCAGAGTAAAAGGCTGGAAAACAATTTTACAAGCAAATGGCCCCAAGAAACGAGGTGGAGTAGCCATCCTAATATCGGATAAAATTGATTTTCAACCCAAAGTCATCAAAAAAGACACAGAAGGACACTACATACTGATCAAGGGAAAAATCCACCATCAAGAACTCTCAATCCTGAATATCTATGCTCCAAATGCAAGGGCACCCTCATTCGTAAAAGAAACTTTACTAAAACTCAAAGCACACATCGCACCGCACACAATAATAGTGGGTGACTTCAACACCCCGCTCTCTGAAATGGATCGTTCAGGAAAGCAGAAACTAAACAGGGACACAGTGAATCTAATTGAAGCCTTGGACCAAATGGAACTAACTGATATATATAGAACATTTCATCCTAGAGCTAAAGAATACACCTTCTTCTCAGCTCCTCATGGTACCTTCTCCAAAATTGACCATATAATTGGTCACAAATCAGACCTCAACAGATACAAGAAGATAGAAATAATCCCATGCCTCCTATCAGATCACTATGGAATAAGGGTGGTCTTCAATGGCAACAAAAACAAAAGAAAACCCACGTACACATGGAGGCTGAACAATGCTCTACTCAATGATAACTTGGTCAAGGTGGAAATAAAGAAAGAAATCAAAGACTTTTTGAAAGTTAATGAAAATGAAGGCACAACATACCCTAACTTATGGGACACAATGAAAGCAGTGCTAAGAGGAAAATTCATAGCCCTGAGTGCCGCCAAAAAGAAACGGGAGACAGCATACACTAACAGCTTAATGGCACACCTGAAAGCCCTGGAACAAAAAGAAGCAAATACACCAAAGAGGAGTAGAAGGCAGGAAATCATCAAACTCAGGGCTGAAATCAATCAAGTAGAAACAAATAAAACCATACAAA
This sequence comes from Tokudaia tokunoshimensis, assembly GCA_036184795.1. Taxonomy (NCBI): domain Eukaryota; kingdom Metazoa; phylum Chordata; class Mammalia; order Rodentia; family Muridae; genus Tokudaia; species Tokudaia tokunoshimensis. Next base: position 93,019,738 of record BTHU01000023.1, read on the forward strand.
GAATCAACAAAACGAGGAGTTGGTTCTTTGAGAAAATCAACAAGATAGATAAGCCCTTAGCCAGACTAACCAGAGGGCACAGAGATAGTATCCAAATTAATAAAATCAGAAACGAAAAGGGAGAGATAACAACAGAAACTGAGGAAATTCAAAAAATCATCAGATCCTACTACAAAAACCTGTATTCAACACAACTAGAAAATCTTGAGGAAATGGACAATTTCCTTGACAGATACCAAGTACCAAAATTAAATCAGGATCAAATAGACCATCTAAACCGTCCTATAAGCCCTGAAGAAATAGAAGTTGTCATTGGAAGTCTTCCAACCAAAAAAAGCACAGGTCCAGATGGTTTTAGTGCAGAATTCTATCAGACCTTCAAAGAAGACCTAACACCAATACTCTTCAAACTGTTCCACAAAATAGAAACAGAAGGAACACTACCCAACTCGTTCTATGAAGCCACAATTACACTAATACCAAAAGCACACAAAGATCCGACAAAGAAAGAGAATCTCAGGCCAATCTCTCTTATGAATATCGATGCAAAAATACTCAATAAAATTCTTGCCAACCGAATCCAAGAACACATCAAAACGATCATTCACCACGATCAAGTAGGCTTCATCCCAGGGATGCAGGGATGGTTCAATATAAGGAAATCCATCAATGCAATCCACTACATAAACAATCTCAAAGAAAAAAACCACATGGTCATCTCATTAGATGCTGAGAAAGCATTTGACAAAATTCAGCATCCTTTCATGCTAAAGGTCTTGGAAAGATCAGGAATTCAAGGCCCATATCTAAACATAGTAAAAGCAATTTACAGCAAACCAGTAGCCAGCATCAATCTAAACGGAGAGAAACTTGAAGCAATCCCACTAAAATCAGGGACTAGACAAGGCTGCCCTCTCTCTCCATATCTTTTCAATATAGTACTTGAAGTTCTAGCTAGAGCAATTAGACAAGAAAAAGAGGTCAAAGGGATACAAATTGGAAAGGAAGAAGTCAAACTATCACTATTTGCAGACGATATGATAGTATACATAAGCGACCCAAAGAACTCCACCAGAGAACTCCTACAGCTGATAAACGACTTCAGCAAAGTGGCCGGATATAAAATCAACTCAAGCAAGTCAGAAGCCTTCCTATACTCAAAGGATAAGCAGGCTGAGAAAGAAGTAAGAGAAATAATACCCTTTACGATAGCCACAAACCATATTAAGTATCTTGGCGTGACGCTAACCAAACAAGTGAAAGATCTGTATGACAAGAACTTCAAGTCTCTGAAGAAAGAAATTGAAGAAGACCTCGGAAGATGGAAAAATCTGCCATGCTCATGGATTGGCAGGATTAATATAGTAAAAATGAGCATCTTACCAAAAGTAATACACAGATTCAATGCAATCCCCATCAAAATCCCAACTCAATTCTTCATAGAGTTAGAAAGAGCAATTCAAAAATTCATCTGGAATAACAGAAAACCCAGAATAGCTAAAACTATTCTCAAGAGTAAAAGAACCTCTGGGGGAATCAGTATCCCGGACCTCAAGCTGTACTACAGAGCAATAGTGTTAAAAACTGCATGGTATTGGTACAGTAACAGACATGTAGATCAATGGAACAGAATTGAAGACCCAGAAATGAATCCACACTCCTATGGTCACTTGATCTTTGACAAAGGAGCTAAAACCATCCAGTGGAAAAAAGATAGCCTTTTCAACAAATGGTGCTGGCTCAGCTGGAGGTCAACATGCAGAAGAATGCAAATTGACCCATCCTTATCTCCTTGCACTAAGCTCAATTCTAAGTGGATCAAAGATCTCCACATAAAACCAGACACACTGAAACTAATAGAAGGGAAACTAGGGAAGAACCTTGAACATATGGGCACAGGGGAGAATTTCCTGAACAGAACTCCAATAGCTTATACTCTAAGATCAAGAATAGACAAATGGGACCTCATTAAATTACAAAGTTTTTGCAAGGCAAAAGACACCGTCAAAAAGACAAAGCGGCAACCAACTAACTGGGAAATGATCTTTACCAACCTTACATCCGACAGAGGGCTAATATCCAAGATATACAAAGAACTCAAGAAGTTAAACTCCAGAGAGGCAAGTAACCCTATTAAAAAATGGGGTACAGAGCTCCACAAAGAGTTCTCACCTGAAGAATATCTAATGGCTGAGAAGCACCTAAAGAGATGTTCATCATCCTTAGTCATTAGGGAAATGCAAATCAAAACAACCCTGAGATTCCATCTCACACCAGTCAGGATGGCTAAGATCAAAAACACAGGAGACAGCAGTTGTTGGCGAGGATGTGGAGAAAGAGGAACACTCCTCCACTGCTGGTGGAATTGCAGGCTGGTACAACCACTCTGGAAAGCAGTCTGGCGGCTCCTCAGAAAACTGGGCATGACACTTCCGGAGGATCCGGCTATACCACTCCTGGGCATATACCCAGAGACTTTACCTGCATGCAATAAGGACACATGCTCCACTATATTCATAGCAGCCTTATTTATAATAGCCAGAAGCTGGAAAGAACCCAGATGTCCCTCAACGGAGGAATGGATTCAGAAGATGTGGTATATTTACACAATGGAATACTACTCTGCAATTAAAAACAATGAATTCACGAAATTCCTAGGCAAATGGTCAGAACTTGAAAATATCATCCTTAGTGAGGTAACCCAATCACAAAAGATCACACATGGTATGAAGTCACTGATAAGGGGATATTGACCCAGAATCTCAGAATACCCTAGACACAATCAGCATATCAATAGATTTCTAAAAAGATGGAAGGAGAGACCCCTGGTCCTGGAAAGACTGGATGTAGGGGAACGCCAGGACAGAGTAATGAGAGGGGGTTGAACGGAGAAAAGAGGGAGGGAAGGGGGCTTATGGGACTTTCGGGGAGGGAGGAAACGGGAAAGGGGAAGTGATTTGGAATGTAAATTAAAAAAATAAAATTAAATTAAATTAAAAAAAAAAAAAAAAAAAAAAAAAAATTACATGTGCATATGTGGTTTTGTTCAAAAATGCAATGAGTCCAATTACACCTATAATCCCAGTATTCAAGATCTTGGCTGAGGCAGGAGGCTCTCCTTGGGTTAAAGGCCACGCTGGGCTACAGAGTGAGATTGTACCCTGTCCCCAAAAGAAACCAGCAACCAACAACAAAAAGTAACATAAAATGTTCTATAAAAGAGTAGATATCGAAATACTTATGTTTATTTTCATGTAATTGTTAAAAAGACATCTAGCTATCGCCATCTCTGTGAGTTCATATGTACACAGGTTCCTGCCAGAAAAAGTCTCGGCACTGAAAGGGAGAAATGGTCACAAAGATGAACTCCTAACCAAGAAGATATTTGCAATTGGTGCTTGCTGGAAAAGAAGAGATCCAGTTTCTCCAATGCAATGACACTGGGTGTATCAACCACACTCCAGGGCAGGCCCTGTACTCAGAAGAAGTGGACCAACACAAACCAGACCTCTCTGTGTGGCCTTTTTGTTCTGTTTTGGTGTTTGTGTACATGTGTGTTATTGGGGGGGGACACGTTTGTTTTTCATTTTTTTGTTTGATAGAACATGAAATTGGGTGGGTAGGGAGGTAAGGATGATCTGGAAGGAGTTGGGAGAGGAAGAGAACATGATCAAAATATATTGTATAAGAACTTTTTTAAGTAAAAATCAAAATGACTTGAAGTAAAAAAAAATCAATATAGCAATGGTTTGTCCCTTATAAGTATATTATAGACAATAGCTTCTAATAGTAATATATTCAGAGTTGTGCATCTAACCCTACCAATTTTTAGGACATTTTATCATTTGCCATTTTCTTTTCAGTAATGGGGACTTAACTCAGGGCTTAATCATGAGCACTCTCAAGAATTATAGCCCAGCCGGGCGGTGGTGGCGCGCGCCTTTAATCCAGCACTTGGGAGGCAGAGGCAGGAGGATTTCTGAGTTCGAGGCCAGCCTGGTCTACAAAGTGATTTCCAGGACAGTCAGGGCTACACAGAGAAACCCTGTCTCGAAAAACAAAACAAAAACAAAACAAAACAAAAAAAAAGAGAGAGATAGCCCATTTTGAGAACATTGTTTTCATCCTTACAAATAGTGTGCTGTGGCTGGGGAGATGGCTCAGTGACCAACAGGCTTGGCCGTCACCCATGTGGGCCTGAGTTCAATCCCAAAACCCTGTAAAAACTGAGTCCCATCGTGCACACTTGTAATGCCAACAGCGAGCAAGCAGAGACAGAAGGATTCTTTTTATTGGATATTTTCTTTATTTACATTTCAAATGTTTCCCCCTTTTCCAGGTCTCCCCTTCAGAAACCCCCTATCCCATCCCTACTCCTCCTGCCTCTATGAGGGTGCTCCCCCACCCACCCACTCCCATCCTTCCACCCTGGCATTCCTGTACACTGGGGCATCTAACTCCCTCAGGGCCAAGGGCCTCTCCTCCCACTGATGCCCAACAAGGCCATCCTCTGCTACATATGGGCTGGAGCCATGGGTCCCTCCATGTGTATACTTTAGGTGGTCATCCAGATCCCTGGAGTCTGGGGGGGGTAGTGGAGGCATGTCTGGCCTGTTGACACTGTTGCTCCCTCCATGGGGCTACAAACCCCCTCAGCTCCTTCAGTCTATTCTCCAGCTCCTCCATCTGGGACCCCTGAGCTCAGTCCAATGCTTGACTGCCAGCTTCTGCTTCTGTATTTGTTAGACTCTGGCAGAGCCTCTCAGGGGACATCCACATCAGGTCCCTGTCAGCAAGCACTTCTTAGCATCCACAGTAGTGTCTGGGTTTTGTAACTGTATATGTAATGAATCCCCAGGTGGGGCAGTCTCTGGGTGGCCTTTCCTTCAGTCTCTGCTCCACACTTTATCTCCATATTTCCTCCTGTGAGTATTTTGTTCCACATGCTAAAAAGCACTGAAGCATCCACATTTTGGTCTTCCTTCTTCTTAGGCTTTATACGACCTGTGAATTGGATCTTGGGTATTCTGAACTTTTGGGCTAATATCCACTTATCAGTGAGTACATACCATTGTTCCTTTGTGACTGAGTCACCTCACTCAGGATGATATTCTCAAGTTCCATCCATTTGCCTGAGAATTTCATGAAGTCATTGTTTTTTTAATAGCTGAGTAAGTAGTACTCCATTGTGTAAATGTACCACATTTTCTATATCCATTACCCTGTGGAGGGACATCTGGATTGTTTCCAGTTTCTGGCTATCATAAATATGACTGCTATGAGCATAGTGGAGCATGTGTTCTTATTACATGTTGGAGTATTTTCTGGGTATATGCCCAGGAATGGTATAGCTGGATCCTCAGATAGTGCTATGTCCAATTTTCTAAGGAGCCACCAAAGTGATTTCCAGGAAGGTTGTACCAGCTTGCAATTCCACCAGCAATGGAGGAGTGTTCACTTTCTCCACATCCTCTCCAGCATCTGTTGTCACCTGAGTTTTTGATCTTAGCCATTCTGACTGCTGTTAGGTGGAATCTCAGGGTTGTTTTGATTTGCATCTCCCTGATGACTAAGGATGTTGAACATTTCTTTAGGTGTTTCTCAGCCCTTTGAGTTTCCTCAGTTGAGAATTCTCTGTTTAGCTCTGTACCCCATTATTAATAGGGTTATTTTGTTCTCTGGAGTCTAACTTCTTGAGTTCTTTGTATATGATGGATATTAGCCCTATATCAGATGTAGGATTGGTGAAGATCTTTCCCCAATCTGTTGGTTGCCATTTTGTCCAATTGACAGTGTCCTTTGCTTCAGATTGGGGCTATCCTAACTCACTTGTAGATTTTATAATCCACAAGTTGTTGTTATCTATAGTCATCCTGTTGTGCAATAAGATACAAGAGTGTTCCCTTATGTACCTGTAGCTAAGTCCTTTCTCCTTAACCCTCCCTACTCCTATTCTCTTCAACCTCTGTTAACTATCACCCTACTTGCAACTTCTGTGACTTCAACTATTTTGAAATCCATATATAGATGACATTGTTTGGTATTTGTCTTTCTGTTCTAGGATTATTTCAATCAGCATAATCAACTCCACTTCCACCCATTTTGATACAAGTGATATGATTTCCCTTTTTTTTCCACCATGGGTAGACAGCAGTTCAGTGTATGTGTGTGTGTGTGTGTGTGTGTGTGTGTGTGTGTGTGTGTGTGTGTAGAACATCTATTCTTGCCAGGCAGTGGTGGCACATGCCTTTAATCCTATCACTTGGGAGGCAGAGGCAGGTGGATTTCTGAGTTCGAGGCCAGACGGGTCTACAGAGTGAGTTCCAGGACAGCCAGGACTACAGAGAAACCCTGTCTCAGAAAAAAAAATCTATTCTCTTTGCATCCATCACTGGACATTTAAGTTGATTCCAGGTCTTGCTAATTGTGAAGAGTGTTTCAATAAACATAGGGATTCAGATGTCTTTTCATTATACTGTTTCTATTTCCCCTAATGTATACCCCAAAATGACATTGATGGTTCATATGACAATACTAGTTTCATTTCTTGAAAATGTGTTGTGCTTTTCTCCAGCTGTACCCACATGCCCATTTACAGCATACAAGGAGAGTTCACTTTTCTCCACACCACACCTGTATTTGATGGTTTTACTCCTTTTGCTAACATCTATCCCTATGGGAATGAACTGGAGTTCTGACATACATTTTCCTGATAATTATTGATGCTGGGCATTTTTCATATATCTATTGATCATTTGAATGTCTTACTTTTCTTTGTTGCTGCTGAGTTTTGAAGTCTTATATAGTCTCGATATTAAACCACTGTCAGATATATAATACAACAAGTTTCTTCCACTGTGTATATTAACCTTTCATTTTGATGTATCTTCCACTTGCTGTGAAAAATCTTGATTTGATGTAAAAGTTAACCATTTGTTTGACTCTTATTTTATTGATGTAGTTTTCCCTCTAAGGCTGAATTCCCAAATCAAACAATCCTGAATCCCGGAATTCAAACAATCCTCCTGGTTCAGCCTCTCAAGTGCTGGGACTGCAGACACACCACTCATATTCAGCTGCATAATTAACCATTTTAAAGCAGTCTAAGAATGGCATAGTGACAGGCCAATCCCTGTAAGTTCAAAGCCAGCTGAATCTGCAGAATGAGTTTCAGGACAGCCAGAGGTCCATAGTGAAACCCTGTCTTGAAAATATCCAACAAATACAAATTCTTTTTTTTTTCCAACTTTCACGACAGTTTATTAAATGATACATCTTTTTATATATTCTCACGGGACATGGTCAAACCCACAGGAAAAACTCACACTATGCAAAAGATAAATTATGATAGAAAGGTTTATCTTTTGACCTTGGCAAGTTTCAAAGTTGGTACTAAGGTTCAAATATCTTGAACAATCTAACATAGCTAACATAACAAAAGCAAAAATAGTCAGTTCATTTCTCTCTTCCTTCTTTTCCTTCTTTCTTTCTTTCTTTCTTTCTTCCTTTCCTCCCTCCCTCCCTCCTCCTCCTCCTCCTACTTCATTTTCTTTTTTTATTTTATTTTATTTTATTTTTTTAATTTACATTCCAAATCACTTCCCCTTTCCCGTTTCCTCCCTCCCCGAAAGTCCCATAAGCCCCCTTCCCTCCCTCTTTTCTCCATTCAACCCCCTCTCATTACTCTGTCCTGGCGTTCCCCTACATCCAGTCTTTCCAGGACCAGGGGTCTCTCCTTCCATCTTTTTAGAAATCTATTGATATGCTGATTGTGTCTAGGGTATTCTGAGATTCTGGGTCAATATCCCCTTATCAGTGACTGCATACCATGTGTGATCTTTTGTGATTGGGTTACCTCACTAAGGATGATATTTTCAAGTTCTGACCATTTGCCTAGGAATTTCGTGAATTCATTGTTTTTAATTGCAGAGTAGTATTCCATTGTGTAAATATACCACATCTTCTGAATCCATTCCTGCGTTGAGGGACATCTGGGTTCTTTCCAGCTTCTGGCTATTATAAATAAGGCTGCTATGAATATAGTGGAGCATGTGTCCTTATTGCATGCAGGTAAAGTCTCTGGGTATATGCCCAGGAGTGGTATAGCCGGATCCTCCGGAAGTGTCATGCCCAGTTTTCTGAGGAGCCGCCAGACTGCTTTCCAGAGTGGTTGTACCAGCCTGCAATTCCACCAGCAGTGGAGGAGTGTTCCTCTTTCTCCACATCCTCGCCAACAACTGCTGTCTCCTGTGTTTTTGATCTTAGCCATCCTGACTGGTGTGAGATGGAATCTCAGGGTTGTTTTGATTTGCATTTCCCTAATGACTAAGGATGATGAACATCTCTTTAGGTGCTTCTCAGCCATTAGATATTCTTCAGGTGAGAACTCTTTGTTTAGCTCTGTACCCCATTTTTTAATAGGGTTACTTGCCTCTCTGGAGTTTAACTTCTTGAGTTCTTTGTATATATTGGATATTAGCCCTCTGTCGGATGTAAGGTTGGTAAAGATCATTTCCCAGTTAGTTGGTTGCCGCTTTGTCTTTTTGACAGTGTCTTTTGCCTTGCAAAAACTTTGTAATTTAATGAGGTCCCATTTGTCCAGACACACTGAAACTAATAGAAGGGAAACTAGGGAAGAACCTTGAACATATGGGCACAGGGGAGAATTTCCTGAACAGAACTCCAATAGCTTATACTCTAAGATCAAGAATACAAATTCTTAAATGACCTATTCAGTGACACTAAGCACATTCACAGTGCTGCGTACGCCATCTCTCTAGTCTCAATACATTTTCATCCCCCTAAAGAAAACACATTAACCATTAAGCTGATGCTTCCTACTAATTCCTTCCTCCTCCTATAATTCTGACAACTGCCATGGATTTACTTATTTTTGATATTTCATATGTTAATCACACAGCATAGAATGTTTTGTATCTGGAGTCTTTCCATGATGGGTTTTGAGATTTGTCTGTACACTGTAGTATGCATCAGTGCTTCATCTTATTTTATGGCTGAATAATATTTCATTGTATGAACACACAACAATTTGTTTAGCTAACCATTTATTGACAGACATTTGGGCCTTTTGGATATTATAAATAGTACTGCTATGAAAATGAGAGTTCTGTGTATTCTTTTGAGTCCCTGTTTTCAATTATTTTGACTATGTACCTAGGAGTGAAATTATTCAGTCATATAATCATACTATATTCAATTTTTTGAGGAACTGACAAACTGTATTACACAGTGGCTGCATTAATTCATATTTTCACCACTGATATACAAAGTGTTCTATACTTTAAACCAATTGCTCCACGTCCTCTATAACATATGCTATTTTTTGTTTGTATTTTATTTTGGTTTATAATAGCCATCATGGTAGGTGGGAAAATCTTGTTGTGGTTTTGAATTTCCTAATTACTGAAGAGGTTGCTTATCAGCGTGTCATTTACAGATATTTCCAGATATTCTTTGAAGAATGTGTCTTTAAATATTTTGGCAATTTTCCAGATGGCCTGTCTTTTCATATTGAGCTGTAAGAGGTGGCTACTATGCCATTATTATTTATATAACTTATAAATACTTTCTTATCACAAGTTATCTTACAAGTCTCTTCTGATGTAATTGTGATAATCATGAACTTTATCCTTCTTTTTATTAATGTGACAGTTTACATCGATTTTCTTGTATTAAACAACCTTTGCATCCCTAGGATGAATTCCACTTGGTCATGGTACACAATCTTTTAATATGCTATCAGATTCATTTGTAAACATTTTGTTGAGAACATTTATATCTGTATTTATATGGAATAATGGTACATAACAAACATTATTTTATTTATTTAATTTTGATACAAAGCATGTGGAGCCCTAACTAGCCTTGAACTTGAACTCCTCCTACCTCAGGTACCAGAGTGCTAGGATTATAAGCATGCAGCATCTTGTTTGGCTCAAACCTTTATTTTACAGAGGAAAAAAGTGACAATACATTTCAGTCAAAAAAAATAAACAGCAAATGGAAAAGCCAAGATTCCCATAGCAGCAGTTATAACCTTGAATAATATTGTGTTACATCGAAAATTATAGTTGACCATGCATCTTGAAAGAGAATTTCTTTCAAAAAAGACCTCACTAGATGTAGCTAACATAATTTAAAATAAAACACTAAATTTTAAGCCTATCATGTCATTTTAGGAATGAGGAAAAAGAATGACTAACGTTAGGTGATTTGCATTTAGTGACATTTACAGTAAGCAAGACCTGACACATTCTTGTTTCTAACCATTTACCTAAAACAATTTTCAATTACACCACTCCTTTATAGATATCCAAACCTTCAGACTCCTTACCACAAAGTCTATATCCCTGACTTTCCACTTGCTTCTAACTAAAATAAATGTACTACTATTTACACCATTGTCTAGCCTGCATTCTCTTTGATACAGCTAGAAAACAGCTGGGCAGGATTTTATTAGAAAAATATTTCATGTACTTGAAATACAATTAAACATGTGACCTCATTCTTTAATAATTTCTGTCAGTGTTATTTACCAAGCCTCTGGCACTAGACCAGTGCATGTTCTCTACATCTCTACATATGAAGTTCAATGTGTGATAGACTGTGCTAATAGCCATGAGTTCACAGGATAATCTCAGCTACTGTTTATGCCGAAGGTGTATGTGATATTTCAAAGTGACAAGAAAATACCAAAGCTGTTTGAAATGTTCAAGTTGAAATGTTCAAATTAAGAGGAATGCTATTGAAAAAGACAAAGTTAAGCTGTGTACAATGATGATTTAATTCATGTGCATGAGTCAATCATGTTTAGTATGTGGGTGGTACTAGAAGTAGGTGGAAATGGGATGGTGAAAATGAGGGAGGAAAAAAAATCAATGAAAAATGTGCATCAATTCAAAGTTCAGATGAACTATAAGTGACTCAATTTGTATTCCTGCACAATGATTTCCACTGTTGCTTGTTATCTATCAAGCTTAATATGACATGCTGTTCCTGGTGTCCTTATGAGGAAGTGCCGAAGAAGGACTTGACTTTTCAGGGTTTGTTTTCCCCAGTGGTAATTTCAAGCTCAGTGCTTCGGCTACATGGTTCTATATAGTCTGTCTGAAAAAAATCCCACTTTTCCATGTTTTTGGTGTGTGTGTGGGGGGGGGAGGGATGTTTCTCCTTGTTTTGATTCCAAGTGACCAGTATAAACTACTGCCTCCTCCAGATCTCCTATCTATTCTCTTGATGAGCTTGAGATTATAAATATATACATATATATTAATAGTTATTATATGTATATATATTAATTGCAAGGACTGTGTATGTGATATCTTGCCCATCTCTGTGTATCACTTCAGGAGTACATGATGCCAATATCCCTTATTACAGGTGAAAACAACCTAGCTCATTGGTGAATGTGGGATTTGCTAGGTTTCATCACTATGAAATTGCTCTTTTCAGCCTTTGTGATTGTTAAATATTTGGGAAAATTAGTTTGAGAGTACTCTAATATCCTGCTACTCCTTAAGCTTTTGCTGACTAGTTTTGGTCCATAAATGTTTCTTACTTGAAATAATTATTAGTGTGGTGTTTGCCTAAAACAATTATGTGCTTCAGTTATTACTTATTGGATAGTTGCTATTCTTCTATAAGAAAAAGATGTCTTCCCCCATACTATTCTTTTTTAACTTTTTATTATTTTTTAATAAATGTATTTATTCACTTTACATCCTGGTCAAAGCCCCCTCCCTCTTCTCCTCCCAGTCCCACTGACATGCCACAATTCCCCCAATGCCCCCTTCCCTTCTCCCTCCCATGGTAACAACTTGTCCTGGAGCATCATGTCTCATCAGGACTAAAAACATCCACCTCTGCACCTTAAAAGTCAATCAAAGCAGCCCAGGTAAGAGAAAGGGATCCAAAGTCAGGCATGTTTTAATTCAATTATTTGTTTACAACAATATAGACCTATGTCTATTTATTTTATCCTGTGAGTTGGAATTCATTATTATCATGTTTTTTTAATTCAGATTGTCCCAGTTGTGAGAGTTCCTCCCATGTGTGTATTCTGTAAGATACTCTACTAAACCTTTTCCTGAACTGTTTCTTGATTTACGTTTTACATTTGCAACTAAAAACTATGAAACTAAAGTTCATTCCTGTATGTAGTATAAGAAGGGGTTAACATATAGTCTCCCCTGGATAAATAACCAAGTGATACTTTTCTGAAAAGCACTATAGTTATTGAAAAGACTCTCTTTTATCCCTTACTGAGCTGAATTATCTTCTCTGATATATTTTGGGTTTGATTTTAGAGTTCCTACTCTGTTATATCCTGTGTCAATATCACATTATCTTAATGGCTCTATAAACAGAGCTTGGTCTCTGGTATTATGACTTCTGACCTTCTTCAAGACTGCCTTGACTTTTCTTGATTTTTCTTTTTTTTTTTTATTTTATTTTATTTTTTTAATTTACACTCCAAATCACTTCCCCTTTCCCGTTTCCTCCCTCCCCGAAAGTCCCATAAGCCCCCTTCCCTCCCTCTTTTCTCCATTCAACCCCTTCTCGTTACTCTGTCCTGGCGTTCCCCTACATCCAGTCTTTCCAGGACCAGGGGTCTCTCCTTCCATCTTTTTAGAAATCTATTGATATGCTGATTGTGTCTAGGGTATTCCGAGATTCTGGGTCAATATCCCCTTATCAGTGACTGCATACCATGTGTGTTCTTTTGTGATTGGGTTACCTCACTAAGGATGATATTTTCAAGTTCTGACCATTTGCCTAGGAATTTCGTGAATTCATTGTTTTTAATTGCAGAGTAGTATTCCATTGTGTAAATATACCACATCTTCTGAATCCATTCCTGCGTTGAGGGACATCTGGGTTCTTTCCAGCTTCTGGCTATTATAAATAAGGCTGCTATGAATATAGTGGAGCATGTGTCCTTATTGCATGCAGGTATTAATCTCACATTGTGATGGCTAATCTTCATTGTCAAGTTGAGTTGTTTTAGAATCGTCATGGAATCACACTTCTAGGTGTGTCTCTGGGAGTGTTTCTAGAAAGGTTTAATTAAGGAGGGGAAACTTCACACTGGATGAAGAGGACTTCTTCCTAAGGGCTAAAACCAGTCACTAACATTCATCGCTCTGATTCCTGACTGGTGATAGATGTCACCGCTGTTGCATGTTCCCAGCACTTGTTGCCATGCCTTCCCCCTCTTTACGAACCATATCCCCTGAAAACATGAGCAAAAACTAAACCTCTCACGCTGTAAGTTCTTTCTTGATATCTCTTTGGTTATAATAAGGGAGAAAGTAACTAAAACATATACAAATTCTAGAATTAGCTTGTCAATTTCCATATGTGAAAAAAATCTGTTGAAGTTTGAGATTGTCTTGAATCTCTAGATCAAATTAGCAAGAAATGACTTCTTTACAGTACTGACATTTATCACCTGCTCATTTATTTAGGTGTCCTTTCATAAATTGCTTTGGAATTATCTGTTTAGGGGCCTTCATCTTACTCACAGGCATCAGATGCTGTTTTGGTTTTGTTTTATAGTATCTTCTTAGCTTTTAATAAAATCAAGTTCTTAATTTTTCTTCCCACAATGACAAAAAGAAGGAAATTGACAAAAGGGCGTGTTTTACAATTATTAGATGAATCAGAATGCAAAGACTGGAAGAGAGATAACAGCACTTCAGACTCTAATGAGAACAAAACTGATTACATTGGTGAAACCCGAAATGGAGCTATCTTAGATGATTTTTTTTTAGACTCGGGTATAAATGAGCAGTATATTTTAAAAGACATAAAGGAAGAATAGAGAATACAAAAGGCTTCCCATTAAAAAGAATGAATTGTGTAATAGGAAGTACTCTTTGCACAATTACCCCTTTCTGATAAAAGGCCATGAAATCACATTCTGTACTGTTCAAGATTTTATGTCAAACTTCACTTTATACAAATTAATTGTTATATCAAAGATCTTCTTAAATGTGGTTGTGGTGTTGGTGGTTTGAGTGAAATGTCCCCACAAAAGTCTGGAGCATTTGGATACTTGGTCCCCCAGGGGCTTGGCAGTTTGGGAAAGATTAGGAGGTGTAGCCTTGTTAGAGGAGGTGTGTCACTAGGGAGTGAACTGTGAGGTATCCAAAGACAAGGGCCTCCTTGTCTTTCTGTTTTGGTTTTGAGATGTGAGCTCTCAGCTGTTGCTCCAACCAACGGGCCTACTTCTTGCTACCATACTGCCCTGCCAAGATGGACTCTTTCCTCAGAAAAAGGAAGCCCCATTAAATGATTTCATTTCCAGGTTACCATGTGCATGGTGTTTTATCACAATAATAGAAAAGTAACAAATACAGTTGTTACTGTTATTTAGAGAACAAGGTCTCATGCATCCCAAGCTGGTGTCAAATTTGCTATGTAGCAGAGAGTGGTCTGGAACTGTTGATCCTCCTGGTTATATCTCCCAAAAGATGTACCTGGACTTACACCTGTTTCATTCTTTCATTTCGTGCTGGCGTAGAACTCAGGGCTTCCAGAACACTGAGTAAACACTCTACTACATGTTATTTTTCATTATACTATTGTTCTGACTGTTACACATTTTTGCAAGATTACCTAAATAATAATACAATTCAGGGACAGATGGTAAATGAAGACTACCTTTGCTGATACATTGAAAATTAAACCAAGCAGTTGTTGATTTATTTTTAATTCTTTTTCTTAGTGTAGATTCCAGCAAAGACATATAGGTAAAGTACTGTTTTATTCAGTTTCTGAAAAATTATTTTTAGAAGGAAATTCACATTGATTTCCTTGGTTTTACACTTTTAAGGATTTTTATATTTCCATGGACTCTTTAATCCCAGCTCTTGGGAGGCAGAGGCAGGCAGATTTCTGAGTTTGAGTCCAGCCTGGTCTACGGAGTGAGTTCCAGGACAGCCAAGGCTACACGGATAAACCCTGTCTTGAAAAACCAAAAAAACAAAAAAAATAAAAAAATAAAAAAAAGACATAGATTAACAGACTGGATACATAAACAAGACCCAACATTTTGCTGCTTACAGGAAACGCATCTCAGTGTCAAAGACAAACACTACCTCAGAGTAAAAGGCTGGGAAACAATTTTCCAAGCAAATGGTCGCAGGAAACAAGCTAGAGTAGCCATTCTAATATCTAATAAAATAGACTTTCAACCAAGAATCATCAAAAAAGACACAGAAGGACACTTTATACTCACCAAAGGAAAAACCTACCAAGAAGAACTCTCAATTCTGAACATACATGCTCCAAATACAAGGGCACCCTCATTTGTAAAAGAAACTTTACTAAAACTTAAAGCACATATTTCACCTCACATAATAATTGTGGGTTTCTTCAACACCCCGCTCTCCTCAATGGACAGATCAGGGAAACACAAACTAAACAGAGACACAGTGAAATTAACAGAAGTTTTGGACCAAATGGATTTAATAAATATCTATAGAACATTTTATCCTAAGTGAAAACAATACACCTTCTTCTCAGAACCTCATAGTACCTTCTCCAAAATTGACCATATAATTGGTCACAAAACAGACCTCAACAGATATAAGAAGATCCAACTAATCCCATGCCTCCTATCAGATCACTATGGAGTAAGGGTGGTCTTCAATAGCAACAAAAACAACAGAAAGCCCATATACACATGGAAGCTGAACAATGCTCTACTTAATGATATCTTGGTCCAGGAAGAAATAAGGAAAGAAATCAAAGACTTTTTAGAATTTAATGAAATGAAGGCACAACATACCCAACTTATGGGACACAATGAAAGCAGTGCTGAGAGGAAAACTCATAGCTCAGAGTGCCTCCAAAAAGAAGCTGGAGAGAACATACACTAGCCGCTTAACAGCACACCTGAAAGTTGTAGAACAGAAAGAAGCTAATACACCCAAGAGGAGTAGAAGGCAGGAAATCATCAAACTCAGGGCTGAATTCAACCAAGTAGAAACAAAAAGAACTATTCAAAGAATCAACAAAACCAGGAGCTGGTTCTTTGAGAAAATCAACAAGATAGATAAACCCTTAGCCAGTCTAACCAGAGGGCACAGAGACAGTATCCAAATTAACAAAATCAGAAATGAAAAGGGAAATATAACAACAGAAACTGAGGAAATTCAAAAAATCATCAGATCCTACTACAAAAGCCTATATTCAACACAACTGGAAAATCTGGATGAAATGGACAATTTCCTAGACAGATACCAAATACCAAAGTTAAATCAGTATCAGATAGATCATCTAAACGGTCCCATAACCCCTAAAGAAATAGAAGTGGTCATTGAAAGTCTCCCAACTAAAAAAATCACAGAACCAGATGGTTTTAGTGCAGAATTCTATCAGCTCTTCAAAGAAGACCTAACACCAATACTCTTCAAACTATTCCACAAAACAGAAATGGAAGGAACACTACCCAATCTGTTCTATGCAGCCACAATTTCGCTGATACCAAAACCACACAAAGACCCAACAAAGAAAGAGAACTTCAGACCAATTTACCTGATGAATATCAATGCAAAAATAATAAAATTCTTGCCAACTGAATCCAAGAACACATCAAAAGGATCTTTCACCATGATCAAATAGGGTTCATCCCAGGGATGCAAGGATGGTTCAATATATGGAAACCCATCAATGTAATCCACTATATATAACAAACTCAAAGAAAAAAATCACATGGTCATTTCATTAGATGCTGAAAAACATTTGACAAAATTCAGCCTCCTTTCATGTTAAAACTCTTGGAAAGAACAGGAATTCAAGGCCCATACCTAAACATTGTAAAAGCAATATACAGCAAACTAGTAGCCAACATCAAACCAAATGGAGAGAAACTTGAAACAATCTCACTAAAATCAGAGACTAGACAAGGCTGCCCTCTCTCTCCATATCTATTCACTATAGTACTTGAAGTTCTAGCTAGAGCTATTAGACAACAAAAGGAGGTAAAAGGGATACAAATTGGAAAGGAAGGAGTCAAATTATCACTATTTGCAGATGATATGATAGTATACTTAATCAACCCAAAAAAGATCCACCAGAGAACTCCTACAGTTGGTAAACAATTTCAGCAGTGTGGCTGGATATAAAACTAACTCAAACAAATCAGTAACCTTCCTATACTCAAAGGATAAACAGACTGAGAAAGAAATTATGGAAATGACACCCTTCACAATAGTCACAAACAATATAAAGTATCTTGGTGTGACTCTATCCAAACAAATGAAAGATATATATAACAAGAACTTCAAGTCTCTGAAGAAGGAAATCAAAGAAGATTTCAGAAGATGGAAAGATCTCCCATGCTCATGGATTGGCAGGATTAATATAGTTAAAATGCCCATCTTGCCAAAAGCAATATACAGATTCAATACAATCCCCATCAAAATCCCAACTCAATTCTTCATAGAGTTAGAAAGAGCAATTCAAAAATTCATCTGGAATAACAGAAAACCCAGGATAGCTAAAACTATTCTCAAGAATAAAAGAATTACAATGCTATTCTCGATAGCAAAAGATTTTCTTGGGGAATCAGTATTCCAGACCTCAAGCAGTACTACAGAGGAATAGCGTTAAAAACTGCATGGTATTGGTACGGTGACAGGTAGGTAGATCAACGGAATAGAATTGAAGACCCAGAAATGAAGCCCCACACTTATGGTCACTTGATCTTTGACAAAGGAGCTAAATCCATCCAGTGGAAAAAAGATAGCCTTTTCAACAAATGGTGTTGGCTCAACTGGTGGCTAGCAAATCGATCCATTCTTACCTCCTTGTACTATGCTCAAGTCCAAGTGGATCGAGGACCTCCACATAAAACCAGACACACTGAAACTAATAGAAAGGAAACTGGGGAAGAGCCTTGAACACATGGGAACAGGGGGAAATTTCCTGAACAGAACACCAATAGCCTATGCCCTAAGATCTAAAATTGACAAATGGGACCTCATAAAATTACAAAGCTTCTGTAAGGCAAAGGACACTGTCAACAGGACAAAACGGAACCAACAAATTGGGAAAAGATCTTTACCAACCCTACATCTGACAGAGGGCTAATATCCAATATATACAAAGAACTCAAGAAGTTAAACTCCAGAGAGGCAAGTAACCCTATTAAAAATGGGGTACAGAGCTAAACAAAGAGTTCTCACCTGAAGGATATCGAATGACTGAGAAGCACCTAAAGAAATGTTCAACATCTTTAGTCATCAGGGAAATGCAAATCAAAACAACCCTGAGATTTTACCTCACACCAGTCAGAATGGCTAAGAGCAAAAACTCAGGAGACAGCAAATACTGGAGAGGATGTGCAGAAAGACGAACACTCCTCCACTGCTGATAAGACTGCAAGCTGGTACAACCACTCTGGAAATCAGTCTGGCGGTTCCTCAGAAAACTGGGCATGATACTACTGGAGGACCCTGCTATACAACTCCTGGGCATATACCCAGAGGATTCCCCAACATGTAATAAGGACACATGCTTCACTATGTTCATAGCAGCCCTATTTATAATAGCCAGAAGCTGGAAAGAACATAGATGTCCCTCAATGGAGGAATGGTTACAGAAAATGTGGTATATTTATACAATGGAATATTACTCAGCTATTAAAAACAATGAATTTATGAAATTCCTAGGCAAAAGGTCAGAACTTGAAAATATCATCCTGAGTGAGGTAATCCAATTATAAAAGAACACACATGGTATGCACTCACTGATAAGTGGATATTAGCCCAGAAGCTCAGAATACCTAAGACAAAATTCACATACCAAATAATGCCCAAGAAGGAGGAAAAACAAAGTATGGATACACTGGTCCCTCTTAGAAGGGGGAACAAAATACCCACAGAAGGAGACACAGAGACAAAGTGTGGAGCAGAGACTGAGGGAAAGATCATCCAGAGACTACCCCACCTAGGGATCCATCCCATATACAGTTATCAAACCCAGACACTGTTATCAATGTCCACAAGTGCTTGCTGACTGGAGCCAGATATAGCTGTCACCTGGGAGGCTCTGCTAGTGCATGACAAATACAGAGGGGGACACTCTCAGCCAGCCATTGAACTGAGCACAGAGTCCCCAATGTGGGAGCTAAAGAAAGGATCCAAGGAACTGAAGGGGTTTGCAGCACCATAGGAGGAACAACAATATGAGTTGCTCAGTATTCCCAGAACTCTCAGGGACAAAACCATCAACCAGATAGTACACATGGTGTTACCCATGGCTCCAGATGCATAGGCAGCAGAGGATGGCCTTGTTGGACGTCAAAGGGAGGAGAGGCCCCTGGTCCTGGAAAGGCTCAATGCAGCAGTGTAGGGGAATACCAGGACAGGGAAGCGGGAGGGGGTTGATTGGGGAACAGGGGGAGGGGAGATGGCTTATTGAACTTTCTTGGGGGGAACCAGGAAAGGGGAAATCATTTGAAATGTAAATAAAGAATATATCTAATAAAAAACCTTAATTTTCATAGGTAATCTGTATGTTATTTTGAATTTTCTAGATGACCACATACATCATCAGAAAATAATTAGTTTTTACTTTTAATCAACTTTATGTAATTATAAATTATACATTAAAATGCACCAATTTTAAAGGAAGAGTTGATGCATTTAGACAAATACGTACACTTTGACACAACCATCTCAGGTGAGACAGTTTATATGAATAGAGTTATCCAATACATGACTTGGATATTTATCTTTGATTTGTTGTGTGGTTTGAATGTAACGACTCTTATAGACTCAAATGGTTAAACACTTGGTCTCAAGATGGTGGCACTATTTAGAACGGTGTGAGATCTTAATTGACAAATGGGACCTCATTAAATGACAAAGTTTTTGCAAGGCAAAAGACACTGTCAAAAAGACAAAGCGGCAACCAACTAACTGGGAAATGATCTTTACCAACCCTACATCCGACAGAGGGCTAATATCCAAGATATACAAAGAACTCAAGAAGTTAAACTCCAGAGAGGCAAGTAACCCTATTAAAAAATGGGGTACAGAGCTAAACAAAGAGTTCTCACCTGAAGAATATCTAATGGCTGAGAAGCACCTAAAGAGATGTTCATCATCCTTAGTCATTAGGGAAATGCAAATCAAAACAACCCTGAGATTCCATCTCACACCAGTCAGAATGGCTAAGATCAAAAACACAGGAGACAACAGTTGTTGGCGAGGATGTGGAGAAAGAGGAACACTCCTCCACTGCTGGTGGGATTGCAAGCTGGTACAACCACTCTGGAAAGCTGTCTGGCGGTTCCTCAGAAAACTGGGCATGACACTCCCGGAGGATCCGGCTATACCACTCCTGGGCATATACCCAGAGGCTTTACCTGCATGCAATAAGGACACATGCTCCACTATGTTCATAAGCAGCCTTATTTATAATAGCCAGAAGCTGGAAAGAACCCAGATGTCCCTCAACGGAGGAATGGATTCAGAAGATGTGGTATATTTACACAATGGAATACTACTCTGCAATTAAAAACAATGAATTCACGAAATTCCTAGGCAAATGGTCAGAACTTGAAAATATCATCCTTAGTGAGGTAACCCAATCACAAAAGAACACACATGGTATGCAGTCACTGATAAGGGGATATTAACCCAGAATCTCGGAATACCCTAGACACAATTTGCATATCAATAGATTTCCAAGAAGATGGAAGGAGAGACCCCTGGTCCTGGAAAGACTGGATGTAGGGGAATGCAAGGACAGAGAAGAGAGAGGGGGTTGAATGGAGAAAAGAGGGAGGGAAGGGGGCTTATGGGACTTTTGGGGAGGGAGGAAGCGGGAAAGGGGAAATGATTTTGAATGTAAATAAAGAAAACTTAAAAAATAAAATAAAATTTAAAAAAAAGAAAAAAAAAGAATGTGGAGTCTTAAATCGGGCAGTGGCAGTGCATGCCTTTAATCCCAGCATTTGGGAGGCAGAGACAGGCAGAGCTCTGTGAGTTTGAAGCCATTCTGGTCTACAGAGCAAATTCCAGGATAACCAGGGTTACATAGAGAAACCCTGCCCCCAAACAATGTGGAGTCTTGCTGAAGGAAGTGAGTCATGGGTGACAGGCCTTAAAATTTAATATCTTGGGCTGGAGAGATGGCTCAGCAGTTAAGAGCGCTGACTGTTCTTCAGAAGGTCATGAGTTCAAATCCCAGCAACCACATAATGGCTCACAACCATCCATAATGAGATCTGACGCCTTCTTCTGGGTGTCTGAAGACAACTACAGTGTACTTACATAGAATAAATAAATAAATCTTTAAAAAAATTAATAGCCCAATCCTACTTCCTGTTTTCTGCTTCCTGACTGTGGATGTAATGTGACCATCCATCTCAGATTCCTTCCATAATTCCATCCCCATAATCATGAGTTCTATCCTTTCTTAAATTGTAAGACAAAACTGCTCTTTCCATTCCTGTTACTTCTTGTCTTTATTTAATTACGGCAATGATAAAACCAAACTAATACACTTGGCATAAGAATTTTAATTCACAAATGTTGTTCTATAATAATACATTCTGAGGTTTTGTTTCTTCAGTGCTGAGATTTGACCTACAGCCTCACAAATGCTCAGCAAGTAGCCTACCAGTAAACCACGTCCCAGCATGCTCTTATATTCTCCACTACCTTCATGGTTTTGTCTAATTTCTAAGAGAGAAAATTGTTTCTCTGAGTCTCATTTATTTTGCTTAACTTGCTGATCTAAATTCGACCCATTTTTAACATGTGACCTGAGTTTACTCTTTCATTGTTGCTGAATATTCCTCATATGTATACATACTACATTTTCTTTATCCATTCACGCATTGGCAGACATGTAGGCTGATTCTATATCTTAGCTATTGTGAATAGTGCCACAGTGTATTTTGATATGCAAGCATCTCTTAGGTATGCTGACATACATTCCTTTAGGTACATTATTCAGGAATGATATAGCTAGATCATGTAACTTACCTACTTTCAGCATTTAATAACTTCCAGACTGGTTTCCATTGAGGCTGCACTGATTTACATTTTTTACCAGTAGTGCCTACAGGGTTTCTTTTTAAATTGTTGATCTATAAATGTTTTTTTTATGTAATCTGGGTACATGTCCTGTATCTGATCTATATAGTACGAATATTTTCTCTGGATCTGTAGCCTTCTTTTCTTTTAATTCTTTTTGTTCTTACTGGTTTGGTTTCTTAAGCAGGGTCTTGCTATGTAGCCCAAGTTGGTCTGGATATAAACTTTGTGCCTCAGACTCCTAAGTGCTGACTCTGTAGACATGTGGTACCTCTCTGAGCTTTCTTTGTATTTTCATTGTTAATACAGTTTTATTAATTATTTCATAATTCCATGCTATGTATTTTGATCATATTTGCCCCTCGGTCCTCCCCCTAATTTCTTCCAGATCCATCTCTCTAATATTTCCTTAATTGTATCTTTTGAAGGACAAAAATTCTGATAAAGTAGCACTTAAATTTCTTGGATCATTCATGCTTTTCTATCTTAAGAAATTTCTGCCTGTTGCAAGGTCACAACGATTTCCCCATATTATATTTATTTTTGATTTTTCATTATATGCACAAAGGTGTGCTTGAGTGGACAGGTGATATGTGCATGTGAGTTCAAGTACTGAGCCCCTGAAGTGAGAGTTATAGGCAATTATGAGCTCTCCAATGTGGGTACTGGGGAGCGAACTCAGGTCCTTTGGAAGAACAGTAAACACTCTTAGCTCCTGAACTATCTCCCCATCCCCTCCTATCAGGTTTCTTTAAATAAATACATGTGTGTATGATGTATTTTATGTATTCACTGTTTTACCTACGTGTGTACATATGCTCCGTGGATGTGCGAGATACCACAGAGGTCAAAAGATGGTGTCCATTGCTCTGAAACTGGATGTTTAGATGGTTGTGAGCCACCATGTGGGTGCTAAGAATTGAACTCTGGTCCTCTGCAAGAGCAGCAAGAGCTCTTAACTGCTGAGTCATCTCTAGCCATGGTGTTTCTTATAGAAGCTTTCTAAGTTTAGGCTTTTCTTTTTAGATGTATGATCCATTTCTGGTATACTGTGAGATAGAGATATGGGTTCAGTTTGTACAGTCAGATGTTTCAGCAGCTGAATCTCTATGTTTTTTTATCAAAAATAAATTGAGTGTGTATGTTAAATGCATATATCTATTCATATATAATACTACACTGTCTAGATTAGCATAATTTAATAGTAAAGCTTTGGCATCAGTATTAATACTCAAAATTATCTGTTTCAAAATTATTTTTATTTCTAAAAATTATTTTCATATTCTAGTTCCTTGAGACTTTCATTTTATACATATATGTATATATGAAACTTAACAATCTGTACTGAAATTTGGTTGGGATTATATTGAATCTTTAGATCATCTCTTAGAAAATAGATATCTTATAGGAAGATAATTGATTTTATGTATATAGATCTTGTTCCCTGAAACCTTGTCAAGCTACCTTATTTTTCAGAGGAATTAGCTTTGACCAGAGAAAATACAAGGAATAAATATAAACCATTTTATTCTTTCAAGACATTGGACTCTAATAAGAAGTAGGAGAGAGATGAGACAATTAGCTCAGGTGTTGATAAGCTGGAGAAATGTATTTTGTTTGGCTTGGTGGTTGGTTCATTTTATTTTTGCTTTGTATTTAATTTTCTTAATAAGAAAGGGCTTGAAGTGTTTGCAATCTGAAAGGTCCAGTAGAAAAGGACAGTTGGAGTTGGGACCGCCAGGCTCAGAGACAGACAGGCATAATATCGCTTCGGTTTCAGGCAGCTTGTGTGTAACCTGCTCCCAGGTGCTGGGCTGATCTGCAGTAACCAGCGCGCCAGTTCCGCGGTGGGACCTTCTGCCTGGTGGAGGGACCCCGCGCAGGGAGGGAGCCTGCCAGCTTCCCTTCCGCGACCTCTGTTCCCGCGGACTGCGCTGGAGAGACCGGTACCCAGGCTCTCCCCCCAATATAACATCACTTGGGACACGGCCTGTTGGGGCTTCCTTCTGTGCCCGAGGGCGGGTTGGCGCTGTGGTCGTCTGGGTGCCAGATCGGCGGGCCATCGTGACCACAGGGTGAGCAGCGCCACGGAGAGTGCCCTCCGCCATCTTTGCTCCAGTGACCAGGTAGTTGGGACCACCAGGCTCAGAGACAGACAGGCATAATATCGCTTCGGGTTCAGGCAGCTTGTGTGTAACCTGCTCCCAGGTGCTGGGCTGATCTGCAGTGACCAGCGCGCCAGATCTGCTGTGGGACTTCTGCCTGGCAGAGGGACGCCCCCTCCCCCCCCCCAGGAGAGATCACACACCCCTGCACAGGGCAGGAGCCTGCCAGCCTCCCTTTGGCGACCTCTGCTCCAGGAATCCACTAGGCTGAGCCTTTAGATGTGCAAGGCCTCCCCAATATAAGATCACTTGGGGCAAAGCACATTAGGGCTCCAAAGTCACTCAGGAGCAGGCAGGCCCCAGAAATCGGTGCCAGGGGAATCCTGGTAATCCAGGGGGGGCAGAAATAGCTTTGCAGGCTCACAGGAGGTCCAACCAACAGCCAGTGGCAGCAGGACCAACTAACACCAGAGGTATCCAGATGGCAAAAGGCAAACGTAGGAATGTTACTAACAGTAATCAAAGTAATGTGGGACCATCCGAACCCAACTCTCCAACAGCAGCAAGTCCTGGATACCCCACCACACCCGAAAGACAAGATCTGGATTTAAAATCACTTCTCATGATGCTATTAGAGGATCACAAGAAGGACACAAATAAATCTCATAAAGAGTTACAGGAGACCATGAATCAACGGTTAGAAGCCCTTACAAAGGAAACACAAAAATCGCTTAGAGAAATGCGGGAGAAGATGGATCAAAAGATGGAGGCGCACAAGGAGACAACACAAAAATCGCTTAACGAGATGAATCAACGGGTAGATGCACTCACAAAGGAATCACAAAATTTGCATAAAGAAATGCAGAAGAATATGGGTCAACAGACGGATGCCCATAAGGAGGCAACACAAAAATTGCTTAAAGAAATGAATCAACGGTTAGATGCCCTTACAAAGGAAACACGAGAACTGCTTAAAGAAATGCAGGAGACGATGGATCAACAGATGGAATCCCATGAGGAGGAAACACAAAAATCGCTCAGAGAAATGCAGGAGAACGTGGGTCATCAGGAAGAAATCCTGAAAGAGGTAATGCAAAAATACCTTAAAGAAATACAGGAAAATACAAACAAACAAGTGAAGGATCTCAGCAAATCCATCCAGGAACTAAAAAAGGAAGTAGAAACAACTAAGAAATCACAAAGGGAGACAACTTTGGAGATAGAAAACCTTGGGAAGAAATCAGGAGTCATAGATGCAAACATCAACAATAGAATACAAGAGATGGAAGAAAGAATCTCAGGTGCTGAAGATTCCATAGAAAGCATCGACTCAACAGTCAAAGAAAATGCAAAATGCAAAAAACGCGTAACCCAAAACATCCAGGAAATCCAGGACACAATGAGAAGACCAAACCTAAGGATTATAGGTATAGATGAGAGTGAAGATTTGCAACTTAAAGGGCCAGTAAACATCTTCAACAAAATTATGGAGGAAAACTTCCCTAACTTAAAGAGAGAGATGCCGATGAACATACAAGAAGCCTACAGAACTCCAAACAGACTGGACCAGAACAGAAATACCTCCCGTCACATAATAATCAAAACACCGAATGTTCTAAACAAAGAAAGAATACTAAATGCAGTAAGAGAAAAGGGCCAAGTAACATACAAAGGAAGACCTATCCGAATCACATCAGACTTCTCACCAGAGACTATGAAAGCCAGAAGATCCTGGGCAGATCTCATGCAGACACTAAGACAGCACAAATGCCAGCCTAGACTACTATACCCAGCAAAACTCTCAATCACCATAGATGGAGAGACCAAGATATTCCATGATAAAACCAAATTTTCACAATATCTTTCCACAAATCCAGCCCTGCAACGGATAATAGGTGGAAACCTCCAATACAGGGAGAGAAACAACACCCTGGAAAAAATGAGATAATAACCTTCTTGAATCAAACCCAAAAGTAGATAACCACTCAAACATAAAGATAGCGTCAAGAATGGCAGATGGCAATAATCACTATGCCTTAATCTCTCTTAATATCAATGGTCTCAATTCCCCAATTAAAAGACATAGACTAGCAGACTGGATACGTAAACAGGACCCAGCTTTTTGCTGCATGCAGGAAACGCACCTCAGTGTCAAAGACAAACACTACCTCAGAGTAAAAGGCTGGAAAACAATTTTACAAGCAAATGGCCCCAAGAAACGAGGTGGAGTAGCCATCCTAATATCGGATAAAATTGATTTTCAACCCAAAGTCATCAAAAAAGACACAGAAGGACACTACATACTGATCAAGGGAAAAATCCACCATCAAGAACTCTCAATCCTGAATATCTATGCTCCAAATGCAAGGGCACCCTCATTCGTAAAAGAAACTTTACTAAAACTCAAAGCACACATCGCACCGCACACAATAATAGTGGGTGACTTCAACACCCCGCTCTCTGAAATGGATCGTTCAGGAAAGCAGAAACTAAACAGGGACACAGTGAATCTAATTGAAGCCTTGGACCAAATGGAACTAACTGATATATATAGAACATTTCATCCTAGAGCTAAAGAATACACCTTCTTCTCAGCTCCTCATGGTACCTTCTCCAAAATTGACCATATAATTGGTCACAAATCAGACCTCAACAGATACAAGAAGATAGAAATAATCCCATGCCTCCTATCAGATCACTATGGAATAAGGGTGGTCTTCAATGGCAACAAAAACAAAAGAAAACCCACGTACACATGGAGGCTGAACAATGCTCTACTCAATGATAACTTGGTCAAGGTGGAAATAAAGAAAGAAATCAAAGACTTTTTGAAAGTTAATGAAAATGAAGGCACAACATACCCTAACTTATGGGACACAATGAAAGCAGTGCTAAGAGGAAAATTCATAGCCCTGAGTGCCGCCAAAAAGAAACGGGAGACAGCATACACTAACAGCTTAATGGCACACCTGAAAGCCCTGGAACAAAAAGAAGCAAATACACCAAAGAGGAGTAGAAGGCAGGAAATCATCAAACTCAGGGCTGAAATCAATCAAGTAGAAACAAATAAAACCATACAAAGAATCAACAAAACGAGGAGTTGGTTCTTTGAGAAAATCAACAAGATAGATAAGCCCTTAGCCAGACTAACCAGAGGGCACAGAGATAGTATCCAAATTAATAAAATCAGAAACGAAAAGGGAGAGATAACAACAGAAACTGAGGAAATTCAAAAAATCATCAGATCCTACTACAAAAACCTGTATTCAACACAACTAGAAAATCTCGAGGAAATGGACAATTTCCTTGACAGATACCAAGTACCAAAATTAAATCAGGATCAAATAGACCATCTAAACCGTCCTATAACCCCTGAAGAAATAGAAGTTGTCATTGGAAGTCTTCCAACCAAAAAAAGCACAGGTCCAGATGGTTTTAGTGCAGAATTCTATCAGACCTTCAAAGAAGACCTAACACCAATACTCTTCAAACTGTTCCACAAAATAGAAACAGAAGGAACACTACCCAACTCGTTCTATGAAGCCACAATTACACTAATACCAAAAGCACACAAAGATCCGACAAAGAAAGAGAATCTCAGGCCAATCTCTCTTATGAATATCGATGCAAAAATACTCAATAAAATTCTTGCCAACCGAATCCAAGAACACATCAAAACGATCATTCACCACGATCAAGTAGGCTTCATCCCAGGGATGCAGGGATGGTTCAATATAAGGAAATCCATCAATGTAATCCACTACATAAACAATCTCAAAGAAAAAAACCACATGGTCATCTCATTAGATGCTGAGAAAGCATTTGACAAAATTCAGCATCCTTTCATGCTAAAGGTCTTGGAAAGATCAGGAATTCAAGGCCCATATCTAAACATAGTAAAAGCAATTTACAGCAAACCAGTAGCCAGCATCAATCTAAACGGAGAGAAACTTGAAGCAATCCCACTAAAATCAGGGACTAGACAAGGCTGCCCTCTCTCTCCATATCTTTTCAATATAGTACTTGAAGTTCTAGCTAGAGCAATTAGACAACAAAAAGAGGTCAAAGGGATACAAATTGGAAAGGAAGAAGTCAAACTATCACTATTTGCAGACGATATGATAGTATACATAAGCGACCCAAAGAACTCCACCAGAGAACTCCTACAGCTGATAAACGACTTCAGCAAAGTGGCCGGATATAAAATCAACTCAAGCAAGTCAGAAGCCTTCCTATACTCAAAGGATAAGCAGGCTGAGAAAGAAGTAAGAGAAATAATACCCTTTACGATAGCCACAAACCATATTAAGTATCTTGGCGTGACGCTAACCAAACAAGTGAAAGATCTGTATGACAAGAACTTCAAGTCTCTGAAGAAAGAAATTGAAGAAGACCTCGGAAGATGGAAAAATCTGCCATGCTCATGGATTGGCAGGATTAATATAGTAAAAATGAGCATCTTACCAAAAGTAATACACAGATTCAATGCAATCCCCATCAAAATCCCAACTCAATTCTTCATAGAGTTAGAAAGAGCAATTCAAAAATTCATCTGGAATAACAGAAAACCCAGAATAGCTAAAACTATTCTCAAGAGTAA
The DNA here is from genome assembly GCA_036184795.1 of Tokudaia tokunoshimensis. NCBI lineage: Eukaryota > Metazoa > Chordata > Mammalia > Rodentia > Muridae > Tokudaia > Tokudaia tokunoshimensis. Next base: position 93,048,522 of record BTHU01000023.1, read on the forward strand.
AAGAACCTCTGGGGGAATCAGTATCCCGGACCTCAAGCTGTACTACAGAGCAATAGTGTTAAAAACTGCATGGTATTGGTACAGTAACAGACATGTAGATCAATGGAACAGAATTGAAGACCCAGAAATGAATCCACACTCCTATGGTCACTTGATCTTTGACAAAGGAGCTAAAACCATCCAGTGGAAAAAAGATAGCCTTTTCAACAAATGGTGCTGGCTCAGCTGGAGGTCAACATGCAGAAGAATGCAAATTGACCCATCCTTATCTCCTTGCACTAAGCTCAATTCTAAGTGGATCAAAGATCTCCACATAAAACCAGACTCACTGAAACTAATAGAAGGGAAACTAGGGAAGAACCTTGAACATATGGGCACAGGGGAGAATTTCCTGAACAGAACTCCAATAGCTTATACTCTAAGATCAAGAATAGACAAATGGGACCTCATTAAATTACAAAGTTTTTGCAAGGCAAAAGACACCGTCAAAAAGACAAAGCGGCAACCAACTAACTGGGAAATGATCTTTACCAACCTTACATCCGACAGAGGGCTAATATCCAAGATATACAAAGAACTCAAGAAGTTAAACTCCAGAGAGGCAAGTAACCCTATTAAAAAATGGGGTACAGAGCTCCACAAAGAGTTCTCACCTGAAGAATATCTAATGGCTGAGAAGCACCTAAAGAGATGTTCATCATCCTTAGTCATTAGGGAAATGCAAATCAAAACAACCCTGAGATTCCATCTCACACCAGTCAGGATGGCTAAGATCAAAAACACAGGAGACAGCAGTTGTTGGCGAGGATGTGGAGAAAGAGGAACACTCCTCCACTGCTGGTGGAATTGCAGGCTGGTACAACCACTCTGGAAAGCAGTCTGGCGGCTCCTCAGAAAACTGGGCATGACACTTCCGGAGGATCCGGCTATACCACTCCTGGGCATATACCCAGAGACTTTACCTGCATGCAATAAGGACACATGCTCCACTATATTCATAGCAGCCTTATTTATAATAGCCAGAAGCTGGAAAGAACCCAGATGTCCCTCAACGGAGGAATGGATTCAGAAGATGTGGTATATTTACACAATGGAATACTACTCTGCAATTAAAAACAATGAATTCACGAAATTCCTAGGCAAATGGTCAGAACTTGAAAATATCATCCTTAGTGAGGTAACCCAATCACAAAAGATCACACATGGTATGAAGTCACTGATAAGGGGATATTGACCCAGAATCTCAGAATACCCTAGACACAATCAGCATATCAATAGATTTCTAAAAAGATGGAAGGAGAGACCCCTGGTCCTGGAAAGACTGGATGTAGGGGAACGCCAGGACAGAGTAATGAGAGGGGGTTGAACGGAGAAAAGAGGGAGGGAAGGGGGCTTATGGGACTTTCGGGGAGGGAGGAAACGGGAAAGGGGAAGTGATTTGGAATGTAAATTAAAAAAATAAAATAAAATTAAATTAAAAAAAAAACAAAAAAAAAAAAAAAAAAAAGAAAAGGACAGTTGTATTATAGAAAATTACAACAGCAGCCAGCTTGTCAAAATTGTAAGGCCAGCATTCACACACATGAACTCACCTCTTACCCTCCATTGTTGCAATAATTGGAGCACTATTACAGTTCGCATTGTAAAAAAAAAAGTAATTTTTTGATATTAAAACATAATAACATCATTTCTCCTTTCTGTTTCCTACCTCCAAACACTACCATGAAATTCATATGCTCTTTCTTCACTAATTGTGGTTGGGGTGTGTGTGTTTGTGTGTGTGTGTGTGTGTGTGTATGTGTGTTTCTAAATACATAAGTACAACTTTCTCAGTACATATAATGTTACTAGTATATATATTTCCAAGGCTAACCATTTGGTATTGGATAACCACTTGCAGTGCTCTTCCCTGGGGAAGACTGTTGCTCTCTTTCTCAGCATTCCTTAGTTGCCTGTAGTTCTTTTTGTAGGTCTAAGATCCCCTGAACTTCCCTTCCACACTTTGCATTTTGATATCTGTCAGAATCTTTTACTACCAGCCAAATTATATAGTATTATTTCCTTTCTTCTATATCCTTTTATTCTTCCTAGACTAACTATACTTTGTAAAAATAGTTTTCTTGATTTCCAACATAACCATAACAAATATTTCTTAAATCCCCTTCATTAACCAGACCTGATGGCACAGGCCCATAATTCCAGCTACTTGGCAGTCTGGGACAGCAGGTTCACTATAATTATCAGGTCAGTCTGAGCTATACAATGAGCTCTTGCCTCAAAAAAAAAGTAAAACTAGGGCTAGGGACATAGAATGGTGTTAGAGCATTTGCCTAGTGTGTGCTCAGTCCCAACACAGGAATAAGAAAATAGTCCACTCCCACTACTGGTCATTTTATCCAAAGACATCAGGAACCCTGTTTATTCCATTGTCTGAAGAGTGGTAACAGTCATGCAGGCCTCCATCTTCTTCCTCCATTCTGGAGTGATTAACCACTAAGACCACAGCAGAGCTATTCAGTATTACTGCTTCCTGTTATCTTTTCATATGAGGCATCTCCTATTTCCTGGGTCCAAACTATTTTGGCTCCTTGAGCACCTCCACCAGGTGGCTTCCTAAGAGATTATCCATAGGAGGGAAGTTTACTTTGCATATAAGAAAACATTTATTCCTAAATCTTGATTAGCAACTTTACCAAATATAAATTTCTTACTTAAAATTAATTTTCCCATCTGCAGTGTGATAGCGTGAACTTGTAATCCCAACACTTAAGGAAATGGGGCAGGAAGACCATGAGTTTGAAGCTGGCTTCAGCTACATAGCAGGGCCCTGTCTCAAAAAAAAAAAAAACCTAACAAAAAAACCAAATAGATTGAAATAAAAATAACTTCAACTCACAATTTTTTAAACTACAACTATATTCCCCTGTTTTCTAACTTCTAATATACCTGTAGAAATATAACTGTTTTAATATACCTTTTTGGTCTTATAAACCTGTCTATGACCTGATTTTTCTTTTCTGAAAGCTTTTAATATCTTTTTGTCATCTACAGTGTTCTAAGTTGTCCTGATAATTTGCCATTGGTGAGACTTTTTTCATTAACAGAACTGGGCAGTTGCTGGAAGTTACAATCTACATACGCATGTCCTTCATTTCTGGGAACTTGACGCTATTTATTTTTAAATCTGCTACCCATTTTCTCTCTTCTCACTTCTTATAACTTTTATTGATTAAATTTGGCCTTCTGAATTGATTCTCTTTTTGTATTTTTCTCTCTCCAATTTTCAATTACAATCTTTGTTTTAGTTTTGTGGTAAAAGTCTTTATGTTACAAAACTAGCAGTGATGCTTTATAATCAGTTTATACTATTTTTAATTTCTAATAGCTATCTCTTGTTCTCTGTTTCTTTTTAATAGTCCTATTTCTGTTCCTTGGATAAAACATACTGCCTCTCTAAGGATATTAATTATCTGGGTTTATATTTTCTCTCTATTATCTGTTTCCTAGGAGTCTATTCTCTCTCTCTCTCTCTCTCTCTCTCTCTCTCTCATGTTTGAGGCTTTCTTCCAGAGACTAGAGAGCCTATTTTAATTTACACTTTTCATTTTTTGAGACTATGTAACCTAGAATAGCTTTGAACTCATGATCTTTCTGTCTCTGCCTCTTAAATACTTGTACTGAAGGTATGTTCCACCTTGCCAGGTTTCTATTTAAATTTTTAATGGAAGATCTTTTAAGGCTTATTAAGTGTCAGGCTTTAGTGCAAGCAATGGGCAGAAAGCCAGATGTTTCATTGGGTGAATGACAATCATCAAGGGAGGTGATCTTCATTGTACAAAGATTTCAGTTACCACTAGTCTCCCGGCAACACAGTTCAGATTTCAGTCATCACCATATTTTAACAGAGAGTAATTGCGTTAAGTGAAAATGTTGCTGCTGGCTCATCAGCCCATAAATCATTATGTATTATAAATGACAGGTGTGCATGGAGACCATGGCACCTCTTTCAAAGTCTGTTGGTGAGTGGTTACTGTGCTCCTGTTATTCAATTGACTCACAGACCACAAAGTATTGCTCTAGTTTGTTCTTATTTGTCTCCCAGTGATAAATCCTCGCGATTTTTTTTGTTTAAAAATGTGGGTAATCCAAAGAGGGAATTGGCTAAAAAAGATAAAAGTATGCAAAGACTTAGAAAGTAAAAATGCCTGAAGTCAAATCGGATATCATTTGAAAATGGCAACAGCAAAAGCTAAGATAGATGAGGCCTGCAGGAAGCTGTGGTGTGAATAATTTTGAAAAGTTCAATGAATGCTACCAAAATGAGATAAACTTGCACAGGCATCTTTAGTTAAAATTGTACCAGAGATAAGGATGGGTCAATTTGCATTCTTCTGCATGTTGACCTCCAGCTGAGCCAGCACCATTTGTTGAAAAGGCTATCTTTTTTCCACTGGATGGTTTTAGCTCCTTTGTCAAAGATCAAGTGACCATAGGAGTGTGGATTCATTTCTGGGTCTTCAATTCTGTTCCATTGATCTACATGTCTGTTACTGTACCAATACCATGCAGTTTTTAACACTATTGCTCTGTAGTACAGCTTGAGGTCCGGGATACTGATTCCCCCAGAGGTTCTTTTACTCTTGAGAATAGTTTTAGCTATTCTGGGTTTTCTGTTATTCCAGATGAATTTTTGAATTGCTCTTTCTAACTCTATGAAGAATTGAGTTGGGATTTTGATGGGGATTGCATTGAATCTGTGTATTACTTTTGGTAAGATGCTCATTTTTACTATATTAATCCTGCCAATCCATGAGCATGGCAGATTTTTCCATCTTCCGAGGTCTTCTTCAATTAAGACACACTGAAACTAATAGAAGGGAAACTGGGGAAGAACCTTGAACATATGGGCACAGGGGAGAATTTCCTGAACAGAACTCCAATAGCTTATACTCTAAGATCAAGAATAGACAAATGGGACCTCATTAAATTACAAAGTTTTTGCAAGGCAAAAGACACCGTCAAAAAGACAAAGCGGCAACCAACTAACTGGGAAATGATCTTTACCAACCTTACATCCGACAGAGGGCTAATATCCAAGATATACAAAGAACTCAAGAAGTTAAACTCCAGAGAGGCAAGTAACCCTATTAAAAAATGGGGTACAGAGCTCCACAAAGAGTTCTCACCTGAAGAATATCTAATGGCTGAGAAGCACCTAAAGAGATGTTCATCATCCTTAGTCATTAGGGAAATGCAAATCAAAACAACCCTGAGATTCCATCTCACACCAGTCAGGATGGCTAAGATCAAAAACACAGGAGACAGCAGTTGTTGGCGAGGATGTGGAGAAAGAGGAACACTCCTCCACTGCTGGTGGAATTGCAGGCTGGTACAACCACTCTGGAAAGCAGTCTGGCGGCTCCTCAGAAAACTGGGCATGACACTTCCGGAGGATCCGGCTATACCACTCCTGGGCATATACCCAGAGACTTTACCTGCATGCAATAAGGACACATGCTCCACTATATTCATAGCAGCCTTATTTATAATAGCCAGAAGCTGGAAAGAACCCAGATGTCCCTCAACGCAGGAATGGATTCAGAAGATGTGGTATATTTACACAATGGAATACTACTCTGCAATTAAAAACAATGAATTCACGAAATTCCTAGGCAAATGGTCAGAACTTGAAAATATCATCCTTAGTGAGGTAACCCAATCACAAAAGATCACACATGGTATGAAGTCACTGATAAGGGGATATTGACCCAGAATCTCAGAATACCCTAGACACAATCAGCATATCAATAGATTTCTAAAAAGATGGAAGGAGAGACCCCTGGTCCTGGAAAGACTGGATGTAGGGGAACGCCAGGACAGAGTAATGAGAGGGGGTTGAACGGAGAAAAGAGGGAGGGAAGGGGGCTTATGGGACTTTCGGGGAGGGAGGAAACGGGAAAGGGGAAGTGATTTGGAATGTAAATTAAAAAAATAAAATAAAATTAAATTAAAAAAAAAATTGTACCAGAGACAGAAAGCTTCTTGTGGTTGAGATGCCATGTTGCCCTCTAGTTTGAATTGAAGAGTATAATAAAAAAAAAAAAATTCCAATCATTCTGGCTACTGTTCAGGCCAAGGCAGTGAAGTTATTTCCAGTAAAGCCTGCTTTAATCATTTTAGAAGTCTGCATGATTTGATTAATGCTGCTCTGCGTGGTGAAGCTGCTCACATAGGTAAGGCTACTGCTGTAAAATCTGCACCTAGATTTCAAGGATTAGCTAAGGTGGATGGCCATCAAGTATTTAAAGAGGCAATCCCATCCATAACTTAGATGAAGAAAAGATAAAGGACCATCAAGTGACAGGAAAGGAAAATTTCAAGAAAAGCGGCCAGAGAAATGTCTTGAAGACGAATTTATCAACATAAATGAGGGAAATGGTGGTGACAAAAAGAACGAAGATATCTCCAGCAGAACTGATGCTGGAAAAAAATATATATTAAAAGAACTCTCCGATGCTTCACAAGACTGAAAGTACAAAAGATGAAATGCTTGAAGCTCATCTGGGCTTGGAAAGGACTGTGACAATTTCCATGTCAAGGCAAGAAAGGAGGTTTGCTTTGTATTGTAAATTATACTATATTACAAGAAGAAAAGAGTTGTTCAAATTACTTAAAAAAACACACACATAATTCTGAAAGCCCCTAATGGTTTCAATTACCATGCACTAAATAAATATCTGCCTTACTATTTAATTATCTCATGTCCTTATACATTTATACCTAACAGTGAGAGTTTTTAATTATAAAGGTCATAGAATAATTATAGTGCTTCCCATTGAGTCCTGAGGTCACTTTCTCCGGTTCTAGCTTGCACTGGCCATTTTTGTCCTGCACTACTATGAAAGTAAGAACATCTCTTCTCTGTATTATTGGGTTTCTTTAGAAAACAACCTTCCAGTCCCTTGCCTGACAATTCTACATAAAGCTGCTAACATTTTTAGAACTTTGGAGTACAACAGTTACTGAGTCTCAACATTGAAGACTTAGTTACTTAATTGAGTAGTTTTCGATGGTGCTTTCTTTCATCTGTGTGTAGTATTCTCCATTCCAAAGTCTCCGTGGTTCAATTTCTCCATAAAATGATTCTTCTGTGTATTTCCAGGATGAGGGAAAGAAATTCAGAGCATAGCTCTTTCTCATACCAGCTTGTAGGAAAACAAAACAAAGAAAAAAAATTCAATTCTACTCTTTTCCCAATTTTGCTCAAATTCCTAAGCTTTCCAGGGCTTCTACAGGTGTATTGCTTTGGTTCTCACTGGTATTAGCCCATGCATGGTTTTGGTTTTTGTCTTTTGGGGTCTGCTTTTTAATCTGCTTTCCAGCTTCCAAATATTTATTCATGTTTCTTATCCTCTGAGGTCTGCTTTTCTGCTCTGTTTATTCTCTTGAACTTAGTTCCTTTTATTTTCCTACTCAACTTTAGTGGGTTTTATCAAAGAATAGGTTTTTGGTGTGCTATACTTAACTGGTATTCTGAACTGGTTAAGAAATTATAATATCAGAAATTTACAATAATCACACTCTGTCTTAGTATATAGGTCCTTTGAAAAAACGAGGTGTTCAAGTGCACACCTATCATCTGAACAGTCAGGAGACAGAAGGAAAAGGAATTTTGAAGCCAGTCTTGGATGCATAATGAAACCTTGTCTTATGGGACTTTTGGGGAGGGAGGAACCGGGAAAGGGGAAATCATTGGGAATGTAAATTAAAAAAAATATATAGAAAAGAAAAAAAAAGAAACCTTGTCAATAAATAAATAAATAGTCTATAATTGAAATTTTATCAGATACATTCAGAGCAAAAGAAGAGTTGTAGAAAATGACAAGATATTGAGATGAGGAATCATGTAATATAAGTTAAATGAGAAGGGGAGGGGAATGGAGGGGAGGGGAGGGCAGGGCAGAACATGGAAGGGAAGGGCAGTTTTAGGGTTGTAATTTGGTGGTAGAATATTTACTTAGCACTCCTAAGATCCCATCCCTAGAACTACACACCATAAATTAAAGGAATAGGATGGGGTCCTTGAATATTATGTTTTAAAAATAAGGTCACAATCGAAATAGTCGAGTAAATAAACAAGAACAATTTTTGAAGTAGGCTATTTGAATTAGTAGTTTGGGAAACAGAAAAGTCATGGTACTTTTAAAGTGGTGCAGAGAGCAAGGTCACTGGGATGAGGTACCAAATAACTGAGATGTCTGATGTGGCCATGTGGCTGTGAAAAATCATACTTGATACTGAGCAAGGTTTATTATATTTGGAGGCAGTGGTCCTTCTTTCCAACAAAATTAAGCGCCATAAGAAGAAGGGGAAAGGGGTATTCATCACTTTTTCATTACTATGAACTAAGTCCAAATGGAGGAAGGGTTGGTTTTGGCTCACAGTCAGAAGGTCCAGTCCACTGAGCCAGGGATGACATGACAGCAGGGACATGACACTCACAATGGATCAGGATGCCAGGAAAGGACAGAAAGTGGAATGGACTAGAAAATATTAAGACCCCATCCCACAGTGCCCCGCTTTCTCCACAACCTCCACAAAATAGCATCAGCAGCCGGCAGCCAAATGTCAAACATGTGAGCCCAAGCGGGTCATTTCACATTCAAACCATGACACATAGAGAAGAAAGGGGAGGCAGGGGAGAGGTAGAATCCGTTTCAGTTAGGAATTGGCTCAACTTCTATGGACAGAAAGCCCAAAATAAGCATGGTTTAAACAACACATATTATTTCCTCTCATGTAAATGTCAAGCTTCTGGTGTTTCTGTCCTCTGATATCCAGGAATCCAGGCTACATCAAACACAATATCCTGTCATTCCTATGGTATTTACCTTCTCCTTGTGATCCAAGGTAGTGGTCTGGTGTGCCATTCATCAAATCTGCATTCTACATAATAGGGCAGAGCAAGTTTCCGAGAGGAGATAAGATGCATGAACAGCTTTCTTAAGAAAGTTTCTGATAAGCTGACCCATATCACTTAAACTTACATTCCATTGGACTGAACTTTGCATACCACTTCTGCTAGACAGGAAGCTAGGAAATAAAGTATTTTTTCAAAGAAGCCATGTATCAAAGTAAAATTTCTAAACATGGGACGGGGGGGGGGGGGACAGTCATCTATTCCACAGCCTGGAAGTGAGTATGGGAGAGCAGTTAGAATGAAAGTTTATTGAGCAATGAGAAATATCCTAACCACAAGTGATGTACAAAAACAAACTTAAATTCTTTCTTTCAGTGTTACCTCATTTTCTTAGAAAATGAAAGGGATTAAGTTGTTAGTATTCCTTAATAGAACTCAGATATCAGAACTCAGATATGCTGAATTGAGGAATAAGTCCTTTGAAGTTGCCAAGAGGTGTATGAACTTTCTTTGAAAAATAGCAACTACTCTGATAAGCTAAAAATGCTCCCAGTGTACCTGCATGCTAAAATCTCTTCTCTCTATGGTATATGGTATAGGTATCCCCTGGTACCCATAGCAAAGGGGAGTGAGTCCTGTATATACAGGATTACAATTAGGTGCTTGAAATGGGAAGTGTTTTGTTTGCTTCCTGTTTATCCTATTAGTAAGGGTAGAAGGTCTTCCCTGGGTTCTTGGGAAACACCAAATACATGAGTGTCTTCATTTATTCTCTGTTACTGTGCTAAACATCATGGTTAAAAGCAACTTAGGGGAGGAAAGGGTTTATTTCAGCTTACAAGTTATAGTCCATCACCAAGGGGAAACCAAGGCAAAAAGCTTAAGACAAGAGCCTAAAGCAGAAACCAGGAAAGAAAAAAGCTTATTGGCTTGCTCCCACTGACTTGCTCATACTTTCTTATACAGTCCAGGTCTACCTGCTGAGGACATACCACCCACCACGCATTGAAGAACCCACCTATAAGAAAATGTACCACCAATATGCCCACAGGCCAATCTGATGGAGTTAATTCCTCAACTCCTGGTTTCCTCTTTCCAGGTGTATCAAGTTGACAACCAATCATTGTGATCACAATAATACATGACACTGTATGCATGAAAGGGGAAATAGTTTATTGGTGAAATTCATAACCAGGAGGAGGGAGCATGCACCACATGACACAAAGAGCTACACAGGGTTATACTTGGAAGCAGAGTAAGCCAGAAGAGACTATGGGAGGCAGGCTCTGCAGCAAGAGGAGGGTAGTGTGTTGGTTGATTTTGTCACCTTTACACAAATCTAGATATATCTAGGATGAGAACTGCTTAATTGAGAAAATGCCTCCACCAGATGGCCCTGTAGGCAATCCTGTAAGATATTTTCTTGACTAATGATTGATGTAAGAGAGTCCAGGTCACAGAGGGCAGTGCTTCCCCTGGGCAGGTAGTCCTGGATGGCATAAGAAAGCAGGCTGAGCAAGGTATGGAGAGCAAAGCAAGCCAGTAAGCATCTCTCATTTATGCCTTCTTTTTCAGTACCTGCCTCCAGGTTCCTGCCCTGACTTCCCTGAGCAATGTAAGATGAAATAAATCCTTTCCTCCAAAAATTGTCTATGGACATGGTGTTTAAGCACAGAAATAGAAACCCTGACTAAGATAGGTAAGATAGATCTTAGATTCTCATGGAAAGATGTGAATGCCTTGCTTGAATAATTTCCCAGGCTGAGGACCAGGTAGGATGTAGCTGCACTAGCTGATAGGGAGTCTAGCTGAGTAGGGAATGCTTCCTGCTGACAGGGGCACTTTGCCAGAAAGAGCAAAGGGAATCACAGGTAGAACTCTGAACTTTCTGTGGCTCAGAAATGTCAAAATAGCATCAGAAGTTCTAGACTGTATACTGTAGATCATCCTGGATTATTTGAACACATCTTAAATACAATCTGTGTGTCATTATAAGAAAACCAAAAGATACATATAAGGAAGAAAGGCCAAATAACCACAGAGGCATAGAATGGTGATATAATTACAAACCATTGGGTTCTGGAAGCCACCATAAGCTAGAAGAAGCAAGGAATAGATTCTCCCCTGGAGTTCCCAGAGGGAGTAAAGTCCTGCCAACGCTTTGATTTCAGCCCACTGAAACTGATTTTGGATTTCTGGCCTCCAGAAGTAAGTATGAAAGAATAAATTCCGCTATTTTAAGCAACTAAACTTGTGGCAATTTATTACAGAACCCACAAGGAAACCAATATAGCTACCAACCACACAGTGTTTATTTCATGCCAATTACAATGCTAATTTGTATAAATTATTTCATTTCCTGCTCACAACAGCCCAAAGAGGTAAACTTTATCAGTTTCATTTTACAGATAGAGAAGCTGAGGTTCAGAAATGATAAATAACTTGTCCAGTATCACTCACACCAACTAGGTGGGGGACTACCTCAAATCCACAGGGCCTTAGAGAACATCCTCTTAGTCAAGGGTATAGTTAGCAGGCATCCAGTCTATGGACCTTGGAAGAAAGTAAAATAGGATAGAGAAGGTTGGAAGGGAAAGGTGAAAGCCAGGCACAGAAAATACCAGGAACTAGACAAGAAATACCAATTACTAGGCAAGATCCTCCAACTAACAAAGCAAGTATTCATTCAAACCCATTCTACATATGTGTATTGTACACTAAGAGCTTGCTTGGCAATCTGTTCGGTGTTGTGGGCACAGGGAAGATTAATGATCAGGCTTTGTTTTTGGAAGCTCTCTTCTGTGTCGAAAAAAAAGCCAATCATAGGTAGTGTTTTTGGACAACACTGACCAAATATATTATCCTCCCTTCCCACCGAAAGCTTTATTGGATTTTTTTTTTCATTCCAAAATTCAGTCATCTAAGTAGCTTCAAAATCACCCAAGATTTTCATTCCGGGGCTGGGGTCAGAGTCAAGGGCAGAACTGTCCAAACTGTCGATTGTGCCACACATCTGAAGTTGGTTGATTTTAGGCCTTCCTTAGTCCTCACTTCCCTGCTGGTCAAACAGACCTATACAATAAGGTCCTTTGAACTTTGGAAAAGGGATTTTAAAAAAGTTTACCTGACCTAAAAATTCCCTAAAATTCAAGATATCAGAACCATTTAAAGGCAAGTGCTGTTCTTTCCCACGGCCCCTGAAATTCTGTTTCTGAACACCTATAATTCACCTGCTTACAGTCTTAATCCATACATTCATCCATTTCTGATGATGAAACTGATCAACTTGAGATAGATGAATACAGCCATGGGTATTCATGAGCTTGGTCTGTTTCCCAGTATGGAGACCATCTTATGATAAAGCTTTCATGAATACATTGCATTGCAAAAGTAAGAACTGCATACAAATTGACCTTTTATCATCTTAAAGGGTCTTCCCTGAGGACTTCCTCAGCATAAATGCAATGGAAGAAAAAAATATATAGGTAGATGTGACAAAGTCAAAATCAAAAGCAAGCCCATTTAAAAGGAAAATGTCGATATTGCTGGTGGCTAAGCAAACTGGTACAACTTTTGTGGAGGACAAACTGATATATATATTAGAAACCTTTCAACTATGCTTGCCCAAGAACCCCACTGCTAGGAATTTATCCAAAGGAAACAAATATGTACGGACACAACACGAACTTTGGGGATATTTATCTCAGCTTTGATTGATTGTAATAGTGGAAGGCTGGAAGCAATCTAAATGTCCTTTAATATAGCGCTGGTGCAGTGATATGATGAAGTCCAGGGGAAACATTTAAAAAGATGTTTTGAAAGAATGTTACTATTAAAAAATATTCTCAGGATGAAGCAGATAAAGTAGGATACAAAGCTTATTTGGATAAGTATACCAATTGATTAAGAATCTTTATGGATAAGCTCTGTGTTTGGCATAGAGCTAGATTCTGGAAATAAAGTAAACCAAACAGGCATGGTTCTTGCCCTCATGAAGGAAAAGAGATTGGAAGAAAATAGAGCAACATCATAATCACTCAAGCTACCTGTGTTTGGGTGGGATTAAGTATGATATGAGTCAGGTTTTTTTTTTCTTCTCTCCTCTATATATTTCCAGTAATTACGTAGTATTTTCATAATGAAGAAAATTTGTATTACAAACAAAAATGTAATCAGGCCTTGTAGGATACTCGTATAAACTCAGTATTTGAGACAGAGAAGCAGGGAGAGAGGAGGATAAAGCCAGCCTTAGCTGCACAGCGAAGCCCTGTTTCAGAAAATTAAAATGGCTTGCTGCTTATTTTCTTATTTCAAATTGAGGCCAGCTATCATACCCTTATTACATCTAATACACAAAAGCATCTTATACTTAATGGACTCTTGATGATTTGGACCACTTCCATGGCTGCCCATCCCATATTCTCAACACTGTTGCAGAGTCTGGTAGGTCAGGGATAAGAGTAATCACGAATAAAGACTGAAGTAGAGAAGAGGATTGTTCTGGGAAATACAATGAGTATGGAGTGGACTTGGAGCCCTAAAGTCAAGTTTGGGACCCCCTTCTCAGCTGGAAAGGTATTGGGAAGGAAAGGAGCCTCCTACAATTTGATACAGATATAAATTTCTTTCTGAGTGATCTCTGTCACTACGTAGCTTTATTCCATTTCCCTTTGATCTTCAAGTGACCAAATACATGAGGAAAGAGAGCGATGATTTTTGCCTCTACTTTCTTGAAAATATAAAGTTGTGGACTGTTTTACAGACAGAAGGAGACCTTGAAAATCACACTAGTTTTATGTACAGATTGAGTTTTCTCCTGATATGTCTCTGTCTTTCTGTCTCTGACTCTCCTTCTGCCCCCTCCCCACCCTCCACAGGCCAGGTATGGGTTCCTCTGCTTTTTGTCCCTTCTATCTCTTTGGGGAAGGTGACTAGATAGTTTTATTGATTAAATAAGAAAATTAGACCTAATCTCTTCTGGCTTGTAATACACTCAGGGCCTTGATACTAAACACCATTTTAATTCCAAAGACACGAAATTCAGTGGGCATGATGGCAATGCATATATATATATGTGTGTGTGTGTGTGTGTGTGTGTGTGTATACATATATATATATATACATATATATATGATTATATACAGTTGTATGAGGAAGGTGTGACTGAAATTTGAGTTTGAGATGAGTCTAGGCACCCCTCACCCCAGTAAAATAACACCAACCTCCAAGTAATTGTGTACTTTTAGGAAGTATACTAAGCTTACTAGAAATGTCTCATTGGACAGGATTACAATTTGGCAAATCTACTAAAGAATTTATGAAACCTACTAAGCTACCTGCTTCTAATGCATTTGCAATTAGTCCCATCTTCCAGGAGCTGGCTCTCCTGGAGGGGAAGAGAGGATGTGAGTGGCCAATCTTCCAGAGATCTGTCAAAGAAGACATGAGCATCATCAAATGTTCTGCCCACAGTCACATGGGGGAAATGAAGGATCCTGATGCACAGTGACAAGCTCCTAGTGAGAAGATTTTCGACTCCCTGAATAAAATCAAATCGGGTCTCTGTCTATTTAACTTCCAGCTTGGTCTCTCCAATCTCTACAGTTTGCTTGGGTCACTGGCAACTCTGAACCCTTCGTAATTATCATCTTTGCCTTCGATCTGGCCTCTGTTGGATCCTGCAGCAGCAGCGGCAGCGGCAGTAGCGGCAGATGATGACCACCTTCCATCAGTCAGCACAGCTGGCTCCCAAGTTAGCTGCAAGGGAAAATTGAGGGTATGGTTGCTGCAGTTTTGCTTAATTGCTTCCATTTCTATGCTTGCCCCATTGGGGTAGCAGCTTCTCCAAACACCCATTTCCATAGTTTTCAGGAGCAAAAAAGAATTAAATCTCAAACCAAGCTTGACTTGCTGTCGGCTACAGTGGTCACTTGCCTGGCATGCTTTTCAGGGACATTAATGAAAAGATTCTCCCCTGCCCTAGCTGGGGAGCTAGTGGCAATTGATGGATACTAGTGGAGGGGGAGTCTGTTTTCTTCAGGTATGTAGGCCCTGGTAGGTCAGCCACACTCCAGTGAATGACCCTACACATCTAGGATTGAATATATGGGCAGAACAAGTTGGACTCACTGGGCTATAAAAGAGAAAAAAAGAGGTCATAAGGTGGGAGGCGGTGAAGGATAGTGGGTAGAGCTTTAAGAAGTTAGAGCAAAGAGTATGTATAGGGGAATAAAATTGAAATATATTGTTTGCATATATGAAATTCTCAGAGAATTAATTGCAATATTGCATTAAAAAATTAAGGGTAAGATTGTGTCCAAAAATTCTATTATTTAATCATGTGTCACAGAAATAACAACAATAATAACAACTCTCTATATAAATAAATCGAGTATTTCTTGGCATTGTGCCAGATGATTCCATACAAGTATCATTTAATTCCCACCAAAGCTCACATGACAAGTACCGTGATGATCCCACTCTATGCATTCCAGTTCAAGATGGTAAACTGACACAAACGTTTAAGTCCTGTCCCTCCAGAGACCTCTTTTAAAACAGTGATGCAGTTAAAAGCCCACAATAACAAAGGGAAACGGAGAGGGAACACCAGAGCCTAAGAAATTTGAAGACATTTCTAAAATCGGGAAAAAATGTGGAGCATTTTGCTAACTAATAAGGCAGAGGGCAGGAACAGACCTACATAAACTCTAAATGGAAGGGCTGCAACTGCAAGAAGCAGCTCTGACCAATGAGACAGCTCAGTGGATAAAGGCTCTTGCTGCCAAACTGGACTACTTCATTTGATTGCCAGAGCCCATATAAAAGGAGAGAACACTGACTCCTGAAAATTGTCCTCTGTTCTCCACAAAGGTGCTGTGGCATATGCTTCCTCTCCCACATATACACACTCATTTGTAAATAAATAAACATAAAAACAAGTAAAAGAGGTAGCATATCTATACTTCAAACCTTAGCCAGACCACACGTGCAGAAGTATAGGAGAGAAGGGGGCTGGCAATAGGAATGTAACTATAGGATCTGTTTAGAGGAGAGGCAACGCTTTAGCTCCTACATGCAGATGAGATGGAAGCCAAATATTTGTCAGTTTGAAACCGAAGGATTTCTGTATTACAGATATTGAACTAAGTATTTAGAAAGAATTAAAGCAGCTGGCTGAATCTTAATGCATTGGGCTTTTGGCAGTTTAATAATTGGACCCCATCTTTAAATGATTATTAGCAAAAATACACCCAAGTCCCAGTCCTTTTTCAGCAGACTTATTTTAAAAGGTGGACAAGAGAGGCTGGAGAGGTGGCATCTAGAGAGATGGTTAAGAGCAATGAATGCTCTTCCAGAGGACGCTGGTTCGATTCCCAGCACCCACATAGCAGCTCACAACTGTCTGTAACTCCTGTTCCAGAGGTTTCCTGACATCTTTGCGTAGACATGTAGTCATAACACCAATGAATATAAAAATAAATCAATCTCTAAAATAAACAGATGGACAAAAAATAAAGGAACTGAAAACACAAGGAAGGGCTGGAACATAAGAGAAATCACAAAATGAACAAGACATAGATTTAGTCCAGAAAGCTACAACTTGATTTAAATAAAATTCCAAAGAGCATCCATGGGAACATTTGAAAATATATTGCATCTGTAAAACAAGAATAGAATTCTATAAAAAATAAAATAAAAAGGAAGTATACAGTCGAGCCTTTTGTGATAGTTTGCAATATAAGCCTTCATATAGTCCTTAGATCTCTGAAACACATGAAAATATTACTTAATTGAAATATGAGTTGTTTTTTGTTAAATGATGAGCTTGTAGAAATGAAAACTGTGGTTGACAAAATAGAAAAAAATCATCAAAGGTGTATTGCTTTCTATTACTGCCTAACAAATGACCACAAATACAAGTAGATTTAATACAATTCACGGTCACTTCATGTCTGCAGGTCAGGACTCTGAGTATAGCATAATAGGATACTCTACTCCAAGTTTCTTGAGGCTGAGAATCATGGTGCTCCCAAGATGTAGTTTCATTTGGACCTTGGGGCATTTTCAAAACTCATTCATACTATTATCAGAACTCAGTTCCTTAAAGTTGTGACAATAAAAACCTTAGCAATTATTAGTTGTACGTTAATGACAGGGCTCAATGCTAGTCTCTAATATGTGTTAGAATACAGTGTGCATGAGGTCTTGCACTGGATCACATTGCCAAAAAGAAACAAAGAAGGTATCCCTCTCCAGAGGCAGCCCTTGGCATGGCCTTTGTTCAAGTTCAGCAAGTCCATCTCCTTGACAGACTTCCTTTAAAGAGCTTCTGTTGATTAAGTCAGGCCCAGAAGACCATCCCTTCCCTTCCCTTTGACTTAAGCTGGCTTAAGACATAACCAACATCTGCAAAAGCTTTTCACTTCTGTCATGTAACCTAGTTGGGGGGGGGGGGAATCCCATCATATTCACCCTTAAGAAAAAGAGCTTATATGTATCTAATTTCTATATGAATCTTTTGCTTTGTCTTATTATATTATTTTATATTGTCATGTTTGGTTGTTATCTCTTACAAGCCTGTTCTTTTTGAATGAGAGAAAAGGAGTGGATCCCAAAGGGCGAGAGGTGTAGAGGAACTGGGAGAAGTAGAGGGAGGGGAAACTATAATCAGGGTATATTGTATGAGAAAATAATCTATTTTCAGTAAAAGAAAAATAGAAGTACAAACACCAGGAGATGGGAAAGAAAGAAAGAAAGAAAGAAAGAAAGAAAGAAAGAAAGAAAGAAAGAAAGAAAGAAAGCAAGCAAGCTTATAAAAGGCAGGTACTCCAAGAATCTAGGGGCATTTTATAGGATTCCGCTTAAAACATGGAGAATTGGGATAAGAAAGAAGGGGAGAAGCAAGAAAGGCCTTAGGCAGTGCCAAAACTTGATTCATTTAGAAAAGATGGCACAATGGACTTCATAAAATATAAAATTTTTGCTCTATGACACATGCTGCATTTGAAAATCACATATTGGACAGAGGATTTATATTCAGAATATATAAAGAGCTCCAATGGTAAGACATATTGAAACAAACCAATTATTTGAAAGCTAAAATATTTTGAAGAGCCACTTTACCGAAAAAAATTTTAAAGAGGTAAAATAGCCCATAATCACATGAAATTCATCATTCATGAAATAAGAATTAACAGTTCATGCCCAGTTTTCTTTTTTTTTTTTTTTACCACTCCTGGGCATATACCCAGAGACTTTACCTGCATGCAATAAGGACACATGCTCCACTATATTCATAGCAGCCTTATTTATAATAGCCAGAAGCTGGAAAGAACCCAGATGTCCCTCAACGGAGGAATGGATTCAGAAGATGTGGTATATTTACACAATGGAATACTACTCTGCAATTAAAAACAATGAATTCACGAAATTCCTAGGCAAATGGTCAGAACTTGAAAATATCATCCTTAGTGAGGTAACCCAATCACAAAAGATCACACATGGTATGAAGTCACTGATAAGGGGATATTGACCCAGAATCTCAGAATACCCTAGACACAATCAGCATATCAATAGATTTCTAAAAAGATGGAAGGAGAGACCCCTGGTCCTGGAAAGACTGGATGTAGGGGAACGCCAGGACAGAGTAATGAGAGGGGGTTGAATGGAGAAAAGAGGGAGGGAAGGGGGCTTATGGGACTTTCGGGGAGGGAGGAAACGGGAAAGGGGAAGTGATTTGGAATGTAAATTAAAAAAATAAAATAAAATTAAATTAAAAAAAAAAAAAAAAAAGAATTAACAGTTCAACCGTGTATAACACCACAGCTACTAGTCATTGAAGCGAATAAGAACTCCAACTTCTGGCAAGAATGCGGAGTGATTGGAAGTCTGATTCATTGCTGTAAGATCTTAAAAGGATACATCCACTTTGGAAAGCACTTTGGCAATGTCATAAAAGTAAACATTGAGGCTGGAAAGATTGCTCAGTGGTTAACCCTGTCAAGCACACATATCAATTGTGCTCCTAATTGCTTAAGTCCAGAGAATTTGATGCCCTCTTCTGGCCTCTGCAGGTACTGGCATACATGCAGCAGACACGCACATGTACACACACATAAGTAAAAATAATTTTTTGAAAAGTAAACATATATCTAACATGTGACCCAACCTGTCAGTTCATAGAGAGAAAAAAAGTCCACATAAAAATTTGCACGTGGGTCTGGCGGCTCCTCAGAAAACTGGGCATGACACTTCCGGAGGATCCGGCTATACCACTCCTGGGCATATACCCAGAGACTTTACCTGCATGCAATAAGGACACATGCTCCACTATATTCATAGCAGCCTTATTTATAATAGCCAGAAGCTGGAAAGAACCCAGATGTCCCTCAACGGAGGAATGGATTCAGAAGATGTGGTATATTTACACAATGGAATACTACTCTGCAATTAAAAACAATGAATTCACGAAATTCCTAGGCAAATGGTCAGAACTTGAAAATATCATCCTTAGTGAGGTAACCCAATCACAAAAGATCACACATGGTATGAAGTCACTGATAAGGGGATATTGACCCAGAATCTCAGAATACCCTAGACACAATCAGCATATCAATAGATTTCTAAAAAGATGGAAGGAGAGACCCCTGGTCCTGGAAAGACTGGATGTAGGGGAACGCCAGGACAGAGTAATGAGAGGGGGTTGAACAGAGAAAAGAGGGAGGGAAGGGGGCTTATGGGACTTTCGGGGAGGGAGGAAACGGGAAAGGGGAAGTGATTTGGAATGTAAATTAAAAAAATAAAATAAAATAAAATTAAAAAAAAAAAAAAAAAAAAAAAATAAAATAAAATTAAATTAAAAAAAAAATTTGCACGTGGAAATTCTAGGCAACATTTTTAATTTCTTAACAAATAAACAAAATAATCAGTTTTGTGGTGGCATTTTTATACATGTCTATAATCGCACTTTCTCCATTTCCCCCCTTTTCATCAACCTAACTTGCCTCCCACCTCTGGTCCCATTCCTCTTGAATAGTCACCCTTATTTATTCATGCCATATATGTATGTATACACGTTTCACATAAGAGAAGTACATAGAATATTTGACTTTCTGGTTTTCTCTCCTATTATCTTCATCCCCCTCAAGTCTTGAGACCCCTTTCTCCAGTATATATATATAATCCCCTTTCTATATTCATAGTTTGTATTCAGTATATTTATTTAAAGTTACCAGAAATTAACCCAACACGCAGTGCAATTAAATGGGTAAACAAATTTTGGAGTATCCATATCGTGGAATATTACTTACAAACGCAGAGAGAGGAGGGATTGAGTACTGATACGTGCAACAGCATAAATGACTCTGATAAAGATTATGATTTTAAAAGAAGCCAGATAGAAAAGAACTCTAATCTGTGGTGACAAATATCAGATTAGTGATTTAATTAGAGAAAGAATGGTTTCCAAAGGGACATAAGGAAAGATTTTGAAGGCATAAGATGGATTCAATATGTTGATTATAGTGATGGTTTCATGCATATGAACATATGTCAAAACCTATCAACTTGTTCACTTTAAATATGTGCAGTCTATTGTAGGCCACTTATATCTTAATAAAACTATTTTAAAATATAAAAATCATACCAATAAAAATTACACATGGAAGGAAGGATATGTATGATTCCATTATATGATATTTGTGAACATGAAAATGTTTTATTTTAAAAATAGGTGGACTATTATAAATAAGGCTGCTATGAACATAGTGGAGCATGTGTCCTTATTGCATGCAGGTAAAGCCTCTGGGTATATGCCCAGGAGTGGTATAGCCGGATCCTCCGGGAGTGTCATGCCCAGTTTTCTGAGGAACCGCCAGACTGCTTTCCAGAGTGGTTGTACCAGCTTGCAATCCCACCAGCAGTGGAGGAGTGTTCCTCTTTCTCCACATCCTCACCAACAACTGCTGCCTCCTGTGTTTTTGATCTTAGCCATCCTGACTGGTGTGAGATGGAATCTCAGGGTTGTTTTGATTTGCATTTTCCTAATGACTAAGGATGATGAACATCTCTTTAGATGCTTCTCAGCCATTAGATATTCTTCAGGAGGGAACTCTTTGTTTAGCTCTGTACCCCATTTTTTAATAGGGTTACTTGCCTCTCTGGAGTTTAACTTCTTGAGTTCTTTGTATATATTGGATATTAGCCCTCTGTCGGATGTAAGGTTGGTAAAGATCATTTCCCAGTTAGTTGGTTGCCGCTTTGTCTTTTTGACAGTGTCTTTTGCCTTGCAAAAACTTTGTAATTTAATGAGGTCCCATTTGTCTATTCTTGATCTAAGGACACATGCTCCACTATGTTCATAGCAGCCTTATTTATAATAGCCAGAAGCTGGAAAGAACCCAGATGTCCCTCAACGAAGGAATGGATTCAGAAGATGTGGTATATCTACACAATGGAATACTACTCTGCAATTAAAAACAATGAATTCACGAAATTCCTAGGCAAATGGTCAGATCTTGAAAATATCATCCTTAGTGAGGTAACCCAATCACAAAAGAACACACATGGTATGCAGTCACTGTTAAGGGGATATTGATCCAGAATCTCGGAATACCCTAGACACAATCCGCATATCAATAGATTTCTAAGAAGATGGAAGGAGAGACCCCTGGTCCTGGAAAGACTGGATGTAGGGGAACGCCAGGACAGAGAAGCGAGAGGGGGTTGAATGGAGAAAAGAGGGAGGGAAGGGGGCTTATGGGACTTTTGGGGAGGGAGGAAACGGGAAACGGGAAATGATTTGGAATGTAAATTAAAAAATAAAATAAAATAAATAATAAAAAATAAATAGGTGGAAATGAACTTTTAGGTTCCCAAAGCCTTCTTGTATAATATTAGTATAGTTATCTTTATACAAACGCAATCATAAAATACAGTTTGGAATCTTTTTTAATTTAAGAAAGAGGCAGGAAGACCAAAGTGCCTAGGATCCTTGCAAACCATACTACATCTCTGTCTGCAGTGAATTAAATTTGCAAAGTCACAATAATATAAACATTATTTATTGCTTGTCAGCTCTTAAAGTCAACCTATAAATAAAGCGTGGGAGTTATAATCATAGTTATAGAACAGAATGTAAATGTTATAAACATTGACAATGGAAAAGTAATCACAGAGTTCTGCCCACCCCCATAGGGTCTTTGGTCATTTTGCTTTCTATAGTTCCAGTTACTCACCATTAGACACAGTCAGAAAATATTAAATGGAAAATTTCAGAAATGAAATGTATAAGTTGTTCAATTGTTTGCTGTTCAGCAGAATGTGAGGAGATTTTTTTTGCACAGTCCTGCCCCAGATGTGAATCATGCTTTTCCCAACACAATCACAAGGTTCATGTTGTTATCCTTCAGTCACTTAAGAACCTCCCACCTTCGTGACCAGCTCTAGAGTCAAAGCACCACAGTGCTTGTATTCACTACCATAATGTAGTGGCCTAATGCGACCTCACAATGCCTACATTCATGTCTTCACTTCCGCTCCTCAGAAATGGAGATAGTCCACATTCACCTAACCTTCATTAAACTATATTGCTATAATTGTTCTACTTACTTTCAAATGTAAATCAGTTGTTAAATAGTAAATAAAAATATGAAAATTGTATGTACTTGTGGGAATGCTACACCATTTATAAGATACCCATATTTTTTGTGCTATTAAAGAGACGGAATCTTTTGACATCTTTACTCTTTTGTGACAGTGTTTCACTATGTAGTCCAGGTTGGCCTCAAACTCATTATGTAGGCCAGGCTGGCATTGAATTTACAAAGACCTGCCTGCCTCTGCCTCTGCCATGCAAGTAAGTGCTTGGAATAAAGGGGTGCACCACCATGCCCAGTGAATCAATGTTTCTGTAAGTAATAGTAGTAGAAATTGAATTTCTGGGTCAAATGTTGATTCCTTTACTTTTATTGCATGGAATTATTTAAGTTCATATCCTTCCCACTATTCCACTTCCTGATTTGTTTTATTTTTATGCTTCTGTGTGTGTGTGAGTGTGTGTGTGTGTGTGTGTGAGAGAGAGAGAGAGAGAGAGAGAGAGAGAGAGAGAGAGAGAGAGAGAGAGAGAGAGAGAGACTGTGTGACAATGTTGTGCCCTTGAAGGTCAGAGGATTGCCTGGAGCTAAAGTTACAAGTGGTTGTGAACAATCTAGGAACCAAACTCTGATACTCTGGAAGAGAGCAAACACTGAGACATTTCCCCAGACCTTCAATTTCTATGAAATGGATATAGTAGTTTGTTTTTTTAGTTGGGAATACATTCTAGACCCTGTGGGGGGTGACTGAAGTTGCATTCATTACTAAACACTATATATTTTTTCTCTTTCTACACTCATGCATATGATAAAGTTCAATTTGAAAATCAGTTACAGCAAAAGATTAGCAACAATAATTGGAGGTAAGGGTATAGCTCAGAGGTAGAGCACCTGGTTACTCAAAATGCCCAAGGTCCTGAGTGTGACCACCAACACTACAAAACAACAATAATAACTTAATTGATAATAAACAAGAATAAATTAAAAATGAAATTGCAATCTTTTATGATAGCATATAAAGAACTGGAGATCCTTGCATCAAGTGAAGTGCAGAAAGACACACGAGTGCACACATATTAGATGTTAAAAAAAAAAAAGGTGATCTGAGAAGAGAATGGAGAGTACCAGATGCTGAGGAGAGTGGAGTAAGGGAGGGATGGGGACAGGTTGATCAATGTGCCGTGGTGACTAATACTGATTGTCACTTTGACAGGACCTAGAATCTTCTAGGAGATAAGCTTCTAGGCATACCTCTGAGGCAGTTTCTAGATGATATTAACGGAGATGGGAAATAATTCCTTTGCCCCTTAAGTTGTGTGTGCTCCATTAACTGCCGCTTTCTTCATCCCAGGACCTCAACCCATGCAGTGTGACCAGCTGCCTCAAGCTCTGCGGCCTTGCCATGCCTCTCCCTCTTTGATTGACTTTCCCTGGGCCTCTAAGCCAAAAATAACGCCTTTGTTCCTTAAGTTGCTTTTCTTAATATATTTTGTGCCAACAATATGTAAAGTAACTAATAGAGGTGCTAAATTACAGTTAGAGAGGACCAAGAAGTTCCTGTGTGTTATTACAAAGACGGGTGACTCTAGATTAATTATACGGTGCACATATCAAAAAGAAGAAAAGATTTGCAATGTTTTTACCATAAAGAAATGGTAGGGTATGGTATGTTCTTAGGATTTGTAGTGTTACAAAGGTAATTCATAGTAGAACAACAATATTATATAATTATACTGAAGACACAGAGGAAGTGGCTAAGAGGAAGCTGGTTCCCGGTGGGAACAATCCTTGCTTTGTGGGTCTACAAACCTATTACCTGCAAATGTGCCTCATCTCTTTCTAAGGAGGAAAGAGTTTCGGGGGTTCAGATTGTCTCCTGAGTGCTGAAACCTCATCCTGGTCAGATTCCAGGGGTGAGCCATCACTAGGCAACTGCAGTCCTTCTGAAATCTTGCTGGAATGAATAAGTGAGACACAAGGGTTTGTGTGCTCCATTTTGAAATAGCACTATGTGGAGCTGAAGCTTTTACTCTTTCCCAGGAGACTTCCAAGTAAGCTGGGGGAGGAGGGGAATGTGTTGTGCACTCTTGGCAGGTGCATTCAAATAGGAAAAGATTGGGGGATATAGGAAAGGAAACGCAATGAAGCCATCAATTTTGCAAGTGAGGAGGTCTTGGAATGGAAAGCATGACCAATGCCCCTTGTGCACTGGACACAGTTTTCAAAGCCAGAGGCAGACAAGACATGGTATTCTGACTCTCAACAGTTACTGAAAAGACATGGCAGCAGACAGCTAGCTGCTTGTTTGGTAGCTTGTGCTGTCTTCATGACCACCTCCAAGGATGTGGTTAGCCTCAGCCCTGAGAACACATGTTCTTGGGTTCTGTGCCCTTCTTAAACCCCCCAAATACCAATAACTGTTTTATTGTAAACAATAAGATGTCCCCACATTGGGCAACATCA
The DNA here is from genome assembly GCA_036184795.1 of Tokudaia tokunoshimensis. Classification (NCBI taxonomy): domain Eukaryota; kingdom Metazoa; phylum Chordata; class Mammalia; order Rodentia; family Muridae; genus Tokudaia; species Tokudaia tokunoshimensis. The sequence continues at coordinate 93,073,497 of BTHU01000023.1, forward strand.
ATACCCATTCAGTATCTCTCATCTGAAATGTGTGAGGATGCAAACTGTTTTAGATTTGGGTTTTCTATGTATTTTGAATGTTTCCTTATTGCATAATGAAGTATCTTGGGAATGGGACCCAAGTCTGAAAACAAAATTAATTCATGTTTCATATTACACCTTATGAAGGTGAAGGTAATTTTATAGCATACTTTTTAAGATTGTGAATTTATGTGACTGTGATGAGGACTTCTTTATTTGTTTTATTATTTGAACACCTTTGTTTGCAGCCTTTCTGATTTCACAATGTTTTTCAGGTGAGTGATGCTTAGCACGTATATGTAGGTGAATCAAAACTTCATTTTGGCATCTTAACTTCCAAGCAGTTTCTTCTCAGTTCCTACCCTTACCCTGGTTTCCTTTCGTCTGAGCTGGTAACCAAGCGCTCAAATGGAATCTACATTTTATCTAATCTTATTGTATTTTTCATAATAAATTTTTATGTTTTGAAATTATACTGTAATTACACCATTGCCTCCTCTCTTTCCTCCTTACATGCATTTATCCCTTGCTTTCTCTCAAATTTATGGCCTTCTTTTCTTTAATTGTTGTTACATATACTCATATATATTCATATATCCCTATATCATAAATGCAACCTGCTCAGTATATATCATGCTGCCAGTATGCATATGGTGTCATATAGTATTCCTTCCCTGTCTCTAGGGCAGTAGAGTGGATTTTAAGGGTAAATGCTCTGAACTGAGACTAGCTCTGCCATTCGCCAGCTAGGTAGCCATGCACACTTACCATCTGGTACCAGTTTTTCTCTATAAAACAAAAATAATACTAATACTTGACTCACAGAGTGCTGCAATCTCAATGAGACTGTACTGAGCTGGGCAGTGTGGCTTGTACCTGTAATTGCAACACCCCAGGGGTAGAGACAGACAGATCTCTGCAAGTTCAAAGCCAGCCTGGTCTAAATAGCAAGCTTCAGAGAAGTAAGGACTACTTAGTGAGACCATGCTCTCTTCTCCACAAAAAAAGAAGGCCAAGCAGGAAGCCCCTCACAAGCTTAAGGCCAGCTTCTATTCTGTGATCTATCCTCAAAAAAAATGAGACAGAGACAGAGAGACAAAGAGAGTGGCATCTTGTAGCTAGTTATTTTTATCTTGGACACTCCTCCACCGGTTTCAGATCATTCTCTTTTCTCCCAACTAATTTGACCTTTCTCTGGACATTGTGAGCCTTTCATTGCTAATTTATTTTAAAGAATGGATTTCCCTTGGTCCTTTTCATCTCCAATATGCCCCCAGTCCCAGGTAGTAACTGATTGTCTCAATTACAAAAGCCTCTTTTAAGTAATTGATTACATTTACTCCTTTACTGGATCCTCTGAGGTTGAATCTAGAAAGGTAAAATGACTTGGTAGAGATTCCAACCTAGCTTTATAGATATTAGCAATTTCAGGTCCCCTGCAGGGCCCACCACATTTAATTCCAGTGAATTAAATAAATCCAGTGAAATAGATAGATAGATAGATAGATAGATAGATAGATAGATAGATAGATAGATAGACAGACAGATAGAGATGATAGATTGACAGATAGATACCCAGTAATGATCTACCATGAGTGCATGTCTTTGTGTAATAAGATATCAAATGCCAGGAGAGATAGAAAGAAATACCAACTCACTTGTCCTACTGAAAAACTGGCTCTCAGGAGGCATAAGGTACTATATGTCTTGGGAATAGGGAGGCTTCTGACTCTTTTGTTGGGTATACAGGAATCTATAACTATAAAACATATACATAAAATATACAATTATCTGAGATAATACTTGATGTTGTTGATAACAGCTGTGTTACTTTGTACCTTCTCTTGGATTCCTTGTAAGAACCTCAGCCTTAACAGGGCCAGAATGGAACTTAATTCTACTCTCCAAACCACCTGTCCCGCACTTTTCCTCCACTCCAGTAAGTAGTACTAACAATCATCTAGCTTCTCAGTAAAACTGCAAATATCAACCTCTGTGTTGTCCATTTTTTTTAAAGATTTACTTATTTCATATATGTGAGTACACTTTCGCTGTCTTCAGACACTCCAGAAGAGGGCATCTGATCTCATTACGGATGGTTGCGAGCCACCATGTGGTGGCTGGGTATTGAACTCAGGACCTTTGGAAGAGCAGTCAGTGTTCTTAACTGCTGAGCCATCTCTCCGCCCCTCTGTCCTTACTTCTTGATCCAGCCTATCAATAAGACCTCTATCCACTTATTTCTATCTCCATTGCCACTATCTTATCCTGAGCCAGCAACATCTCTTCTCTAGGTTCATTCCCAAACAGGTCACAGTGACAAACAGTTCTATTTGGATCAGTTGTTCTCTGCTTAAATCTCTTTAATTATTTGCTATGAATTTTGGCCAGAATCAAAATCCTTACCATAGCGTGCCAGAGTTAGGCCCCTGTCTCTCTCTAAACTCATCGTTATATTCACAGTCCTTCTTTAGGTTCTAAATTTACCAGCCTCAGGAGCTTCTACTCTAGCTATGCTCCTGGTACCCAGAAAGACCTCCCCCAGAGCCTCAAATAACTGAGTCCTCCTTTTTTCCCATTCAGAATTTAGGACAGAGTCACAACATCATTTCCTTAGAAAACTATCCCTTAATTGTTTAATTTTCTACATAACTGGACATCTGAGTATCATTTCTTGTTGCTATGATAAAATACTCTGACAAAAGCAACTTAGGGGAGAAAGTGTTTATTTTAGCTCATGATTCACTATGCAGTTCATCACTGAAGGGAAATTCAAGAAGGTGGCAGGAAGTTGAAGCAGCTAGTCAAATCACATCCAGTCAAGAGCAGAGAGAGCAGTGGGTCAATGCATGTGTACTCTCTTGGTTTTCTTCAGTCCAGGGCCAAACCTGTGAAATGATGCTGCTCTGTTAAGTCGGGTTTTCTATCTCAATTAATTAACCTATGTAAGAAAATCCCTCATATGCATAGGCATAGTCCAACCTAATCTATTCAATTCCTCATCGAGATTCCCTTCCCAGGTGATTCAACAGCATGCCAAGTCCACAATCAAAACTAATCACACTATTTTGTTTCTTTTTAAATTTGTTTTTTGTTTTTTGTTTTTTTTTTTTGAGGCTGTCTTATATGACATAGGCTGGCATCAAACTCACTATGTAGGAACTGGAGCAATGGGTCATTGGTTAAGATTACTGTGGCTGTTCTTCGAGAGGACCCGGGTTCAATTCTCACCACACACCGGGCAGTGCACAAACAACTGCATTCTATTCCCGGAGGATCTGGTGCCCTCTTCTGGCTGCTAAGGGTACTAGGAATATAAACTGCAGGGACATGCAGGCAGTCAAAACATATAAAATGAATGAAGGAGTGGATGAAAGAAAGGTTCTTATTTAAAACTTGCTATGTACCTCAAGATGGCCTTGAATTTCTGATCTTCCTGCCTCTACTTTCTAGGTTTTGAGATTACAGGTGAATATTACTATGCCCTGCTTGTTTTATTCCCCCCTCAAGGATTTATGGCTATGTGAAAAAAATCTTATTCATTTATTGGATCAATGGAAGTTCTGTGAAATCAAGAGTCTTATCTGCCCTTGTTTATTGACATGTACGTGGCCTGGATGGTTTACAGAGTTAAGGAACTGATAGACTTGTTTTTCTTTCTCCTCCTCCTCTCCCTTCCCTCCCCCTCCCCCTCCTCCACTTCTCCCTTAGTTGTTGATACATGCTTTCACAAAATAACTTAGACAGGCACTCACTTGGCTGTCCTAGAACTTACTATGTTTACCAGGCTGACCTTAAACTCATAGACGTCTCTCTTCCTTTGCCTCCCAAGTGCTGAGATCAAAGGTGTGCATCATTCCTATTGGATTATCCACCTTAAAAATGTGATAAAATATGTATAGCCTAAAATAATCATTTTATTCATGTTTATGTAGTCAGCTAAGTACATTCACATGGCTCTGCAACTATTACCACCATCCACCTCCAGATCTGTTTTCATGTCGCAAAATTAAATCTCTGTACGCATTCAATCCTAATTCCCTCTCTCTTCCTACATCCAGCCTCAAGAACTGAGCATTTTCTGGTTCTCAGCCTATCAAGCATATGGACAGCTACTGTTGAACTACCCAACAGAAATAATGTAAGCTAGTCTAACAGATTCACATTTGATGTATATTCATTCTATCGGCTTTGTTCCTCAAGGGAGCCCTAACACACATACTAGTGGAATTTACAGTATTTGTCCTTTGCATCTGGTTCATTTCCCTAGCATAATGTCCTCAAGGTCCATTGATAGTGTAGCATTTGTCAGAATTTCTGTCTTTTTGAGCTTGAAAAATATCCCTGTATGTTTACTCACTCACTAGTTGATGGTCATTTGAGCAGTTTCTATATTTGGCTTTTTTTTTTTTAATAAAGCTGCTACATGAATAGCTATAAAAATATCTATCCAATGCTGTTTTCAGTTCTTTGGGGTATTTATTACAGAAATGGTATCATTATATGGTGTGGTAAATCTGTGTTTATTTTTTTTATTTATTTATTTATTTATTTATTTTTGGAGACCATTTACCTTCCTAGCAGCAGCATGCACAAGAGTTCTGGATTCTGTATGGCCTGGCCAACATTTATTATTTTCTTATTACTTCTCCACAGTAACTTCTATAATGGGTACAAAGTGGTATCTTGTTGTGCTTTTAATTTGCATTTCCCCAATAATTAGAGACACAGAGCATCTTTTATGTGCCCCTTGGCCATCTGTATGCCTTCTTTGGAGAAGTTTCCATCCAATCCTTTGACCACTTTTAATTGCGTTGTTTACGTACTTGTTAAGTTGAAGTCATTTACAAATTCAGAAAATTAATCCCTTATCAGAGATATTAATTGCAAACATTTCCCCATTTTATAGATTGCCTTTCCACTCTGTTGCTCGTGTCCTTTGATGCCCAAAGTTGTTTTATTTTTTTTTAATTTTGAGGAAGCTATAATCACATTTAAAGGGGGAGGCTTGAGTTCAGCATAAAGTATAGAATGGGAAGGTTAATGTTTAGAGGAGTACAACACGTCAGTAGGCCTTCAGGGTACCTTTAGGTTTGTCAAGAACTTTCTAGGTACAAAGTAGTGTGCTAAACCTGGCACTCTGTTGTTTCATTTCATTCTTCTCGTAGTTCTCTTGCATCCTAAGTATTAATTATCTTCACTTATAAATGAGGAGTCCAAGACACAAAGAGATTATGCAGCTTGTGCAGTCACAAAGCTATCAAGTAGCAGAGTCTGGAGATTTGAACTTGGCAGTGTGACTTCCCAGTCCATAGTCTCATCTACTGCCTTGTACTGCCTCTGAATTAGACAAGAAGGAAACCTAGACAAGGTAAGGGCATGTCCTGATCCCTAATTACAGTGACAAAATAAGGCACAGAAGTATACCTTATGAGTGTGAGGAAAGAAACCAAAAGGAGTCCATTGTTTACGGACTTGCTTTATGAATGCAGTTTTATTTCTTAGGTCAGAGCACATTAATAGTACAATTTATGCTGACATGAGATACATCTGAGCTAAAACTTCAGCTCTGAAACCTATTAGATGGTGACCTTAGGCAAGTTATTTTGATTCTCTGTGCCTCAATTTCCTCATCTATACCAAAGCACAAAAGCATTTATGAGGATTTAATGAGCTCTTTGATGGAACCTATGTGGCAGAAGATCTGATACCCAGTAAGTGTTAAGAAAATATTGGCTTTGTTCCCCCCAACAACCAGTGGCTACAGATACATCACTTAACCTACCTTTACCTAAAATATCCCAGGGGGTGGGAACAAGGAAGGAAATAATATTGACTGGTGGTTTCACAGAGATTCAGATCTAAAGAAGACACCAGGTAGCCCACCCCCATCTTATGATTAGAGAGGTTTTCCAGAACAGCATGACATGTGTCTGAATAACTTCATGTGCCAGGGGGACCTGTGAATAAATAGTGATACTCCCTCCCCTCAACACCACACACACACACACACACACACACACACGTAACAGAAATGAATACATTTCTACCATTCCTTTGAGACCTGGGAACTGCATTTCTGATCATTTTGTAATAATCTTTTTGTCTCCACTTATAGCCACTCAGGGTTAAAGAAATCCTATTATCTTACTGAGCAATCACGATTTTTTTCATAAATTATAGAAAGATTATTGATATGCTTTTTGACATGAAGTTCAATCTCAGGGAACAGGAGCAGAAAAATGATGGCCATGCGGCTCAATAGAAGATGCTGAACCCCTTGGAGGGAAGGGCTTGGTCACATGAAAGACAAACTTCTCCAACTTCCCAGATTTTTCTTGGCTGCCTCCAGGATGATTAATTTCAGAGAAACTGAAGAGGGTCCAAGGAAGAACCATCAAAATGATTAATAAAAGGAAGACGCTAGTGGATGGTGCTAGGAGCATCGAGTGAAGGACAAGAAAATAAGATGAAGAGAGGGAGGCTGGGAGAGCAGAAAACAAAACATCTCATAGAGACTATAGAGCTGCAGGGAAGCTAGCAGAAATTAGGATGCGAAACCGAGGCCTAACTACCTCCGTCAGCTGAACATTTACGAATAGGCCCAAGGCACTTGGAGAAAGCAAACAAATGCTAAAGCTTATTCCATGCCCACGGAGGCAGGACAGGGCTATGCCCATGAAAGGAGGCATTTCTGTCAAGCCAAGAACACAGTGCTGCGACAAGGTACTTTCTCTCTGCTTTGTGCCAAACGTCTGGTGCAGTGAGAAGTGCTGAGCCTAAGAGAGAGGGAGCTCCCCAGGCACACCAGGTCTGGCACATGGAGTCTAAGCCTTTACCACCTTCAAAAAAAAAATACTATACTTAGGTGAGTGAGATGGCTCAGCAAGCAAAAGCAGAAGCCTGGCGATCAGCGTTTGATTCCTGGAACCCACTGTGGAAGGAGAGAACCAACTCTTGAAAATTACCCTCTGATCACCACACCATGGCACATGTGCCCCAGCTCCTTCTCCCTCTTCCTTTCCTCCTCCCTTCCCTCTTCCTCTCCCCATGCCCCCTTTCTCTCTCTCCCTCCCCCTCTCCTCCTCACCCCTCTCAAACAAATGTGAAAACATAACATATATATAAAAAACTGAAAAACTATTTTATTTACAGTTTTGTCTAAATCTAGGGGGAGAGAAATTCTGAATCTGTCTCTGCCATGTTTGTAGTTGTGTTACAGCTGATAGAAAAAAACCAAAACAACTAACAGAAAATATGCCTATAGAGATGTAATTGTGAGTCTAAATTACCCAAACTTAGAGGTAAGTCTTTTTCTGACATCAGGGTTCTTGGGAGAGAGAACACATTTATACTTCCAGCATATTTCCTCTATGCATTCTAATTCTTAGGGCCCCTTACAATGGAGCTGGAGCCTGGGAGCATAGGGAAAGTATCCTAGGTCCATGGAAACAACTAAACTAGAAGGCAAGATCTAGGATACAGAAAAGGTACACTGGGAGTCACATCTGGCAGGAGCAAGCAGCTCTCAGAAGGAGGCACCAAGAGGTGAATAGGACAGCAAGGCATTTGGATTTTATGCTGCAGTTTGCTGAGAGGCAGACACTAAAGGCTCTTGAGCAGAAGTGTCATGCTACCAATCACGCTTTTGGAAAGATCTGTCGGTGTAAGAATGGTGGATTGGCAGTGGAGGTCAAGAGACCAGCCTGTAAGCATTATCTTGTAACTGTAGCAACCAAAAATGTGCCGAAGCACTGATTAAGGTTGGGCCTTCCTAGACAAAGCCAGCCTGGACCCAGCTATCTCCGGGAAAGGTATCATCTGGGTTCCAGATGTTGTGATCACAGCCTCTATTCTCCGAGGCCTACCTAGCCCATGGAACCCGTCATCATTTGAAGCACATCTCGGCCAGCTTCGGCCTGCACAAAAGGACAGATTTCTGGGCAGATGATATCTCTGTTATAAATAGAGAATTTGACTCCAGGTGGGAAATTCAATTTGTGGGAGCAGATGAAATCATCTGAAACCAAGATCTGATTTCCTGAGCAAATGTCCTTTGGTCTTAATGAACAAGAGAAGGAGATAAGATGAAAAAGAAACTATAATTAGGCCTTCCCCCTAAATAGGATCCTTCTTGGACTACCAGAGCCCTTCCTGCAGTGCATTAATGAAGGCTTCCCATTTTTTTTCAGCCATGGCTTTTAAGGTAGGGAAATGCCATTAAATATCTATGCATCACTTCGGAATGGTTGTAAGGTGTTTTCAGCCCTTGTTATTCAGTAGCTGTCCCCCTCTTCCATTTGCTCTCTTCTCTCCCTCTTTTTCTCTCACCAGAGCTCTTTCCATGAGCCTGCCAAGGTTTCTGTAGGTTGAAAACACGAGAATTCACAAGCAGAAAGGTTAATCAGTTGATGGAAGTTAAATAAAGTACTTCTGACTACCCAGAAAGCCAAAGGAGTCAAACACAGCAAGTTACTGATAGCCCAGTGGTGAGAATGGGCTTGTTAAGCCTTGCTGGAGGCTATTGCTTTAGTTCACCAAGACGTATACTCTAAGCCTGACTCTCCCTTCCTATGTGGATTTTTGTTCTTCCCTCTTTGGAGAACAGCAGTCACAGACATGTAAGTGGGGTCTGGAGAAGGTAGAGAAAAGAAAAAAAAACGTTAGAGACAGTATGCCTTAGTAGGAATAGGTGCTCCTAAACTCCTCAACTTCTTGCCTTCTTACTACTTCTTCGTGCCTTGGAAGAAAGAGCTGGAGAAATTATTTTGGGACAAGATGCATCTGTTGGAAGGTTAACAGGCTGATCCATTAGGACTGCCCAGCACGTTAGTAAAAATTCATTTGTCAGCTCCATGAAGATCTCAGGGGCTTTGGAGGAAGGTGCATTTTAACAGTCTTCTTTATGATCTTTTGAAGACTGTTTGTCTCTCTGTGGTGGTTTCCTTAAGAAAAAGACAAAACCCCAGGTGTATTTATAACTCTGTAAAAAGTGTCAGGTAGACATTATATTGTCATTCCTGTGTCCCTAAGTGTGCATGTGCATGTACACACACACACACACACACACACACACACACACACACACACACACACACACTGGGAAAACCATGGGTAAAGTACTTTTGACTACCCAGGATGGAAAGCCTATAGGAGACACCCAGTCCCTCTGATCCCCTGTCTGCATACCCTTCTGTTGCACACAATATCTCCCTACAAATTCTCCCAAGGAGGGTGGGAGGAGGGAGGAACCTAGCTCCTGGCAGCACTGGCACCAAGGACTTGTGAACTCTCTTCTCCCAGGGAAGAGCTGGACCAGTAGCAATTGCAGCAAGCACTTGGCATCTGACAGGCTCCGTCAGCATCCATTTAAATTGGTATTTTTCTTCCTAACTCCAGGAGGGCAAACATGCCTACAATGCCAGCAGGGAGAAGAAAAGGAAGGCATACAGGGAAGGGTGGGCAATTCCCTAGATCCTGTCAATCTAGCTTCCACTCTAAGAAGGCCTTCCTAACCACTGGCATCTCTGTGATGCTCCCTCTGCCTGAAAAAGGGAGATGAGGATAAAGCAGCTCAGCATCTCAGTAGCTCTCTCCCTCTCCCTCTCCCTCTCCCTCTCTCTCTCTCTCTCTCCCCTCTCCCTCCTCTTCTTCTCTCTCTCTCTCTCTCTCTCTCTCTCTCTCTCTCTCTCTCTCTCTCTCTCTCTCTCTCTCTCTGACAAAAAGGCAAAGGCAAAGGGGGAGAAGAGAAGGAGATGGAGAATGAAGAGGAGGGAGGAAAAGAGGAAGAGAAAGAGGGAGGGAAGAAGGAGGGAAGGAGGGAGGGAGAAAAGAGGAATGTTTCAGACTAGTATCCACTAGGTTCTCTTGGGCCTGGCTCTGCGCCTTCCATCACAGCATTTCTCTCTGCAGGTCTGCTTTGGCTATGCACTGAAGCAGGTGCTTCCCAAGCACAGGGACACAAAATTAAATCCAGAACTTTATGACTGGGGCCCAGGAATCAGCCTTTCTTTTCACAGCTACTGGGGTGATTCTGGATGCAGCTGGGTTAGGACCCATAGCTGGGGAAGCACCACACTAGAGCCCCTCCACCCTACAGAACCCCAATGAAGTATCTCCCTGGTCAGTGTCTCATTCCCTCGCAGTTCTGCCCTCTGAGAGGTGACAGGCAATCTGATAGATTTATTCAGGCAAGTGCATTAATGGGCGCTAATGACTTAATGTGCTGTCCATTTCAGATAACATGTGCAATTTACCAGGACCTTCTGGAGACTGGGCCTTAACCCAAAAGAGAATTTTCAGCTCACACAGCTGGAGGGCAGGTGAATGTGAGGAAGGGGAAAGCTGGCATCACACTAAGGACCTGGCTGCCCATACCCTCTAGGACCTAGGACTAGAGCCAGTTCCGCTGAGAGTCTTGCCTGATGAGAAGACAGGCTCCTCAGCCACAGCCACACATGTCCACTCTGCAAACTCTTCCAGCCATTCTTTCTGCTTATCAATGTCTTCCACAGAGACAACAAGGTGAGAGGCAAAGAGGTTCCAGGATGACACAATCACTAAGCACTTCTCAGATGGGAACCTCTGTACCTCTTATGAGCTAATGCAGAACCACAAGATCCCCTGACCCTGCACATGCTGTGCATCTTTCCTAGAGCTTCATTTTTTTTGCACTGATTTTGGAGACATGCAGTACTTTCATGGTGGATTGAACTCTACTACAATAGAGCAGAATATCAAATTTCACTTGTGTTCAAAGCAAACTGTGAGACTTCAAAGAAAGCTTATACTCTTTGGCATTTGGGCCTCTACTTCTAGAGTCTCAATTTATTTGATGGCTAGGGGTATTGTGTTTGATTGGTTGAAAGATTAATAGACACTACCAATTACTTTCTGTGTGTTTACCTGAGAATGGACTTGTTCATCAATTGTGAGCCAGGCGAAGGTACACTTTGATGGAGGTCAGAGAGTGATTTCAGAAAATACACAGAGCCCAGATAGCTGTCTGTGATGGTGTATGCCAATCATCCCAACACTTAGAAGACCTAGGTGGAAGGATCTTGGGTTTGAAACCAATCTGAACTATGCAAAGAATTTGAAGCCAGCCTTAGCTAGTTAGGATAGCTATCCTGTCTCAGAAAGGAAGTTGCTTAACAGGTGTCTCAGTTGGTAAAGAGCTTGTCATGCAGGCATGAGAACATGAGTAGCACTAGCACCACTTAAAAGTATTTGTAGCCCCAGTGCCAAAGAGGGCAGATCCAGGGGTGGGTATGTCCCTGGAGCTCATTAGCCAAATTGATGAGCTCAAGGTTTAGTGAGAGACCTACCCTACCTCAAAAAAATAAGACAGGTGGGCTGTCAAGATGGCTCCGTGGGTAAAGGAGCTTAACTGCCAAGTTAGAAGACCTGAGTTCAGTTTACCCAGACCTACACAGCAGAAGAGAACTTACTATCACAAGTTGTTCTCCAAATTTCTCACTCCTTGAGAAGTAATAAATAAATAAAATGTATTAAAACATTTTAAAAGTAAGGCAGGTGAACAACCAACATATACTCAGGAGGCAGACTCAGGTGGATTTCTACAGTTTAAAGCCAACCCGGTCTTCCTAGCAAATTCTGGGCCATCTAGGGCTACATAGTGAAACCCTATCCAAAGAAATGAGGGCTGAACAATTGAAGATACCAAATATCAACCCCGGCCTCTACATGTACGCACACTTGAATGTGCAAGTGTGTGTGTGTGTGTGTGTGTGTGTGTGTGTGTGTGTATGGACACACATACACAACTTGTATACTCACATACAAAATATTTTTTTATATGAGAGGGAGAGAGAGAGATAGCAGAGCCAGAGGAGCTATGTAGGGGAGGATATTACTCAGGACCTTTAGAAGAAGGTGCTTCTTGAGGAGAGATGTGTGTGTGTGTGTGTGTGTGTGTGTGTGTGTAGAATCCCTGTCATTCCAATGGTTCTTCTGTGAATGAAATGGGCAGAAGCAGGTGAGGCTGAGGGAAGAAACTTACCATCTCCTCAGCATCAGTGGAGAAAGCTGAGTTTCAGCTGTGTCAGAGAG